>CM062804.1:1186421601-1186837780 GCA_031772625.1 Pinus tabuliformis
CAAAAATGTACAACTATTTGGGCTCATTCAACCTCCTAATTTGGCTTAGTCCACCATTCTCATTTGTTTATTGCATGTTTTTGATTATTTTTATGTTAATAGAGTGAATTTGGTTAGTCATTATGCCAACAAGTCTAATGGGTGCTTTGTGTAGCCTTTTTGGTCAACTTGGAGACAAATTTGAAGGTCTTAATGAGCACTTGGCAGCCAAATTCGTGGGAGAACAAGCTAGAGGATTTGTAGGAAGGTGTCCCCCTCATTTATGGGCCCTTACCTCAAATTCTCCACCATCAGCTCGGAGTTCAAGGGCCACCGAATCAATCAGCTCAAGGGCAGCCAAGCAAGTCAAGTTGGACTGCTGTTAACTCCAAGTCTTGGGCAGCCAAGTCCCTAACTTTTAGGAGGACTGTTGGGTCCTCAAATTGTATAAATAAGAAGGCTTGGGGCCTCATTTTGGTTAGCTAGTGGTTAGTCATTTTGTAGCCAGTTAGTCATTTTGTTTTAGCCATTAGTTAGCTAGGTTGTAGTTCGATTTTTATGCAGTAGATTAGCTTTGCATTCAGCTCATGCTCAAGCTCTCCTTGTGGACAGTTTTGATGTAACTTTTCATTTCTTGATTAATAAAGATGGATCCAGCTTTGCACCAGCTCTAAATCTTTCTTAGGAGGCTGTAGCTCTTGGGTTTGGGCCCATCTCAAGCGCCCAGTACCTCCTTTGTTTATCTTTATGTGTTTTGCTGCGTTCTTGAAATAAAATCTGCTATCTAGATTTAGATCTTTCTTTGTTATTTAGATTTCTTTTGATGGTTCAAGTAGCTTTTCATGTTTATAATAGATTGGTAGGAGTTTGTTATGCATTTAGATCTTTTGGCATGTTCTTGCTCACGTGATGTATATGGTTCTCTTTGAAAACAAAGCTGCTGTTTATTCATTTCATTGACAGTTGGATTGAGTTAGCTAGGACTTGGTTTGTTTGCAAGAATTCCTTGATTTGTTTGAATGAGCATTGTGCAGGGAATCTCTATAACCTTCATCACCTCCTCGTTCATCTGAGCCTCGTCCAGATCAGCTCCTCCATCACCAAGTCTGTTTCCTTATCTCCCATCTGCTCTTTTGCCACGTTACCCTACCTTCTTCTCCATTGTTGCCTCAACTACCTTAAAGCCAAATCAGCCTTCCACATATCATCTCATCACTCCATCCATCAGTTCCTAGGTCACTTCAGACCCCCATCCTACCTCCATAACCATCCATGCATCTTCCATCAACCATCCATCCTCAAAAATCCAATTCGTAAACATCCTGTAGAAGAATTACAGAACATCCTGTAGAAGACTTACAGGACCTTCCTGTAGAAACCCCTGCAGACTTCCTGTAGAAGTTCATGAACACGGTTGCATGTCATCCAGACTTTGTGAAACTCTCAGAAAGGATACTAGGGATCCCTTAGACTCTCTCTGTACCATCCCAACCTTTCCCAAAGCATTTCATCCCTTGATCCATCCCTGCACAGTGGAAAACTAGTTAGAAGCACATGCATGATAATTTCAACAACTTAATCAAAAATACAAAAAGATGTTTTCTTCAGATAGTGATAACGTAGACACATGCATTTTACCTTCCTAGAAGTAATGGCATCTCTTTTCATTGTTTGCATTCTTTCCTTTGCATCAGTAGGACTAGCTGGTAGAATTAGGGTTTGCTAGGGTTTGTGTTCCTTTTTGGCTTTCAGTTCATTTTTGCAAAATAGGTTAATTTCCTTCGAGATAGCCTTCGTCCATCATTTAGAAAGCTTCTTCTGAGATCATATAGAAGTTGGCTTGAGCCCTAGCGGACTTGTGCCAGCTGACCAAGTGACAGCTGCGACAAGAGCTAGTACTTGTGCATACAGCACCGTCGCTTCCAAGTTTGTACGAACTACCGGGTTGATAAAATTAGAGATAGGAAGCTCCAGGAGTTGTAGCATTATTGCTACAATACTGGAGCCCACCATATTTTTGGCGCCATTGCCGGGGAAGCGGCAGAGTATTGGTGATTGTTGCTATTCTTCTATTTTCTACTACAACCTTCTGCTAAGTAGTTTATTTCATTTCCATTATGCAATTTCATTTATGCAAAAGTAGATTAGCATTTCTTGCTTTCATAGATTAGCATTTCCTGCTTTCCTAGAATAGCCTTTCAATTCCGCAATTTCATTTCTGCAAGCGTAGGGTAGCATTTCAATTCCGCAAGCGTAGCCTAGCATTTCATTCTTGCAATTTGATTTGAGCAAAATAGATTAGTCCTTTCCTGCTTTCATTTCAATTCCACATTTTCATTTTCGCAAGATAGTTAGTTGTAGTTCCATTTATTTCAGTTTTGCAAGTAGAAGTAGAAAAAAGCAAAAATCAACCAAAAAGATTTCATTTCATGCTTTGTAGGAGTAGAGATAAGTTAGAAAAATGATTGCACAGCACCCCCACTGCTTCACACAGCCAATGTTCTTCTTCGATGGCTGTGATGAAAGAACCCCTGGGTGGACATCAAGACATATCTGAAGAACCTCTAGGGGAGAATAAGAAGAAAACATTCCTCTGGAGAAAATGGCTACAGGTAGAGATGTTGGGAGCAACATCTTGTCCAAAGATGAATTTGAAAATCAAATCAAAGATTTCAAGAGTGATATGAGGCAGTTTCTTGCCATGCAACTGGATACCTTGCGGATCCAGAAGAAGCAAGAGGAAGCCAAGAGGGCTTTGGTCATTTTTTGTCCTAGGTACCTTAAAAAGCATCCTAGGAACGAATGTCCAATGCACTCCCTAGAAGTGTGTTTCATCTGTGAGGAATACCATCCTACAGATCAGTGCCCTTCCTTGCCCAGAATCAAAGCTACATATCAAAGAGCCAAGAGAGCCACTGAATCACTCTGTTATATGAACCAAAGGAGGCCACATGGACCCATACCCTACTAGCAGGAACTACAAGGGACACCCGAGACCTATTATGACCCTTACCAAGCCACCTTCATGCCTTCTTGGGGTCCCCCTGCTCATCCTTCCTGGTCTACACCTCCTCCTTGGTCATATTCTCCTTGTTCCTTCACAGATCCATATTATGCCCAACCAGTTGCTCATTCGTTTCACTCTTATGCTCAGCCACAGCCTCAGTGGAATGCACCTTATCAGGAGTGGAGGCCCCAGTACAACTCTCATCTCGCTCATTGTCCTCCACCACCTGCTCATCCACAACCATCGCCTCCTCCTCCACCAAGGCAACCCCACATGCCTACCCAACCACAATGCCATCCATCTCCATCTCAATTACACCCCTCCACTCAGCTACCCGTAGCACCATTTCCAAAACCATGCAATGGAGCAGCTCAACCAAATTGCAAATCTGAGGCACAACATGTGCAAATGATTCCTCGTGAGCTCAAGGATGTTCACCAAAGCTCAGGAAGAGCCTTGCAAAAAAGAGACTATATTGCAAGCATTGAAGGACCACATCCAGCAGAAGAAGATTCAAAAGAAAAGATCAAAGACCCATGGGCTGCACTTGATGAGAAGAAGAGATCAGAATCAGAGATCGAGAAAGCCTCCTCATGGTTACCATCAGATCTTCCATGTATTCAAGAGAAAGATCAGCAAAAAGAGGAAGAAGAGAAAGTCGTGTTAGAAGATGACATGAAACATGATTCAGATCAGAAAAAGGACCAAGGATATCAAAGCTATATTGAGATATGGTTTCATAAGGTCACTAAGTTGCAGCAGTACTTTCTTCCTCAGCTTTGTTTGATCCCTTCAACGCCAGGTCATTTGGTCTCTGAGATCTGGATACTTGTCCAAGCATGCATTTCGAGCCTTCACATCATTTTTTCTCTAATCTCGATGTGCACATGGCTCCATTGGAAGTATTCTTATACTTGAAAATGATTTTGTTTTTCAAGTAGGTTAGGGTAGAAAAATGAAAAAAGAAAAAAAATGAAAAAAGAAAAAGAAAAAAATGAAAAAAAGGAAAATAGAAATCTAAGGTGAAAACCTCCTTGGAGGCGCCTTAGATTGGCTCATTGATTGAAAACCTCCATGAGGCGGTCAATGGGTTGAAAAAAAAAAGAGAAAAGAGAATAAGATCTTTGGGTGAAAACCTCCCTTGGAGGCGCCCAAGGCAGGCAATTAGGGTGAAAACCTCCATGAGGCGCCCTAGTTGTTTTTCAAAAAAAAAAGAGAAAAAAGAAAAGGAAAAATGAAGCTAATCTCCATTGAATAAGTTCATGTTGCAACAATGACATTGCAGGTTAAAGAAGGACGTTTCATGACAGGAGGAGCACTCAAATCAAAGACAAAGGAGTTTTTGTGCCTTCTACAGGAAGTTTCGTATCTTCTACAGGAAGCTTACAAAAAAGCCAAATTGATCTCCGAGGAGGACCTGAAGGCTTGGAATATGTCCATGAGGCCTACCCACATCCATGTTTCCATTCCTCACCTCTTTTCCATCATTTTTTTCATGTCATTATGCTTCTTTCCTCAAAACTGTGTCTTCTACAGGAAGCTCTGTATTTCTACAGGAAACATCCTGTAGAACCTTTGGACGAGCCAAATCCAATTTCAACAGTGAATCTGATGGTGGGAGTCTATTGGTTAGGCCTGCAAGCACTTGTGTGTCCATCCCTTGCCTTCATCCATCATTTTTTTACCTCCTTGTGCTTCTCATTGTGCTTCTACAGGATCTTACTGTAGAAATTGTGGGAAACTAGGCATGCATTTCAAAAAGTGGTTTGGCGAGCATGGTAGCTTCCTCAAGTGTTCAGAAGCCCTCATGCCATCTCCCAACTCCTCCTCCATCATCTCCATACCTGCATCACAAAAAAAATTCATTTTGTCATCCCATGCAAGCACATGCAAAAAGCCTTGAGGCAAAAATCCATAGAACCAAATTTGTTTTGGCCATAACTTGAAAACCATGCATCCATTTGACAAACCGTTTTATGGAGAATTGTACAAGGTTGATGAAAACATGCCTGAGCAGTTTCATGCAATTCCGGTGCACGGTTTCCAAGAAATCAGCCTCCATCACCATCAGCTATTTTTGCATTTTCTCCATAACCGTGCATCCGTTTCAAAACCTGTTTCATGGGGATATGCATGTGAGTGATGGTAACCTACCCAAGCAGTTTCAGCCGATTCCGATGCACGGTTTCCGAGAAACCGACCTCTGAATTCTTCAGCCATTTTCCATTTTTCTCGAAATCTGTGCATCCATTGATCATGAATTTGATATGGGAGATGCATAATGATGGTAGTAACATGCTCACCAAGTTTCAGATCAAACCGATCTACCGTTTGGGATAAATGGCAAAAAGAAGTTCTGGTTGTGACCATGCAGCAGCAGCAGCTTGAACAGGCAGAGTTGAACGTGGAAATGAACGCGTGCAGCTTAGATCCGTCCAGAGGGCACCTGCACAAGAAAAAAACAGCCATAAATCATCAGTCAAGCCACCATACATGCAGCGAATGAAGATCAACACATGCATGCAGCAACACGCTTCACAATCGGCCGTTTAACTTGCAGGTACGTGACTAACTTAATTCCTCTGTTTCATGAATGTAATTCGAGAACTGCATGAATGAATGAGATGAGTGGATTCAGCCAAGAAGGGAGCCACGTTCAATTGCACTCAGCAAGGCAAAAATCACGCATGCATGGATCAGCCATTCACGTGAAGTTCAAAACAAAACACAGTCAGTTGGGGATTAACTAAACTCTAGTGCAACTAATGGAATTGAATACAAGCAGAGAACAAAGAGATAACAACAGCAGTTCATGACATTACTTCAGTTCGAAAAAGCCAGCACGCATGTTTTTTGCCACCTCACCACAAATCACGCAGTGAATAAAGGAATGCTCGGCTGAAGACTCACGTAATTGTTGTTCAGGTACACTTGCTAACTGTTGTTCATTTACACTTGCAAATGTTAAACTCACATCCTTCATCAAGTTTTGGGCTTGTTAACAATTCTCCCGCATGCAAAGATCATTCAAAGGCGCAGAGACATCCTACAGGTTTTCTACAGGATGTCGTCTACAGGAAAGGCAGAAAACAACCCTGCAGAAAGAAACCACGGGATTTTTAGAAAAGATCAAGCTCAAAACGAGGGGAAAGGAGGAGCATTAATTCTGAACTTTGGCATGCCTGCACGGGACCTCTTGTTTCATTTCCACCACTAGATTATACGATGCAACCACCAGCTCAAGAACTTGTGGCCAGAGATTTGCATAACCATGCATGGACATTCAGACATATCTATCGTGGTCAGCCAAAGAGGCATCTTCTAACAACAGGATGGGGTGTATTTGTGAGTGCGAAGAGACTTTTTGCTGGTGTACTCGTGAAAATTGTTATTTGATCATTCCCATTATCCAGAAGAGAATGAAGCCCTGCATTTTCTTTCATGAAAGTGTCAAAACTGAGTAATATTCATGTCATCCCTTATTGGTAGTGACCATGAATGCAATGGAATACTTGTGTGTCAATTCCATCACACGCAGATGAATTCTGTTCAGTTATTGTTGTCTTCTTGTGTGTAGTAAATATATATATTTATGGAGCAGAGGTCAAAGGGTTTAAAATCAGAAACTAATCAGAAAATCTTCGGCTCTTTTGGTAATCACTGGAAACCGGGAGCAAGCAGTCAAAGGCTTCCCTTATGAGTTTCTTGAGCAATGCATCCTGCTTTTGTGGGTACCTGTGTGCAGAGCCTGGTTGTGTCAGCAGCATATAGAGATAAGTTTCCCTAAAGTGACGCATGAGGAAATCATTCCTACACACTTGACTGAGGTCCAGAAGGAAACGTACCAGCTCTTGGACATAAGGTTTCCTCTTAAACAAGATAAAGGTAAGGAGAAACAAATTTCTCTTTCACAACTCAAGGAACATCTGTCAAAAATTTATGCAGAACATGATAATACAGAGGGCATGAAACGGGTTGAAGATTATATATCAGCATTGAAGGATCCCTTGTCGGCCATTCATATGCTTAGTGATCTGGATGAAAAGAAACATACAAAACAGAACCCATCAGATACAGAAGAGGTGTGGTGGAGACCTACAACTGATTATGCAGAATCTAGTCAACATGAGGCAAATAGGGGAAAATTGATTAGTTGTGCGCAGTTAAAGAAGCCAGTGCCAATTGTTTGTATCAAAGCCAAAGCATAAGGAAAGGAAACACCTTTATCATATTCCTGTTGCTTGGAAACATGACCATGGCTTATCTTGTGGATTTAACCAACTTCCTTGTTAAAAGACATACGAGTGCCCTCATGTTGCAGGTTTTAGGGAATGCCAAGGGCACCATTTCTTCCATATGATTGCATAAACTTGTGCACTCATAACAAGGCTGAGGATTCACTAAGAAAAGCAGCAGACAGTAAGGAAGAAGAGCAGAAAGGAGGAGAAGATGAAGGCTGCCACAGCCCAGCTGGAAAGATACAGTGGTGCCGTCTGTTTCTACAGGAAGACAGAGACTGTTTCTATAGGAAGTTTGGAAAAAGGGCGGCAAAAGGAGAAATCGGCCGAGATGCTAGCCAAGGAAGTCGCCAAGGCCATCAAAGACAAGGGGAGAGATTTGGTTGCTCAGAGGATGAGCAACACTTTCAGTAGGGGGGTGATGATGAGCCCCAAAAATGTACAACTATTTGGGCTCATTCAACCTCCTAATTTGGCTTAGTCCACCATTCTCATTTGTTTATTGCATGTTTTTTATTATTTTTATGTTAATAGAGTGAATTTGGTTAGTCATTATGCCAACAAGTCTAATGGGTGCTTTGTGTAGCCTTTTTGGTCAACTTGGAGACAAATTTGAAGGTCTTAATGAGCACTTGGCAGCCAAATTCGTGGGAGAACAAGCTAGAGGATTTGTAGGAAGGTGTCCCCCTCATTTATGGGCCCTTACCTCAAATTCTCCACCATCAGCTCGGAGTTCAAGGGCCACCGAATCAATCAGCTCAAGGGCAGCCAAGCAAGTCAAGTTGGACTGCTGTTAACTCCAAGTCTTGGGCAGCCAAGTCCCTAACTTTTAGGAGGACTGTTGGGTCCTAAAATTGTATAAATAAGAAGGCTTGGGGCCTCATTCTGGTTAGCTAGTGGTTAGTCATTTTGTAGCCAGTTAGTCATTTTGTTTTAGCCATTAGTTAGCTAGGTTGTAGTTCGATTTTTATGCAGTAGATTAGCTTTGCTTTCAGCTCATGCTCAAGCTCTCCTTGTGGACAGTTTTGATGTAACTTTTCATTTCTTGATTAATAAAGATGGATCCAGCTTTGCACCAGCTCTAAATCTTTCTTAGGAGGCTGTAGCTCTTGGGTTTGGGCCCATCTCAAGCGCCTAGTACCTCCTTTGTTTATCTTTATGTGTTTTGCTGCATTCTTGAAATAAAATCTGCTATCTAGATTTAGATCTTTCTTTGTTATTTAGATTTCTTTTGATGGTTCAAGTAGCTTTTCATGTTTATAATAGATTGGTAGGAGTTTGTTATGCATTTAGATCTTTTGGCATGTTCTTGCTCACGTGATGTATATGGTTCTCTTTCCAAACAAAGCTGTTGTTTATTCATTTCATTGACAGTTGGATTGAGTTAGCTAGGACTTGGTTTGTTTGCAAGAATTCCTTGATTTGTTTGAATGAGCATTGTGCAGGGCATCTCTATCACCTTCATCACCTCCTCGTTCATCTGAGCCTCGTCCAGATCAGCTCCTCCATCACCAAGTCTGTTTCCTTATCTCCCATCTGCTCTTTTGCCACGTTACCCTACCTTCTTCTCCATTGTTGCCTCAACTACCTTAAAGCCAAATCAGCCTTCCACATATCATCTCATCACTCCATCCATCAGTTCCTAGGTCACTTCAGACCCCCATCCTACCTCCATAACCATCCATGCATCTTCCATCAACCATCCATCCTCAAAAATCCAATTCGTAAACATCCTGTAGAAGAATTACAGAACATCCTGTAGAAGACTTACATGACCTTCCTGTAGAAACCCCTGCAGACTTCCTGTAGAAGTTCATGAACGCGGTTGCATGTCATCCAGACTTTGTGAAACTCTCAGAAAGGATACTGGGGATCCCTTAGACTCTCTCTGTACCATCCCAACCTTTCCCAAAGAATTTCATCCCTTGATCCATCCCTGCACAGTGGAAAACTAGTTAGAAGCACATGCATGATAATTTCAACAACTTAATCAAAAATACAAAAAGATGTTTTCTTCAGATAGTGATAACGTAGACACATGCATTTTACCTTCCTAGAAGTAATGGCATCTCTTTTCGTTGTTTGCATTCTTTCCTTTGCATCAGTAGGACTAGCTGGTAGAATTAGGGTTTGCTAGGGTTTGCTAGGGTTTGTGTTCCTTTTTGGCTTTCAGTTCATTTTTGCAAAATAGGTTAATTTCCTTCGAGATAGCCTTCATCCATCATTTAGAAAGCTTCTTCTGAGAGCATATAGAAGTTGGCTTGAGCCCTAGCGAACTTGTGCCAGCTGACCAAGTGACAGCTGCGACAAGAGCTAGTACTTGTGCATACAGCACCGTCGCTTCCAAGTTTGTACGAACTACCGGGTTGATAAAATTAGAGATAGGAAGCTCCAGGAGTTGTAGCATTATTGCTACAATACTGGAGCCCACCACATTGCCATCATCATTGTCCTAAACTAACACCATAGCAATAGTGTTATCATTTGTAGCCAAATACAAGAAATAATCGTGGCGGTAATTGGGGGTATGGAGCAAAGGAGCACTAATCATGGCTTTGCTTAATGCATCGAAGGATTCTTGAGAAACTTCATCCCAAATAAAAGTAATCCCCTTCTTAATTGAGTGAGTATAACCTTTGGCAAGTTCGGTGTAATTCAGGAAAAATCGATGGAGAAAATTAGCTTTTCCTTGCAAGCTCTGCAATTGCAGCAGTGATGAAGGAGGGGGTAGATTGACTATGGCCTCAACTTTCAAAGGATCAATCTTGATCCCTTCACGAGACACGACAAAACCTAAGAGCCGGCCAAAATCGACACAAAACACACACTTGTGTGGATTGAGATGGATATTATAATGCTGACATCATAAAAAGATAGCTCTTAAGTGATCTGGATGGTCATGACGTTTAGCTGAATGAGCAGGCAAGTCATCGAGGTATGACTGAAAAATATGTCGAATGTCATGGAATGCATAGGACATTGCTCACTGAAAAGTGACACCAACATTCTTCAGACCAAAAGGAATTTTTTTGTAAGCAAAGGTACCCCAAGGACAGATAAAGGTTGTTTTATGCTAATTGGTGAGTGAAATGTTAATATGGTTATAGCTAGAAAATCCATCCATAAAAGAAAATAACTCACTCCTTGAGAATTCGTCGATGATCTAGTTGATAAATGGAGTAGGATAATTGTATTTTGGGCACGCACTATTGATATCGCGGTAATCAACACAAGCATGTATCGTGACCTGCTTTTTGTAAAAAGGGGTTAAATTGGAGACCCAATCTGTCAATGGAATAAGATAAATGAAACTTGCTTTCAAAATCTTTGCTACTTCTGCTTTGATAACAACAACCTTTTGAGGGTGCACAGGGTGAAGCCATTGTCGAACAAGCTTAGAACTAGGATATGTCAGGAAATCATGCACCACTATGGTTGGATCAATACCAGGAATCTCCTCATATGACCAAGCGAAAACGTCTCAAAATTCTTTAAAAAGTTGAGTATAGATATTGATCTCATATGGAGAACAAGAAACCCCAATATGGATATTCTCAATAATTTCTGATTTAACATAAATGTCAATAGGCATTGTGATAGTGATGTTTCCCATATTACCCTCTGATAAAATTTCATGTACCCGAACAGGCGTTTGAAATGGAGGAGTAAAAGGATGTGAAACAGATGCTTCCATTTCATCGAGGCAAGGGAGAAAGGAAGAACGATGATGCAGATTGTTCCATGGAACTTCCTCCAGATACATGACCTCCATGATACTCTCATCAGTGGGGAATTTCTTGTTCAAGGGATTTGAAGAATCCCAAGAACCAAGCCAAGGGGATGGCACATAAGTTTCTAGGTTTACACTAAAGATAATATAACGTTATGAAGTGGCCATTGAAGCTAAAACAATTTCTTGATAATTTATCTCCAATGGACTTAAAGGAATAGCAGCGCCAAAAGAGTCAATTTGATCGTCGGAAGGGATAATCCAAGGATCCATGGAATCCGAGATCATATTGACTAAATGAACATGCAGAGGTGGGAGAATAAAATTACCCATTAAAGCAAAGTCTTTGAAGAGACCTGTGCCTAAGCTCTCATAAGGAACCTCAGTATTGCCCACATAAGGAACATTGCCATTAGATGAACTAGAAGAAAAGAAAGAAAGTTGATTAGCCATGACTATTTTTCCTTCATGAGGAAAATAAAGTACGCAGAACAAAGAAGAAACTACGCAAAACATGGAGTGAGTCTAGCTTCACCCAAGAAGAAGGTTGTAGTTGAGATTGGCATCTACAACTTCTACTTCTAATTCAACAATCTTGCCTTCCAATGTAATCAATAAGTTCATGATAATACTGTATGGTCACGAACCTCTGCCATCAAAGGATTCCAATGTGTTTGGAGATTGGTTAAGAGGAGGAGAGCCAACGAATTTCCAACAAAAAATTGACATGATGCAGGTTGAAGCACGTTCATCAATAATCGTTCGATGAATTGTCTTTCCTTTGATAAGGACCTGGATCAGAAATGTGATCTGATGAGGAAGACAAGGTACATGATTCTCTAGATCCAAAGTAATTAGACTCAAATAAGAAGGATTGATAGCACCTATAGCAGACAACAGTGATTTCTGATGTGTTGGACAAGATTGAAGAACCTCCAAGGTAGACATCGCTGAAGCTGCCTGAGCTCAATCCTCAACAATATTGTAATGTTGCACAACTCTGGAATTCAGATTGAAAGATGACTTCCGAAGAACACCTTTAGGGGGTGGTCAGACGACAGAATCAATGTTAGGGCGCTCGATATGGAGCGAACCAGAAGAGGATGGAGTATTAGTAAAAGGAGCATTATGGGCTTCTTTCTTTGTTGTCTATTTAGGTGTAACTTGATAGTCATTGGTTTGAGTACTAATCGAGATAGGTCACGAACCTTGCATCATGAACACTTGGGAACCTGAGGAAGAAGAAGATTGAGGCTGATCTACCAATTGGGTCTTCTGTGATGGAAAAGGTTCTTTTAAGACAACCAAAGTCCCTTTTAGCAAGCGACTAACTTCAGATTTCCATGGGAAATATTTATTATAATGATCCTCCTCTGAGATGAGGCAAGGATACTTTGGATTTCTTTGAGAAGTGTCATCAATAAAAGGTTTAGGAGGGTCCCGTTTTGGGGAATTAGATTTGGATTTACCTTTGTCCTTCTTTTTACCTTTAGAGGATTTATATGCTGTGGTAGACTAGACAACATGTACCTAAGAGTTTTTACTGAGACTGGATGAATTCCTAGAGGGATTATTGGAACCAGTGTTCGAGACTGATTTCTACTTCGAGGAATCTTTCACAGGAGTCTGAGACACAGAACCAATCACACCGTCAATAAGAAGTGCATTCGGAGACTTCAATGCTGTCAAATCCAATGATGGTCCCAGAGAATAAGGTAACATCTCATACAATGTGCCAGATTGTGAATAAACAAGGTCTAAATACTGAGTACGGGCGATAGATTGTTCTTTGGTAACACATCCACCCATGACTATGTCCTTAGAAATCTTGTTGATGAAGGATTTCATGAACCATTCTATCAACAACTGATCAACAATCTCAAATTTGATGAGGCAATGCCGATGTCTCCATTCATGGATATGATCCAATATCTGGGTCGCAGTGTCTTGCTTTAGTGACTTAAGCAGATGGGTGCCAGTTTCATAGTGAACTGGAAGTTGGAAATGAGTAATAAAATCCATAGCAAGAGAGTTGAAGTCACCGTAGCTACCTCGAGGGAATTCAATGTACCACTTGGCGAAAGCACTTGTGAGATTTGTCTCAAATAGGTGAAGACAGATAGAATCATTGACGTACGAATTGGAGGAACACTAGAGGTGATATGTCATCATATGGGCTTGTGGATCCTCCTTCAATTTTCCCTCAAATTTGGGGCAATCGCTCGGAATATTTGACGGAACTGGAGGCTAGTATGGTGAATGAAGAATGGGATCATTCGTGAGCCTGGAAACATCGGTAAGTTCCAATGTAGCCAAGAAAGGAAATTGCATGATAAACGACATATAGGGCCTTTGAGGAGACCCAAACTACGGAGTCCATCTTTGATGGTAGGGGTTTTCCCCCATAGTGGTAGATTTTGTCCATATGGAATCTGATTTTGTCCCCACTAAGGGTTACCTTGCCCATAAGGAGGATTTTGTCCTGGGTAGGTTTGATACCACCCACCCATAGGCTATTGATGAGCATTGTACGTGGCATACGAGTTATAAGGTAGTTAAACCTGCTGACCTTGGACGTAAGGATTTTGAACCTGCTGATGCAGGGGTTGACCCTGACCTTTTCAAGGTTGACATTGCTGATACACAGAGAAGGCTTTCTACTGCCAAGGTTGACCTCGTTGCTGCAAAGGTTGTTTTTGTTGTTGTAAAGGTTGGTTCTATGACTGTAGAGGTTGGCCTTGTGAGGACAAGGGTTGGGAGGACTAATGAACAAACTCCATTTGCAGCTGTAAATTTTGCTGCGACTGTTGCAAAGGTTTCTGTTGTAGTTGTAGCAGTTTCCATTGTTGTTGCAATGCTTGCCCTTACTACTACAAAGATTGCCCTTGTTGTTGGGAAGGTTACCCTTGTTGCTGCGAAGGTTGTCCTTGTTGCTACAAGGGTATCTGGACAGTTCTTGGGGTGATACCTTGAGGGTATTGATAGTTCCCGAATTGGATTTGGCCATATCTACCAGGCACAGTGGATTGGCTAGGTTGAACATAAGGCCCAACTTGAGGAATGTAAGGAAGATTTACCATAGCTTGCGAACCATATGGGACATAAGCTGGTTGGAATGGGACCTAAGCCATATATGGTTGCTTGTATTGGACGTTACCCAACCAGGATGGACCAACGGGGTTAGGAATAACACCGTAAAAGGGTTGATTCATTCCAACCATGTGAGTTTATAATCCACTCACATTGGTTTCACTAGACATCATGGGGATATTCAGATCTTGCGGCTTGAGTGGTGGCACAATCTTTCCACTCACGAAAGGGGTAGAAGAACTTATCGAGACCTGACCTGAGACTCTCGTTTGAACTGAAAGAGTTTGTCGAAATGATGAGACAGGTTGAGATGGAATGGCAGGTTGAACCGAAACTGAAGTGACTGTAGTTTGTACAATTAGTCGAAAGGTCATGTTTTGAATGAAAGAACCTGATGTAGGCATAACACAAGAAGCCCAAATGGGGATCTAATACAATGATGAGGCACTAGGAGTGCTCAAAACCAATTGAACTAGAGAGGTATAACCATGTGGTAATATGGGCTCACTAAACTCAGGATAAGATAGAGATGAGACTCTTCCCATAAAAGGGAAGCCTTCTGGAGGGAACTCATATGCATACTCATGATCTACGTAAGGAGTGTGGGTAGCAGAAAATTCCAAATGACCCGAAGAGTAGACTAGGATCTCACCTTCTAACTCCATAGACGGAAACAATTAGTGAAGAGGAACCGAAGATGTTCGAGGAGATAACTCCACAGGAATACTAGGTTGATTGTATTAATTGTACGGATGTTGTTGAGATATCACAACAGGAATGAACAATGGGTTTAGTGGATAAACAACCAGTCTTGGTGGACCTTCTGGTGTCTGCAGACTCTTGAGTGTTTGGATGGGATTATTAGAGGAATTAAGATCAGATTCTTATGGTGACCAGGAATCTGATGGAGGTGGGTGAGAAGACAAAGGTTGAATGCTCGGAACAATTCCAAGTTCAACACATTGATCCTCAAGCAATTGAGGAAGTTCTAGATGAACTCCTTGGGAGGACCCTTCAATATCAAAAAACAAAGGGGAACTATGAGATGGACTCAATTGTTCAGCCATGATGGCTTCCGCTCAACAACAAAAAGGAAAGGAAACTATTTGATTAAGGCTTTAACAGTCTTGAAATTAATATGGAATTACTCACTTTGGTCCAAGAAGCAAATGATTGGGATGTCATGTTTACCATGGGCAGTTATATTTTAGAAACAAAAACATTTCCTCTCCATCTTTTAAGAGTCAAGAAAAGGGTGAAAAGGTGACTCTATTCGCTTTCAGTATTTTTGCAAGCATGAAAGGACAAGTTTCTTGATGATCTCTTCAAATTTAAAGAGTCAAAAAAGATCAAATGGCTGCTCTGGTGAATCTAGGTAAAAAGAGTAGGAAGTAACAATGAACTACAATATACACCTCAGCTAATATATTGACCAAGGACTTGACGTACATGCAGGAAATCTCCCCGAATGATGTGTTAGTGTATCACGTTTACAGGGCGACATACTCTGCTTCATATGGATAAAGGATTGCAACCTTGAAGGGTCTCCCTTTATATACGTGACGGTACGGGGAGTACAAGTCCATGCTAGCGTTGTCTATGTCTAAGCTAATGACAGTTGCTAAGTTTTAAAGACGCCGGAACACGTCTCTAACCTAGACCAATGTTAATGTTTCAAATGCTCCTTATGTTAATTGATAGATTTTAAATTTGATCTTGTAATTATGTCTCAATTTCAAGGCCTTAACGATGTTTTTTCTTCCTAAAATGCAAACTAGATGATGAAATGAAATCTTTCAATTCAATGAAGGCTAGTTATGTAGGGAAGAAAGTCACTCAAATCAAGCATCAAACCAAATGCAATATGCATCTATGACCATCTTCAAGTGCAAACTCTGAAATCTCGTCTTCCACATGATAAGAAAATGCAATGCCAAAACAAATCTTAAAGCAAAATTCCCTTAATATGTAATGATGATTTTTCTCTCTTTTCAAAATGCAACAAACGTAATCTAGTGCAAAGGGAAAGAGAATGCAAGAAAACCAAGAATTATGAAAATCACTTTCACATAAATGATTTGAATGAAAGTCAAAATTTTCCAAAGGCTAGGAAAAGAATTGCACTTTCACTTTCAATTTGAAACATAAACAACTTCAAAGCAAATACTTTCTTTTGATCCCAATGAGACAACTGAATTGTAATCTATCATTCGTAAAATGAAGCTTAAGTGACTTTCACTACATCCTCTAATGAAAACAACTTAAGTCACAAGAACCAAAAGTAATCTACAAGCACGTCTGTACACACAAAGACTTTTGAATGCAGGTAATCAATCTCTGATCAGAAGACTGACGAGTCTACTAAGATAGACCTAGAAGACCTAGAACCCTAAATGGCTAATCAAACTTAAAAAACACTCAAGCGAGGTCAAAACGCAGTTGCAAGTAGACAATGAGAGAGTCACTAAACAAACACACTAGTAAATCACAAGGAGAAGACAATTGAAACCAAAAATCAAAGAGAAAACCCTAAATTTCTAAGTTTTCTGCAATCATTGCACCTGCTGGCAATAAATTAGCGATCATCAGTACTGGAACTAAAAACCCCGCGATATCATCGTGACTATTAGGTTCATATCTGCGATGGTCAAGGAAAAGGACAAATAAATCTAAAATTTTCAAAAACAACTCATGTTAACAATCATGAGACATCTACCAGGTAATGACGCTGATTGCAAGCAAGAAATGAAGTCTAAAAATCAATGGTTGACCAAACTCGTCAAAAGACAAGGTGAAGGAAAGGACAGAAAGAATCATAGGCTCCCAAGTGGATTCGCCATTTTGTTGACAAATTTAATCCTCTCTGTGGACAGAGATGATCCCTCTAGTCCAATGAGTGTGTCTAACAACTTGAGAGGACAATCAACTAGACATCTTCCTAGATTATGATTGGAAAATAGAACAAGAGAGGAGGCCTACCTTGCTCTTATGCTAATCCGATTTCCTTTGTTGAAATGCTTGAAATACTTGTGTCAAGGTCTTTTTCCTACTTCTTTTAGTGCTTATGTACCTGCAAAAATAACCAAGAGACAACAAAGCATGCCAAACCCAATAGCAAATCCAATAATAATATATTTAGCTAATCAAGGAATTCCAAATGAATACATACATGAACATATATATTTGGAAGATGAACCAACAGTTGTATTATTATTTAAAGAATAAAGGAGAAGATTACAACCATAGCATTGATGTTGAAAGGCTCTCCTTGCGTGGTAATCCATGTCCAAGCCAAGAAACTCTCCAACACTCGTTCTCCAAGTCTAATGAATAACCTCTAAGCACAAGCTCAACATAGGGGTGCAAATGGACATAGATCAACTATTTGGGAATGGTAGAGGGGAAATTTATAGGTTGGGAGAGGAAGTTAGACCTCCTCCAAAGATAGGATTAGGCCCACATCTTAAGAAGGTAGCTCATAGGTATGAGACGAAGAGGTCAAATTAGGAGGAGTTGACCTCATTTATGCAAAACTACCTCCACCTCGCTGCTTTGGAAGCTTCTAGATCACGAAGCTTCTCATCGTCCTTGGGAAATCTTCCTTTTTTAGACCATCATGAGTATGAGAGAGAATAGAGCGATTGCATCGATGGATTGAAAAGGTGAAACAAGTGATCATCATGGTTTTTATCTTCATAAGGGAAATGATTCTCATTATAGGGTTTCATGAGCTATTTCTTCAGGGAAAGATCCAGATATTTTCCAAGCAAAGTTATAGTAGGGATCTGAGTTGTATACATTGATGAGTATACAGTATAATGATCATGTTTTGGGCACTTCACGGTAGGCCATTGGGAAGTGCAGGAGGCGTGAAAAAGTACAGTGTAACACATAATACAATAGCATAAGAAGAATATTGTACAAATATATCATCCAATTTATCCTCTTCCTGGATGAATTTTCTGATTCCTTGGGATGTAGTAAAATCCTTCACCACTAAATCTGGGTCATATTTCCTATTGGGAATGGTAGGAAATTTTAGAGATTCAACAACAAGAATCTCCTTCTCAGCATGGAAGTAATTGGCCAATGCAAAAATATCAAATATTATAAGAAAATTAGGACATTCCTTTTTATTGCATTCTCTGAATATTTTAGTGATAACATAACCCACTGTTTGCTAAGCTACTTCTTTGTTGACTAGATTATCAAGAATGAGTAGAGGTAAAACATGAGGATGAGCAAGGCTTCCATAGACCATGATATAAGTAAATAACTCTTCCCCGAACCAATCACCTACTCGACGATGGTCATCCATGGCTTCTTGAGACATTCTAGGTGGCCAAGACTCAAATATCATTTAATATATCATAAACATAACTTTGTGACATATTTGGTAGAGGTCTTCAAGATATTTGGATTCAAATAGGATGCCATGGTAAATATGGATAACTTTAAGATCTTGAATAGTCCATTTCCAACCCATAGCAGGAAAATCCATAGAAAGATACAAATCATCTATAACATAGGCCGACATGTAAAAAGAAGGCAATTTATCTTCAGAAACTATTCTACCTTCCTGTAAAGCTAGGATATGAGAAGCCAAATTATCAGAAAGTATGGTAGCCCATTCAAATATATAACCTTCAGAGGCCCAATCAATCAGAGGTACCCAAGTGTCAAGGAATTTCAACCCATTATGGAGTGCATGCAATCGACACATCACAGTTTCAACTTGGGAGAAAGGAGCAATGAGAAAATCGAGTGAATACTTAACTATTTTATTTGTTTTATGCTTATTTGGGACTTGTCTCCATTATCTGATTTTTCCTGATGGGTGACCATGCTTCTTTATGAAAAACTCAACATATTCCTTATTATATGTATATTGAGGATTTGGAAAATGATACATGCTTTGCAAACCCTTGCTGGTGAAAGACCCTATTACTGTCCCCTTCTTAGTTTGAAAGCACATATCAGGGATATCCAAATTTCCCACCATCCAACAAACCATGTTCAGGCAAGGAAATAATCATGGCCTAGCTGCAATTCTGTGAGGGAAAGAGTTAGCAACATCTCTTTCAGTGGCTTCCGAGACAAGAATACTATCATCAGCTCTGATTATTCTTTCAACAAATCTCGGGTTCTCACTTTCAAAGTAATGATAAATTGATTCCCATGAAGGAAGTCCAACATCCGTGGTACATACAATATCTAAAAATAGTCCTGCTCTTGGAACTTTATCATCAACCTCTTCAAGAAATAGACCAATGGGATGCTGTTGTGGAGCCTTCCTTTTACCTATAATACCTTTCTTTATCTCTTCTACAAATCGATAATTCGAGATTACATGTAGGAGACAAAAGCAGAGAATTAGCGGAAAAAATGTTTACAACACTCACAAATTGCGTAAAAATAGAAGTAGAGTGTAAAAGTATTTTTAAGAATTAATTGCGAAAGCTAAAGCTTATTAAATGTAAGGTTTCATTCACTCTAGGTTAATAATAAAAAATTTAAATCACTTTAAATAAACTGAAAAGGGACCATGTGAACATGGCAAGTTGGATATCAAAATGGAAATATTGGAGATGCATTTGAAATAGAGTTACAATAAATTATTTTCTGGATATGGAGAGCTCTGAGATGAGACTACTGACATAAGATCTCCTGAGATGCAAAAGCTCCGATATAATATCATATGAGATAAAAGAGCTCTGATATAAGAATAATTAGAGAATATAAATCGCGTAAGTCCTTTTAATAAGAGTTTCGATGTAACAAAGTCTTGATAAAGAGAGGCCTAAGATTCCAACACTTAAATATAAATAAAATATCTCGGAACTTTAGGAGATCGAGTATCAGAGGGGAAGGACCTTGTAATATTTTATAAAAAGGTTATATTTTAGTGGCTACAACCACTCTCTAAAAGTTTTCCTATGTTTCGTTTTGGAGCCTCCCTCCTCAAATCACAGTAGCTCATCCTACACTGACCCAGGTACTTGTGCTTTCATTGAGCTTTATCTTTTGCATGTTGGCTTGTGTTTTCTTACTTTATTTACTTTCTAACCCACAAGCCAATCTATTGATTTGGTTTGAACCCAGTTCTGGGCTTGATTTAGCGAATTGCACAATCCTTAAGGGAAACTAGCCTTGCTCTCAGAAATTGTGCAGTCTAATCCAGTAGTGAGCCTTCAGTTGTAGAATTGTGTAGGGCTAGTTGACAGCCAACCTTCAGCTAGGGAACTATGCAGAGCATGAGAGGCTGCCCAAAGTCACTCAGCCTAGAAATTACTCTAAATTATTTTTTCTCAGAAGTTTCTCAGTGCATAAGTTAGAGGTTTGCACAGTCCTTTCAAGGACTACACAATCTCTCCAGGCAATGCATGGCATCTTTTCCCAGAAATGAAAAATGCATCCCTAGGAAGTAGGGATCTATTATTAGTTTTCCAAAGGTGGCACAATGTTTTCTTTAGAAGTTTTCGCCAGGTGTTGCTTTTGTCCTTGATCTCAGCCATGTGCATCATGAATTCCAATTTTTCTCAATTTGATGTAATAGATTCCTGTAGAGATCATTTGTATACTCGATCATTAAGCTCTAGCATGCCTGAGGAGATCAATGGACCTTCAGAGCATTGTTGTCACTTTTCACGATGTATTTTTCTTTTATCATCGTTTTCCACCTTATATGTCGCTTTTTCTTGGTTAGCTTATGAGAGTGTTGTTTCACTTGTTTTTTTTAGTGTCTACTGGCGTTTTAACTTGTAGAAGCATTTTTTGAAGTTTTAGATTTCCTTTCCCAAGTGTCGCATGCATTACCTTTTTTTTGCACTAATGGTTGTCGTTGCAACGACTCTCTCAACATGCTTCCTTATACTTTTGTTTGATTGATCCATGCACTTGTTTCACTTGCATACATCATAACTCAATCATATATTGCACTCAAGATCACACCATCTTTCAGATATGCTTGATTTGACACTCCCCTTGGGCAGATCTTGGCTCCCCTTTCCCTGATCTCACATTCAATTGCATGCACTATGCAATCTAGAATCTCAAGGCCTCTACCTTGGCTTTTGGAATTGAACAGAGTCAGTCTCAGTCTCCCAAATTATTCACTAAGACTATGTAGAGGCTATCTTAGTTTCGTAACTTGGTCACTGAGACTACACAATGCGTAGTATCTCCCGGGCTCTGCCCCAGACTGAACTGAGCATTGCGTAGTTCTAGTCATCAAGCTTTCACACTGACTATTAGGATTGCATAGTGCATAGTTCCCACAGTGAATCAGTCACCCCTATTGGTCAAAATTGCACAATCCCTCTCATTAGATGATGTGAGGTTATATTTGTAAGAGCTAATGTTTGCTTTCCATGAGTGTCCTTTCTGTCCCATAGGTACCACACTCATGAAGCACTTCTCTCCAAAAATAATTGTACCATGGTAAAGGGACTTGCTTCAAGAAAGAACACTGGAAGTAGTACTAGGGAAGCATTTAAGAAAATTCTAGTTAACTTTCCAATATATGTAGATGCTCAACATTCCATAAAAAAGGAGTCAACACTAACATGGCAGTAAGTCCAGTAGCAGTAGCAGAAGGCGGAAATCCAATAGAAGATCACAGAAAGAGGAATTTGCTGACATAATACAGGGATAAAAAAACTGCATAATAAAAGTGTATTCAATATTCATGCAGGCAGCTTTGGTAGCAAAAGAAAAAGGAAGCAGAGGACATTGACAACAGAGTAGGGGAAGAGAAAAAGGAGAGCTTGCAGGTCGCAGAACTGAAGTTGCAGGAGATGAAGAAGAAGCTGAAGGAGGAACAAGAGCTGAGAAGAAGAGAAAGAGAAGAAAAGTAGAAATAGGAGGAAGAAGAAAGGAAAGGAACAATGACAAAGAAAACAATGCCCATATAGGTTGCAGAGTTAGAACAGGCAACAGCTGTGTTAGATAGTGAATAGATGCAGGATTGGGAAATGGTGCAGTAGATTGAGAAAATGGTTGAAGAAATGGATATGGAATTGGGATAGGAGCCACATGACCAAGATACCAACCTCATACCGAGAGCACTCGAGGCCACCTCTCAGTCTCTGCCACCTCTAGTGTCAGAACTAATCTCGAGCGAGCAAGGAGAGGATGTATTCCTTGATGGTGATCTGGTGATGAATGTATACAATATATCATTTGATGATTTGCAACAAAATATTGTACAGGTGTGAAGAAAGCATTTCCTCGATTATCATGCCTCATCTACATTTATGAAGGAAAGGGCGATAGCGTCAGATGTCAGAAAGCATCCATTCACGATGGTTGATGCCACTATGGCTTATGGAGGAGCCACAAGCTCAAATGTCAAGTTCCTGTTAGTACATAATGAACAGATGGAAAAGGACTTGCAAGCGGCCAGGTAGAAGCCAAAAAATCCATAAGATCCTCAAAGAAAAAGTTGAGGAAAGCGATACTTGCTAAAGTATGAACTCTTGAGGCCACCATGTGGAAATTCTATGACAGATTGGTCACTGTGCATAAGGCGATTGTCCATCTACATGGACTTCAATAGAGGAGCAAAAGGGTTTTCAAAAATCTTAGGGACATACATGCTGTTATCACCCATGTGTAAGAGTGGATAATGAGGTACAAGGGAGCCCCACATTACTTGCATAAGATGATGAAGCTGCAGGGAGAGCTAAAAAAAGCACGAATCTAGATGTTGATCCAGAATTATGAGAAACTCACCCCATTCATTAGCAACATACATACTTTATATGCACAATTGTACAAGATCTTGGATAGCATGGTGAGAACACACATGATACCATCAATCAGTTCCCTAAACACAAGAATTAGGTCTGACAAGAGATCGATGAGTACATGGACAAGCTAAGGCAAGAGGCCACCAAGGATGACTTGGATTTGAGCACACATAACATGTAGAAGTACACTAATGTTCTTGTCATGGTGAACACCATGTTGCATATGCTTTAGGATGAGTTGGATATAGGTTCCAATACCATATACCTGGAAGCTATAGAGGAAATATTTTGTTATTAGAAAGACACCATCAAGTAGTTTGGTGAAATCATCACGTAGTACCAAGCTTGGGATCAATATGTGACTGAGAAGTATCAAGTGGAGGATTCCGAGTTGGTATTTCCCCAAAATTTGGAGTCATAGTGTTTTGTCTTGTTAGGTTGTCTCTAGCCTATTTTGTCTCACATGGGTACATGTGGAAAATGTATATTATTTGTAAATATGTTGTAAGTGAAATTCCAAGTGTCATTAGTGGAATGTTAACATTCACTATATAATGTTATGAGTTATTTGTAAATAAGTTGAGGAGTCATGAGGATAGTCAAAGAGTCACAAGGTGGATGTCAAGGGTCACCCCACCCTTTGTTATAAATAGAACCTCATAACTCATAGGCCAGACTTTTTGGTGTCAAGCTTTTGGCTAGGCTTAGGCGTAGAGAAGGCTTGGGAGTATTGTGACGAGGCTTGGCTTCTCCACAGTGTAAAGTGAGTATACTTCTTTGGAAGAGCAGGTGTTATTGACTGCAATGTTCCACTATTGGGGATAGTGGGTGTCAATGGTGTATGTATGGATGAAACTTTCACTTATAATAATATAACTAAGCCAACACGTTTTCATGCATATGTTGTTATTGTAGTTGGACTATTATGGTTGCTTTAGCAATGTAAACAACATACATTGGGCTCCCGTTCACTCTCTTGTTTACATTCAAAATCAATCTAGTTTAGAATTTCCACATCCTCCACTAGAATCACATGATCCTATTGCTCATGCATTGGAGGAGTCATATGTAGTGAGCACTATTGCGAAACAAATTTTTTCTTCCTTTTTCATGTTTTCTCATTTGTCACGTTCAAAAGAGTGTACATCTTTGTCATCCATGCACAATGTGAAACAACACCAAGATACATCTACATGGTACCTTTCATGTTATTTCAATATTTTATTTTCTGTAGACACATTCAAAATTTGAGCATTTTGGTTTGCAATTTTTTATCTTTCTTGTTTATTGGTTTGCTGGAATATCTTTCTTGTGAGTCACACCATCACTTACATGGGTCAACCAATGAATCGATGGATGCATTGGAAATAACACTCCACATGAATTGGCCCATGCTCTACTTAAATTAGGAGTAGGAATAGTGTTTTCTTTTTTGTTTGTTTTTTCTTAGTTGATTTTGTTTTGTCTCACTTCTTTTCTTTGCTTTCTTCTTTGTTTATACACCTGTAGGATTAGTTTTCTCATGAAACCATGTTTGGCTTCTTGAGACAAGTAGGGTGAAATACAAGATGACTTGTACAACTATCAACATTTGGTTATCTATCTATTCCATCTCCTTATGAAGATATTGAGTTTCTGTTAGTTGATGATGCCCTAATGGAAAATATGTTCCTTTCAGAGTTAGTCTTGGTGGAATCATGGCGCTTGCACTTTTAACTAGTACCAGCTACTCTAATCGGTTTTTTATTTTTGGTTAACCTTTATCAACTCAGTCAAGTAGAGTAAGATGAGTGGGGAAACCTTAATAAGCATGTCAGAGGTATATATAAACATCCTTCTTTGAAGGAACAAGCTCTTCTGCTCTCAATAAGTCGAGATCCTTCCTTCGCCTCATGAAATAAATAAGTGCATATGCACAACTCTTTGAAAAATAAAAAATGAAAAAATAAAATAAAGGTTAACGAAGAGAAAGGCTTCCTGCAGAGAGAGGTGAAGCAAGTAACTCCATCGGGGTATTGTCCAGGCTCGCTAGTAGCGGATCAATGCTTGTGTTACCGAAGTGACTCTGTCGGGCTATTGTCTCAGCCTGTTGGCAGTAGAAAAACACCAGAGATGAAACTAAAACTCTGACAATTTATATTACTTGTGCATCAATATACCCCTCATCCCCAATTGAAACAATTTCTTACCTTGGCTTGGTATGTGTGCTGCTGATAAAGAGAATGGTAGGGACTACATATTTAACTCAAGCTAGTGAAAAGGCCATGACAATCAGAGAATCGAACAATACTTCTGAAGGGGTTAAACTTGATTTACATTAGACACGGTTCATACAAAGATCTAGACTTCTACCAGTGTGTCACCAATTTTGTAGCGGCTACAACCATCGCCCCAAAATTTTTCCTATGTTTCATTTTGGAGCCTCCCTCCTAAAGTCACAAAAACTCATCTTACACTAACCCAGGTACATGTGCTTCCATTGAGCTTTATATTTTGCATGTTGGCTTGTGTTTTCTTAGTTGCTTTACTGTCTAACCCATAAGCTGATATCTTGACTTGGGTTTCAACCAGGTTCCAGGCTTGACTTAGTGAACTGCGCAATCCTTAACAAAAACTAACCTTGCTCTTAGGAATTACGCAGTCCGAGACAACAATGAGTATTCAACTTCAAAATTGTGCAGAGATAGTTGACAGCCAACCTTCATCTGGGAAACTGCATAGGTTATGAGAGATAGTCCAGAGTCACTCAGCCCAGAAATTATGTAGAAGTCTTTCTACTCAGAAGTTGCTCAGTTCATAAGCCAAAGGGTTTCTCATTCCATCCTAGAACTATGCAATCACTTTGATAAATTCATGGAAGATATTCCTAGAAAAGAAAAAAGCACCCCTAGGTAGTAGGGATCTATTATTAGTTTTCTAAAGGTGGTACAATGAAATCTTTAGAATTTTCCACCAGGTGTCGCTTTTGTTCTTAATCTCAGGCATGTGCACCATGAATTCCAAATTTTCTCAATTTTATGTAATAGATGCCTCTAGAGCTCATTTGTATACTTGATCATCAAGCTCTAGCATGCCTGAGGAGATCAAGGAACCTTCGAAGCATCGTTGTCACTTTTCCGGGTGAGTTTTTATTTTATCGTCTTTTGCCGCCTTCTATGTCACTTTTTCTTGTTTAGCTTGCGAGAGAATTGTTTCACTTATTTTGTTGAGTGTCTAGTGGTGTTTTAACTTGTTTCATCTTATAGAAGTGTTTCAATTTTTTCATTTCCTTTTCTAAGTGTTGCATGCATTACCCTATTTTTGCACTAACAGTCACTGTTGTGACAACTCTCTCCACATGCTTCATTCTCCTTTGGTTTGATTGATCCTTGCACTTGTTTTACTCAAAAACATCATCACTCAATCAAATATTCACTCAACATCACACCATCCTTCAGATATACTTGATTGCACATTACCCTTGGGAAGATTTGGGCTCCCATTGCCTGGAACTTACATTCACTTGAATGCACTATGAAATATGGAAGCTCAAGGCCTCTGACTTGTCTTCTGGAATTGTGTAGAGGTTTTCCTGGACATGCTCCAACTATGCACTATGCAGTTCGAGGAGCCAGTCTACCAGCTTAGTCACCGAGACTACACAATGTACAGTCTCTCCCAAGCTCTACCCCATACTAAACTGTCCATTGCACAACTCTAGTCATCAAGTTGTCACACTGACTGCTGGGATTACATAGTGTGCAGTTCCCACAGATAGTCAGTCACCCTTGTTGGTCAAAATTGTGCAATCTCTCTCATTACATGCCCTGATTGCTGCTTGATCATGCTGTGAGGTTAGATTTGTAAGAGCTAATGTTTTCTTGCCATGAGTTTCCTTTTTATCCCACAGGTACCACACTCATGAAGCACTTCTCTCTAGCAATAAATTATACCATCGCACCAAAGAGATATGCTTCAAGAAATAACACTTGAAGCAATACCAAGGAAGTAGTTAAGCAAGTTCCAGTTAACTTTCCAATATATGCAGACAATGAGCTATCCATAGAAAATGAGTCAACACTAACATGGAAGCAATTCCAACAGTGGTAGCAGAAGGCAGCAATCTAGTACAAGATCATGGAAAGAGGAACTTGCTAACATAATATAGGGAGAATAAAGTCTTAGAGTAAAAGTGTATCTAATCTTCATGCAGACAGCAAAAGAAAAAGGAAGCAGAGGACACTGAGAACAGAGTGGAGGGAGAGAAAAAGCAAAGCTTGTAGGTAGCAGAATTGAAGATGCAAGAGAGGGTGAAGAAGCTGAAGGAGGAAAAAGACATGATAATAAGAGAAAGAGAATAAAGGCAAGGCACAATGACAAATTAAACATCGTCCATACAAGTTGAGGAGTTAGAACAACCAGACAATGAATAGATGCAAGATCGGGAAATGGCTCAACAGATTAAGAAAATGGTTCAAGCAACAAAAATGGAGTTAGGAAAATATCCACAAGACCAAGATACTAACCTAATTTCAAGAGCACCCAAGGCCACCTCTTAGTCTCCACCACCTCTAGTGTCAGAACGAGTCCAGATCAAGTAAGGAGAGGTTGTACTCCTTGATGATGATGTGATGACGAATGTGTACAATATATCATTTAATGAATTGCAGAAAAATATTGTATAGGAACGGAGAAAGAATTTCCGAGATGATCACGTGTCACTTGTATTTATGAAGGAAATGGCGATAGTGTCATATGTCAGAAAGCATCTAGATTCCATGGCCAATGCGACTATGGCTTATACAAGAGCCACGAGTTCAAATGTCAAGTTCTTGTTAGTAGAGAATTAACATATGGAAAAGAACTTAAATGTGGTCATGTAGAAGGAAAAACAATCCATAAGATCTCTAAGGGCAGAGATGAGGAAAGCGATACTTGCTGAAGTATCAACTCTTGAGGTCACCATGCAGAAACTCTATGACTAATTGGTCACTGTGCATAAGGCAGTTGTCCATCTACATGGATTTAAGAAGAGGAGAAATAGGGTTGTCAAAACTCTGAGGGATGTACTTGCTGCTATTGTACATGTGTAAGAGTGGACAATGAGGTACAAGGGAGGCTTGATTTACTTCCACAAGATGATCACGCTACAAGTAGAGCTAGACAAAGCACATATTCGAATTTTGATCCAGAATTATGAGAAGATTGCCCTATTCATCAGCAGCATATAGTCTTCATATGAACAGGCTGTACAACAGCTTGGATGTCATGATAATAACACACACAATCTCATCAATCGGTTCCCCTAGTGATTCTAAACAAAAGAACCAAGACTGGCTAGAGATTGATGAGTACATGGAGCATCTAAGGTGAGAGGCCACTAGGGTTGACTTGGAGATGAGTGCACATAACATGCATAAGTACATTGGTGGTCTTGTCATGGTCAAGATCATGTTGCATATGCTTCAAGATTATTTGGATACAACTTGAAAGACCATATACCTAGAAGCTATGGAGGAAAGGGTCCACTATCAGAAAGACACCATCAAGCATTTTGGGGACATCATCCTGCAGTACCAATATTGGCATCAATACATGACCGAGAAGCATTAGGTGGAGTTTTTCGAGTTGGTATTTCCCCAAGCTTTGGAGTCACAATGTTTTGTCTTATTATGTTGTCTCTAGCCTATTTTGTTTCACATGGATACATGTGGAAAATTCGTATTATTTGTAAATATGTTGTAAGTTAAACTCCAAGTGTCATTAGTGCAATGTGAATAGTCACTATGTAATGTAATGATTTATTTGTAAAGAAGTTGAAGAGTCATGAGGGTAGTCAAAGAGTCACAAGGGGAATGTTAAGGGTCACCCCACCTTTTGTTATAAATAGAACCTCATAATGTAGGTTTTAACCTTGTACAGAAATTACCTGCATACGAATTCTAAAACATAGAAAATAAACGATGCAAGAGCATAACACATAAAACACATATACACAGATTTTCCCACTGGATCCCAAAATCGGGACTACCAGCTTGATTTTTCATTATATTCCTTTCAATGTTACAATACATATTTATACATGCCGAAGCATCCAATACCATGGACCGAAAACCATATGTAGGTTCACCCGACCTAATATAGGGTCCAATTTTTTTTTTTTTTTTTTTTTTTTATTTTTTTTTTTTCCGGGGCACTGCCCCAGACCCCATAAAGGGGGCCTACCCACCCTCCTCAAACCCCCTGGACAGGGGGGGCTTCCGCCCCCCTTGTGACCCCCTCGCTGCGTAATTAGCGCAATGAAGGGGGGGCTGCGCCCCCCCACTAACCCCCCGGTTCACTACGTGGGTTAGTTGTGGAAAGAATATAACACAACCCAACAATCTCCCACTTGTTGTTTTCTTTCCACACAGGGCCACAAGAGAGCTTAGTCATTTTTCTAGCCCTGAAATGCCCATTGTTTCTCTACACCAAGAGAACTTCTCAGAGCTCATAGATTTTGTCAATGCATCTGCAATATTCTTCAAAGTGTCCACCTTTACCAGCAACACCTTTTTGTCTTCTATCATATCCCTCACAAAGTGATATTGAACATCAATGTGCTTTGTCTTTGAATGATAAGCAGGGTTCTTTGCCAAGAAAATTGCACTTTGCTATCACAGTCTATTCTTATAGCTCCCTGTACTAACCCCATACTTGAACACAATCTCTGCAACCAAACTGCTTCCTCGCTTGCATGAGTGGCTACCATGTATTCTGCCTCTGTAGTTGATAGTGCCACTACAGATTGTTTCTTACTCATCCAATTGACTGCACCTCCAAATAGGTTAAACACATACCCACTTGTAGATCTTCTCTGATCTAGATCTCCAGCCCAGTCTGCATCAACAAAGCCACGAATATCCAACACTCTGTCCAATCCCGCTCTTCCTTGGTAGCACAAACCATAATCACTAGTGACACGCAAATACCTGAAAACCCGCTTCACTACTGTCTAGTGCTCCTTCCCTGGTTTTGACATAAACCTGCTCAATACTCCCACTGCATGTGCAATGTCTGGTCTAGTACAGATCATTGCATACATCAGGCTACCGATTGCACTTGCATATGGAACATGGGACATGTCCTCTTCCTCTTCTTGTGTCTTGGGACACTGTTCAGCAGATAACCTCACACCTACAAGAATAGGAACCTTCACCAGTTTACTATCCTGCATATTAAACCTCTGGAGTATTGTCTCGACATACTTCCTCTGGTTTAACCAGAGCTTCCTCTTTGCCCGATCTCTTTTAATTTCCATGCCCAAAATATAGTTAGCAGCACCAAGATCTTTCATGTCGAATTTGGAGGAAAATTGGGTCTTCAAATCCTGGATAATTTCTTTGTCATTTCCAACCAGGAACATATCATCCACATACAAGACCAAATAAATAACACGGTCACCAATTAATTTAAAATACACACAGTGATCTGCTTTTCTTCTGGTGAAGCCAAGTCCCCGTATAAATGTATCAAATTTTTGACACCACATCCTTGGTGACTGTTTTAACCCATACAGAGACTTCTTTAACTTGCATACTAGTTCTTTCTTACCCTTCACCGCAAAGCCTTCAGGTTGCTTCATGTAGATTTCCTCTTCCAAATCCCCGTGAAGAAATGATGTCTTCACATCCATCTGTTCTACCTCAAAATAAAAAGCAGCATCAACAGATAAAAGTAACCTAATAGAAGTTACCTTGGCAATAGGAGAAAAAATATCACCAAAATCAATTCCCGGCACCTGGGAATAACCTTTTGCTACCAACCGAGCTTTGTATTTCTCCACCTTCCCTTCTGCATTTGTCTTCTTTTTAAACACCCATTTTTTGCCAATGGGTTTCCTTCCAGCCGTCAACTCCACCAGATCCCAAGCCTCATTTTTGTGCAAAGATTCCATTTCATCAACCATGGCCTCTTTCCAGAGTTTTCCATCCTCTGAATCTATTGCTTCCTTCACAGTTCTGGGATCATCATCAGTAATAGACAAAGCAAAATTTGAACAGAAAGTAGAAGGACTCTACCTTTCTGGCTGCCTTCTTTCTCGAACTGATCTTCTCACAGCTGGAGTTTGTGGCTCTTCATCTTCTGATTCCTCCTCTATTACAGAGTCTAATTCTTCCTCCTTTAGCTCAAACTCTATCTTCTCAGGTTTCTTTGGTTGAACTTCATGTTTAATAACATCTTTTACCTCTCTGAACACCACATCTCGGTTGTACACAACCTTCCGTGTGACTGGGTTCCAAAGCTTATAACCTTTTAAACCATCCTTATACCCAATAAAGATGCACTTTTTAGATTTACTATCCAACTTGGTTCATTTCTCCTTTGGAACATGTACATATGCATCACATCCAAATACCCTAAGATGTGAAAGATAGGGTTTCTTACCAGTCCATACTTCTTGTGGAGTCTTATCCTCCAATGCTGATGAAGGTGTGTTATAGCTCCAAATCCCACTCTTATGGTTTGTGATGCTGCACTCATGGCCTAGGGCAACCCCTCCTTCCAGACCTGGTCCAAAAATTTAAAAAACAGTGTTTTATTCCCTATACGTGACATTGCCCTGAGTTAAACGCGTGTACACGTGGGTCTGTGTATACCCAACCCGCGTGTATGTATTAAAACACTTAAAAAAATATATAATTCCTTATTTTCGAGCGGAGATCGCGGGTTTTACCTGCTGGATCACCTGTTAGTGCCCGTGGCCCAACTGTTCCCAACCAACTCCTAACTAAAAAACTACTTTGGAGATGGTATAAAAAGACATCAAAGGGAAGGCCAAAGGGAGAGAGAAATGAGAGCAAGATTATTATGCTGAGATTTTCCCCTTAGACCAGGTCTGAAGTCCTTAGTGTTTTCTGCACTTCCCCCATTTTGCATAGGAAACCCTTGTTTCCATGTATATTGGTGATCATTCATCCTTGATATCATCATTGAGTAAGACTTGGAAGGAGCTCTTGTTGGAGGCTTGAGGCTGGAACGAATCCGGGAGGAAGCTTTGCTTGGAGCCTGCTGAAGGTGTTCAGGTGATATCTTTCCATTATATGTACTTTATTTGCCTTTATATATAAAGAAACACGTCTTTGTTCCCGAAACAATCTTTCTTTATGCTTATGAGATTCTTGTTTTGAATTCTTATGCAAGTAGTTACTTAAAGATTTTTATAACTAACTTTATATCATAAAGATGGTTTATACATAAGTATTCGTACATGTACTGTTGTGTTCTTTGATTTGTTTGTCTTGTAGGTCAAAGAAAGAAGAAGGGAACTCCAAGAAGGGTTTGGACCCTAAAGGCCTTCTTGAACGTAGGACCTTAGGTACGTACCCTTAACATTAGAATTTGCTTAAAAGTAAAAAGGATGGCTGTGTGTGTGTGTTTCTTTGAATAAGCAATTTTCAGTCTGGTAGAGTCTTAGCCCAAAGGACCCTAGGGGTACTTTCCCTTCAACCAGAATTGGCGACTCCGTTGGGGACAACACTCTTGCTGTTCCTAGTTTGGGTAGTCTTCAAGCCAATCAAGGCTCAACCCCTCTGTTTGTTGGCTCTGACTGTCTGATCTGTTCTTGAACTCCAAGCTTTTCCAGTTTTTCAGTCTGTGTTTTTTATTTTTCTGGAAAGATTTCAGATACGCTCTTTTTATGGATTACAGAAGCGTATATACACAAGTTGCACTAAGTGAACCCACGTATACACAGGTTTCCTTAGTTACAGTCACGTGTACACACATTCTGCACATAATTGCAGGCACGCATATTACATAATTTTCAAGATTTATAAATTTTCTTTTTGCTGAATGTTTGTCTGGTGGTTTGTGTCAGTTTCAAGCAGTCATTTTCCAGTAACAGTCCTCTGTTTAACAGGGGGCATCTTGTTCTGAACTCTCTCTAGTCATAAGGAGTATTAGTCTTGTTTTCGTTGATTGCAAGCGTCATTGATTTTTGACACACAAGATTTCTGTTTAAGAATCTTGATTGCTCTGTTTCGGCAGAGTAGGACGATTGGGTTCAATCTTTGTGTCCATTTTGTTTTCATGACACTTTTGTTTGCTTAACGAAATAATTTTCGTGACCATTTGCTCCTTTGTTTCGGGAAAGTTGTTTGTTACCATTTTCTTGAAACTTGTCTTTTGATCTTTTGGACTTTCATTGCTGCTTTTGATTGTCAAAAGCGATTTCAAACACATTTTATTTTTGTTGAGTTTTCATCATTTGAAAGGTGTCAATTCACAAAAGTGTTTGGTTGCCTATTTATCAATCATTGGTGTCAGTATTTTTGAGAGCTTTCCTTTGAAAAAGACTTTTTGGTTTGATTGAAAGAAAATCTTTTGAAAGTTTTGAGTTTCGCTTTCTTAAACTTGCTTTTCATTTGATTTCCTTTTTGCGAAGTGAAAGTGCTTTGTTTTTTATCTTAGAACTTGTTTTTATTGTTTGGACGAAATGATTGGTAACACATCATCTTCTATCTAAGCAATTTAGTGGCAAGACAAAATTTGGTAAAGCAGCAACTTTCCTTCTTTGTTTTCAGAAGAAGTCTTTAAATCTTGCATCCACATATAGTTCTTGCATTAGGATAGATTTGCATCTCTTTTTAGGCATATTTAGTTTTGTTAGTTTTTGTGAGTGTGGAGTCTGAAAAGAAAAAGAAAATTTGCTTATATTACAAGTACCTCTGAACCTCATAGAAATTGCTTTTCATCGAAAACAAAAAGTGCATGTGCATGTAGCTAAGTTTTATTAATTTCTTTTGCGTCCATAAAAACACCACAAGTTTCATCTCCATTACCTTGTGACTTAAAGAACAGCCTAATAAAATCAAGCGCTTAATTAAAATCCACTAGAACTTTTTGTTTTAGTTATTACAGCAACAAGTTTAGGATTTTAGGGCCTTGGATTAGGCGAGTGGAGAGTTAACTCTCCAAGGCCACATAAAACGTCAAACATAAGAGTCTGATTAACGAGAGTAAAACCAATAGCGTTAGGAAGACCAGGAAAGCTCCGGATCTGGGAGTTAAGCACGAGGGTCTGTGAAGACAGGGAAGAGAGATACCCCCTCTCCTACTTGTCTGAACTTACCTCACGACTGTTCCGCCTGGCTTCTGCGACGAGTTGGTACCCATAGTTGCCTCTCCTAGGGATCTGCATAGGTGGCTGCGGAGGGGAATCCCGTGGCACCTTAGGTCGACGTTGCATCACTCTCAAAAGTACTACTGGAGGGCACCCTTGCGAAGCTTGGGGGCTTGCACCGGCGCAGGCTGTTGTTAGGAGGTCAGCGTAACTTCCTCTGATACCTTCGCTGATAGGACTGGGCCCTCATCATCCCAGACTATCTTTGGAAGGCCCTTTGATTCACTTTCTCGTATTTTGGTGTCCGGTCCTAATCACCCGGAGCGGAAATACTTGGAAGTGGTTTGACTGGCTGTATCTTTAGGAACTTTATAGTGTGTGCTCTGTGCTCCTAGTCGGCTTAGCTTTTAATTTTTTGAGTCTTTAGTTAGATTATAACAAGAAATTCAAAGTGGCTGACCGGTCTCCAAGATGGTCTCGAAGACTTCGTGGTCTCTCGCCACCTAGTTTAGAGCCTTCTCCTAGAAGGCGCAGAGGAGATACTATGGGTGGGGTCCGTCCCACGCCGGTTGACGCATCGGGGATTGATCCTCCTCTCGGGTATATTAGCGGCCAAGCAAGGCCTGGCACTTCTGAGTAAGAGAGGGACACTCCAGTCCTTTCTCGAGTTCGCTTTCAAGCGGAGAATAACGTAGAGGTAGAAGAACTTTCAGAATCATTAGCGATTCCAAATTCTCCACTACCATCTAGTTATCCAGACGTATTGCAATACGTTGGGACTCCGTCACATAGACCATCGAGTCCAGGTTACGCTACGCACTTACCATTTATGATCACTACTGGAAGCATGGCTTCTACAAGTGCTGCGACTATGCAAACCCCAACATCGGTGCAAGGGGGAGGAACCATTTCCATCCCCTCCGCTTCCTTGTTCGGATCTTTTGCTAGCACGTCTTTAATTGGGTCTACCTCCATTCCGTCCACGAGTGGAAATGCCCAAACCAATGCTTTTAGTACTGGTTCCTTCCTTTTTGGCACCCAATCACAGGGTATTCCATCGGTTCCGCTTAGTGCCGCTACGTCCATGATGGGCGGATCGGCTTCATTCCAGGGTTTTCCTTTTGGAAGTGGTCATATACCACATTCCAACCCGATGGTAGGATCCATGCCTTTTTCTTCAATAGGACAAAGCAGCAATCCTTTCCAAGGTTGGAATAACCCTGGGGTTAGTAGCGCAGGAACTGCGAATCCATTTATCGGCCAACAAGGAAGTAGGCCGTATTCCACGGTTAGCATGTTTCAAAGTATTCCTCCCCTCGCTTCGGCTTGGAACCCATATCAGGGGTTATCAACTCCTTACCATTCTTTAGGAGGAAACTTTGCAGGCTATGGAGGTTATACGGCAGGAGTTGGTCAAACTCCAAATTTTGCTGGACCACAAGGCTTGCCTTTTGGTTCAGCCGGTTCTACTGGTCACTTCGGGCAGCCTGGTGCCTCTCAAATCCCAGGACAATCTTTTCAGAACTTTGGGAGTTCTGTCCAGTCTGGGTGGAATCCCCTAGGTCCTCCGAGGCTTCCATTTCTGGCAACATTAAACTTGCCAGATCTTACTAAGCTAACAAATGACCCAATCAGATATAATCCGGCCTGGCCTCCGGTCCCAACCAAACTCCCTTCGGACATTCCAAAATTCGAAGGGAAGAGTGGTGAAGATCCGGGCGATCATGTAACCACATTCCATTTGTTGTGCTCATCCAACTCCCTCATCGAGGATTCGATTAGGTTGAGACTGTTTTAGCGCACCTTGACTGGTAATGCAGCTAAATGGTACATAGAGTTGCCAGGGGGCAGCTTTACATCGTTCGCTGACTTAGCCAATATCTTCTTAAACCACTTCCAGTTGCCTGTCCGCTATGATGCCGGAACTGAACTTCTGGCCACCTTTCGTCAGGATAAGGCAACCCACATTTCTGATCATATTCAGGAATGGAGACGGAGAAAGAGGCTCATCAGAGCCAAAATCCCTCCGGAGTACCGTCTAGAGTGGTTTTTGAAGTCTTTGCAACCTGAGATCTCCAAGGATGTCTCCATGTCTGGGGTCTATTCTGAGGAGCAAGCCATTTTCAGGGCCCAGCAGTTAGAACTGATTTACTCTCAGTCTGGGATCCTCCAAAAGTACTTGCCAGATGCTCCTGGATCTAAGGTTGATTTAGCTAAGCCAAAGCCAGGTCCGCACGCGGACGGTATCTTTGGGTCTGTAGACACATCTACAGTGAACTTGCTGAATCAATTGCAGCAGTTGTCTTTGCAAACTGCTTCTAACAACCAAGTCACATTGTCTAATCCTCCCGCTTCCCAAAATTCTTCCATTAACGCCGTCCAATCCGATAACCCCAAAGGAAATCAAAATTCCAATGGGAAAAAGAAAGGACGTGGTAAGAAGAAGAATTCGGATGGGAAGCCCGATGCAAATAAATCCGGCAACAACGCTGGTGGTGGTAAAGGTGAGTCGAGAAAGAAAGTTAAGTTCCCTTGCAAGTTATGCAACGGGGACCATCTAACTCATCTCTGCCCTAGAATTGAAGACGCTCAGCGCTTGTTAGGACAGCAAGGGACTTCTAGTTCGCAAGCTGTGTTAACTAACCCGTTTCCCCAAGGGCGGCAACTTCTTGCTGGCGCGAATTCGAATCCTGGAACCTCATCAGGGGGCAACCAGGAAGGGGAAAAAGCATCAAATGTTTTTATGATGGGTTCAAACGTCCATGTGACTACTCGGTCACGTGATTATGGTGAAGCTGAAACATCTAAGGATAAAACTGTTCCCAGAGGTAGTGACCTTCATATTGAGCGACCTCTTGCTCAGACTATACCTAGGATACCGAAAGGTTCCGCCAAACGCGCGACGATTAACCCTAATGCTAGGGCCGCCCAAAATTACTCCATTGTGGAGGATTTGGCTCAAAGCCCGTGTGCTATGTTCGCTTTGGAGGTTCTCCAGTTGTGTCCGTCTCAGAGAAGTGCTTTACTCTCCGCCATTGGAGCAGTCGATCCAGCTAACTCTTTAGTGCTCTCTTTTGACATGTCAAATGTCAAAAAGAGACTCCCTCATCACATGGCTTTTCAGATAAATTCTACATACCGGAAAATCAATATTTTTCGCACCGTTATAGATGAAGGAGCTTCCACATGTGTCATGTCCATGTCATGTTGGAAGGCTATTGGTTCACCTTCGGCTGTTCCTTCACCAACCGTCTTAACTGCATTTGATGGCCATTCTCACAAGCCGCATGGGATTATCCCGACCTTTCCTATATGTGTTGGAGGGAAGGTCGTTAATATCGAAGTTGAAGTCGTAGATGCTAACCTAGACTATAATCTCCTATTAGGAAGGAACTGGGTGTACGAGATGGAAGCCGTCGTATCGACTCTGTTTCGTGTCATTTGCTTTCCTCATGAGGGGAAAATCGTTAAGGTTGATCAATTGGACTATTCCCCAATCGATCCTCAAGCAAGCTCCGACTCTACTGTTCCTTTGGTGGATAACCCTCGCCCGCCGACTGAGAATTTAGGAGTAGGGATTTATTCCTCATTGATGGGTACGTTTGATCTTCCCTCTCCTTTTGCAAGAATCAATGCTATTTCATCATCCAAGGAGTCTTCTCGAGAAGAGTTCTTTCGAACTCATTATTTTTCCCACCCTTGGACCTTGCCTTCACCTACGACCACATTAGTTGAAGGACAAGTGAATGGAATGGCATTTCCTATATCTGCAGCTGAGCTTAGATATCAGTCTATCGTAGACTCTGCAGATAACCATTCTACTCCTTTTTCCGAAGAGGAGTTAGATGGTCATGTGGCCCCCGCTTGGAGCTTTGATTCTAACTCTGCCTTGGACTGCTTAGATTCGGTTCTACCTTCTGAAGAAGCAATCCTCGAAGTAATGATGGGTATAGATCGACCTTGGGAAGACTTACACCATCGTTCATATTTTCTTCCTCCATTGCAGGAAGTGGAATCTAGATTCTCCGAGCTCGTTGGTAGTGATGTTTGTACGGTGTCGAACCCTTTGGCTCCAACACACGTATGTGCCGAAGGTAATATGTCGGTAATTTCAAAAACGATACCTATAAACATCTCTAAGGATCCTAACATCATCGAGAATATCTTCATCGGAATTGAGTTTTCCCCTGAAGAAATTCAAAGTTACACCGACCTATTCAAGGAATATCGTGATGTATTTGCTTGGTCTTATGAGGAAATGCCTGGAATTGATCCTTCTATAGTCCAACATGAGATCAAGACGTACGAAAACGCAAAACCGATTCGTCAAAGGCTTCGGCCGGTTAACCCTAGGAAAGCAGCGGCTATCAAAGCTGAGGTTGAGAAGCTGCTAAAGGCGGGTTTTATATACCCTGTTCCTCTTACGGATTGGGTTTCTAATCCAGTCCCCGTGGACAAAAAACAAGGAACAATCCGAGTATACATTGATTTTAGGGACTTAAACAAGGCTTGTCCAAAAGACAATTACCCCACGCCATTCATTGATCAGATTATCGATGAGTGTGCGGGTAATGAAATTTTTTCCTTCATGGATGGTTTTTCGGGTTATAATCAAATCTCTATCCGTCCTGAAGACCAACATAAGACAGCCTTCATAAGTCCCTGGGGTACCTTTGCATATCAAAAGATGCCTTTTGGTCTTAAAAATGCTGGAGCCACTTTTCAGCGGGCCATGTCATACGCTTTCCACGACATCAAACATGTCATCGAGGCATACTTAGATGATCTCGCTGCTCGCTTTCGAAAGAGAACTGATCATCCGAGTCACCTTCGATTAGTCTTTGAGCGATGTCGTTTCTATAAAATACGGTTGAATCCCAATAAATGCGTTTTCGCGGTTACATCCGGTTGGCTGTTAGGGTTTATTGTGTCCAATGAAGGGATTCGGGTTGATCCCTTCAAGGTTGAGGCAATAGTTCAGTTGCCTCCCCCGTCCTCAATTCGTCAACTTCAAAGTCTTCAAGGGAAGGCTAATTTCTTAAGACGGTTTATAGCAAACTATGCCGAGATCACTAAAGGGTTCATGCGTTTGCTATGAAAGGGAGTCCCATTTGTGTGGGACGACTTTGCGCAGCGGTCGTTTGATGCTTTGAAAAAGGCATTAGTCTCTGCCCCGCTTTTGAGTCCACCGGATTATGGTAGAGACTTCCTTTTATATCTAGCTGCAACAGAATCTACCATTGGTATGGTTCTAGTTCAGGAGGACGATGCTCTTGTCGAGCACGTGATTTATTATTTGAGCCGAGGCTTAATAGGCCCTGAACTCCGCTATTCTCCGATTGAGAAGTTGGCCTTGGCGGCTGTCCATGCTGTCCAGAGGCTCCGTCATTATATTTTGCTATGCAAAACTTTTGTCTTAGCGGCGGTTAATCCATTCCAATTTGTCCTCAGTAGGCGAGTGATTGGGGGAAAATATAATAGATGGATAGTCATTTTACAAGAATTCGACCTCGAATTCTTGTCCGCCAAGTCTAAGAAATCTATGGTCTTCGCGGAGCTAATTTCTGAGCTTCCTTGTGGAGAGGATATTGTTTATGAGGAAAATTTACCCGACGAACATATATTCCTCATCTCTTCACAAGACCCTTGGTATGGAGATATCATTGTTTATCTCCAGACTTCGAAGTTTCCCTCTACTTTCTCCAAGGATGAACGACGCAAATTACGTCACCTGGCTAAAACCTATGTTATCATTGGTGACACATTATACCGTCGAGGGGTTGATTCAATTCTTCAACGTTGTTTAACCTTAGAGGAAGCAGAGTCTGTTCTTAATGATTGCCACAATGGAGCTTGTGGTGGTCATCTATCAGGGCTTGCTACAGCCCAGCGCATCTTACGTGCCGGCTACTTTTGGCCTTCACTCTTTAAGGACTGTGTGGAAGCGGTCAAACGCTGCCACCCGTGTCAAATTTTTACTCGCAAGATGCGCGCGCATCCAGCTCCTCTTTTTCCTGTTGTCACTGTCGGTCCCTTCACTAAGTGGGGTATTGATTTTACGACTTGTAATCCGCCTTCAGTGGCGAATCACAAGTATATTATAGTGGCTGTAGACTACTTCACGAAGTGGGTTGAAGCCATGCCTACTTATAAGAACGACAGTGACACGGCAGCTTTGTTTCTTTTCAATCAGGTTATCTCAAGATTCAGTATCCCAAGGGAGATTGTCACTGACCATGGCAGTCATTTCCAAAATCAGCTAATGTCCGAATTGGCTCTTAAATTAGGATTTCGCCAGGAGCATTTGTCCCCTTACTATCCTCAAGCCAATGGACAGGTCGAGGCGGTCAATAAAACTCTTAAGACGATACTCCAACGGACAATCGATAAAAATCGGTCCAATTGGCACATTATGTTGTATCCGGCTCTTTGGGCATACCGAACCTCCGTCAAAACGGCTACTGGTTTTACTCCTTTTCAGTTAGTTTACTGGATGGAATCTATCTTCCCGATCGAATGTGAAATTCCATCTCTGAAATTGGCTGTTGAGCTTCTTCCTAAGACTTCGAGCCTCGAGGAGCACCTAGTTCACCTGGAACATCTCGATGAGCAGCGTCGAGATGCCGCCACGATGAATGAGGCCCATAAGAAAAGGGTCAAAACTCAGTATGATAAGTCTGTCCGTCCTCGTGTCTTTACTGAAGGTGACCTTGTCTTGGTCTATGACCAAGATAAGGACGCCTTGGGGGCAGGCAAATTCAAGCCTATGTGGTACGGTCCTTTCATTATCAAACGAGTCTTAGAAAAAGGATCGTATGAGTTAATTGATTTCGAAGGAAACAAGCTGGCGGAGCCCCGAAATGGGCTCTATTTAAAGAAGTATTTTGCTTAGTTTTACGAGGCAATGGCTTCTTTGTATTTTATGTATATTTGTACATATATTATTGAGCGTTTTCTGATATCAGCACTTTTTGGTCTGCTTTGGCAGGTGTTGATGGATGATTTGGTTTATTTTGGATTCGCCGATGGTGCTAGTCGGCACACTCGGAATCTTGCTTCCGCAGCTTGGGTACTTTATTACCCAATTGGTCAGTTGATGATATCAAGAGGCGTGTGTATCGGTCCTGCTTCAAACAATATGGCCGAGTATACAGCTGTTATCAATTTATTATCCGAGGCAATCTCTTATGGGATTGACTCGTTGGTAGTATATCTTGATTCTCAATTGACAGTCTCTCAGTTAAACAACATTTATCAGGTTAGAGATCCATTATTATATCGCCAATATTTAACGGTGAGGTTGTTGCAAAGATCATTTATTTACATTAATTATTTGCACATTCCAAGATCTCAAAATTGGTTAGCTGATTCTATCGCTAATCAAGCATTAGACTGGCATATCAATCATTCATCATCATAAAATCATGCATCAAAAAGTCAAACTGTATATATATATATATCTCGCAAAGCGTCTCGAGTGTACATATGTGTGTCCAAAAATATACAAAATTGGGACTCAAATGCCCATAATCATGTCAGGCATATCTAACGCCTCGGCTCTGGATGAGCAGCTAAATATGTAACTATAGCATTGGCCACACGCCGAAAGACGCGAACCCAGTCACGTGGCATCCCAACCACATGACACTGCATATCTAGAGGAAGATCCTCTATCTCGGCCATCGGTACTTGGCAGCTCAGTCTTGCCAAGTGTCGCTGGACGTTGTTGAGGGTCCTTTCCGCATCCGCAGTCGCCTCTTCAGCTCCTCGGCCACGCCGTCCATGCCGCGGGAATCCATCTGGTCGCACGGGCCCAATGTCTGGAACATGATCATCATATTAGTCATTTGAATCTCATCAAAAAATATTTTTTAAAATTTATCATTATATTTGAAAAATCCAAAAAATCATAAAATCATAAAAATAAAAAATCTTACCAATCTCGCCCCATGCTGCATCCGGTGGTAACACTAGATCAGGATCTCCTCGGAAATCCATTTCGGCATAGGGGTAATCATCTATGACGATGATTTTCTGCTCCCACCAGGTAAAGAAATCATCGTCGAATGCATTCCTGGGGACTTCCCCACCCCCCAGACGTTTCATCAAGTCAGCCCACCGGCCCATGCGTGGATCACATGGACTACTGATGGAAACTGCTACCTTGGGGCGGAGTGCGGGAACCTTCTCGAAGAAGAATGTACATAAGATGGTTCCGAACCCAAAGTTCTTGGTCTGTCCCCTCCTGATAGAAGTGAGTTGTTCCTTCATGTTGGCAAGGAGAGGAGTGCACCAGTCAAACACTGTAGTGAGACAGTCCACTGCCACGCTCATGTTTACCCGTGATGCCTGATGTAGTGAGGATGATCCGTTCACTTGACCTATGGTGAACAAGATTATCCTGAGTGACAAACTCGCCACATGTGGAATAGAAATCTGACTCCCGACCTTCCGATGACCCGGGCAGTAAATCTGTACATAGTCATCCACACTGAGGCTATTCCGTGTCCTGCCCCGGGAATGCACTACCTCTCCCCTTCGGGAAAGGTCCGTGATAAAATATATATCTTCCACTTCTACCCTGAGTGGCATCTGATCAATGATGAATGCTTCCTCATCGGCATCCCAATAATCAATGAGTCTCTCGAGCAAACGCGTGTTGGCTTTCATGTTTGGCAATTTGAAGAACTTTAGCAACCCGCATCCCCGTAAGGCATCTAATGCCTCATCATTGTTCATAACTTCATTATCCACAGCTGAGTGCTCTCTTTCACGCCATTTGAGAGTCATCCTGGAAGAAAAAAATCATTTTCATCCGTTAGTTTTGTATATAAAATTAGTTTGTTGCGCACACGCGGGTTCCCTTGTATACAGTCGCGTGTAGGGCCGTCGTATACACGAGTTCTATACAGCCAACCCGCGTGTACGCCGCAGAGCAATTTTTTGCAAAAATCTAACGGTGAAACATCAATTAAAATTCCTAAAAACTATCACAATTAATTGCAAGACAAGTTTAGTGCTTACCTGGAAGTTTTCGGCAAGTTTGAACGGTTGAATAAGTCACAGGGAAGTTTGCTCCTTTTGCTCCACAATTTTTGCTCTCCAAGTCAAACGGTGAAAATGGTAAGTCCAAAATTTCTTTTTATAAGTTTTGAAAATGCAAAATTTTTTCAAAATTTTATTTTGTTTGGTTTCATGTCACTTTTATTTTGGGATCTTGGAATGTCGAGATTGGGTTGTTTTTCAGGACATTTTGGACATTTTTCGACAGTTCGAGACGGTTCCATGACTGCTGACCCGTCATGGCAGGTATCGTGTTCTCACTGGCATATAGGTTAGGGACATCATTTTTCCGTTGCATTATGCATACTAGCTTCCATTTGACCGATACATCTGCCATAGGGTCGACCCCATCGTGTTATGGTTCATTAGCCATTTTCACTCGCCGATTCTTTAAATCATGACACGATGGTAGAGCCATCCTTTACATGGGCATCCTAGTTAGCACCTCACTGACATTTGTTGCCCATGCTGCTTCGTTTTGAGTAGGCTCGGGAGTCCTCTGTAGTCCCGCCATGACTTATGCGTTGAAGACTCATTCCTCTTTGCTTCTTCGCTTCGTTCTGGCCTTATACCCTAGAGGCTCCTATGAGTGTCGAGTTGTACTTTTGCATTGCATGTCGACCATTTGTACCTTTTGGCCTAGAGCCGGCTTCACTTGGACTCGTGTTTAAGCCAACTTTTTACCATGACGTCTGCAAAATCAACCTTGCATACCTTTGACTTCTGCAGCTTGACATACCCAGATGCGTGGAAGGAACATACCTCTGAGTGTCACTGACCAGTTTTCACCTCCCTGCATTGAGCATAGGAACGTTCCTTTCCCAGGAACTAGATCATCTGTTTCACCGACACTTGTTCTTTCCACTGTACCATAGCATTCTTTTATTCTTTTTCCGGCTTATCAGAAAAAGACAAAAAAAATTAAATATTCCCAAAAAGAGCGGGAACAGGGACATTATTTCCATTTATTGTTGGTAGCTAGAGTCAGTCATGTCGCCCTTGAACAAAGCACTCAAAGCAAAGTCTCCTCCGCATGGGTGGGATTTAGTTTGACTTAGGTATGCCATAACCTTGTTATCGAGTCAATTCTCCCCCGATTGGTTATCTCTTCCAATCATATGGAGGGTTCGTTCGTGCCTCCTGCATGACGAACTTATACAGATTCATCATATGCTGCCACATAGTCACATTGAGTCGTGCTTTTGTTCAAGGGAAGTTAGCCTGAGTCGGCCTTTCTGCGGTGTCTCTTGACTCATTTTTCAGTTGGCCATCCCTGGTTGTCAGTGTCATGTCTATCATCACATCAGTTATATTGGTCCTTTACTCGTGCCGGTTTGAGAAGGTCCCCATTGACTTCTTGCTGGCGGGTCTTGTCCTTATCGACGACGACACCTTGCTCTGAGGACAGGCCTAGAGCCGCACCCTGGCCCTATTTTCATTATTGATAGGTCACCTTGTGCTCAGCATCGATCAGTATCATGGGTCTTTGACTGAGTGGTTTCCCTTGTGTTCGACGTCAACATACATTATCACACATTGGGATTCGTGCAGTACCTTGGTTTCCATTTGACCCTATTGGTGGATACCTCGCCTCTGTGTCAACTTTCATTATTGGTTGGTTCAGAGGGTTTCTGCCGTGCGCTAGTTACATCTTGTGTACGCCGGAAACGTACTTCGGTTGGGTTACTACATCTTTTTCGTCCGATTCCTTCCACATTATTGGCCTACGGGTTACACTCGCGCTAGATTGATGAAGGATGCCTTAATTCCTTCCTTCTAGCGGATCTTTCCCTATCGACTCCGACTCATTGCTCTGGGGCAAAGATCTAGAGTCCATTTGGCAGTACCTTGGGGTTTGCAGTCATTAGTGGTAGATCCTTCGCTATCGACAGTGGGAAACCATCATTGTCTCCTGATCGATAGATTCTTACAGGTGTTCGACTTCAGCTCATCTATTCACACTTGTTAGATTGTACTGGGTACCTTGACGCTCATTATCATTATCGGTGAGTAGTCTCGCGTTTGTTAACGGTATACATCAATGACCGGTAATCAAACGATTTCTCACATGGTCGACTTCAGATCATTTATTCCCATAGTGTAGAAATGTACCACGGCGGTCGGTGAAGACCTCAGGTTGTATCAACATTCATTGGTTCACTTGACAGTTGCTCCTGTTGCTGCTAGTTGATACCACTCCACCTTATATGTTGCAGTCAGTCATGGCGACATTCTATATGCTGGCACCTGAGTTTGCAGTGTAGTACCATCCTATTCCATCATGTTTAGTTGGTACCTTTTGGGATCAGTATTTGATATCAGTGATCCGTTGCATCTTTCAGCATCATTGACAGTTTTATATGTGATATTCAGACATGTACTTACTCATTATGATCAGATGATCCATTCTGTATCTTCCAGTCATTTTATACTTGTATACTTAGTGTATTCGCTTGTACTTGATATGCGGACATGCTTTACTTTTCCTGAGTATGGGTATGCCCGCCTCAGACAGTGTTTCTTTCTGATCTCCTTTCGGTGGCTTGGCAGGCTGAATTCTGGTGCAGTCCTCCTCGGTTTTTCGACAGAGTTCCTTTCCATGTACTTACATAATATATTTCGGCCATCATGTTCCCCTTCTGACCTCATACATTAGGGGGCATCTGTTATAGCTCCAAATCCCACTCTTATGGTTTGTGATGCTGCACTCATGGCCTAGGGCAACCCCTCCTTCCAGACTTGGTCCAAAAATTTAAAAAACAGTGTTTTATTCCCTATACGCGACATTGCCCTGAGTTAAACGCGTGTACACGTGGGTCTGTGTATACCCAACCCGCGTGTATGTATTAAAACACTTAAAAAAATATATAATTCCTTATTTTCGGGCAGAGATCGCGGGTTTTACCTGCTGGATCACCTGTTAGTGCCCGTGGCCCAACTGTTCCCAACCAACTCCTAACTAAAATACTACTTTGGAGATGGTATAAAAAGACATCAAAGGGAAGGCCAAAGGGAGAGAGAAATGAGAGCAAGATTATTATTCTGAGATTTTCCCCTTAGACCAGGTCTGAAGTCCTTGGTGTTTTCTGCACTTCCCCCATTTTGCATAGGAAACCCTTGTTTCCATGTATATTGGTGATCATTCATCCTTGATATCATCATTGAGTAAGACTTGGAAGGAGCTCTTGTTGGAGGCTTGAGGCTGGAACGAATCCGGGAGGAAGCTTTGCTTGGAGCCTGCTGAAGGTGTTCAGGTGATATCTTTCCATTATATGTACTTTATTTGCCTTTATATATAAAGAAACACGTCTTTGTTCCCAAAACAATCTTTCTTTATGCTTATGAGATTCTTGTTTTGAATTCTTATGCAAGTAGTTACTTAAAGATTTTTATAACTAACTTTATAGCATAAAGATGGTTTATACATAAGTATTCGTACATGTATTGTTGTGTTCTTTGATTTGTTTGTCTTGCAAGTCAAAGAAAGAAGAAGGGAACTCCAAGAAGGGTTTGGACCCTAAAGGCCTTCTCGAACGTAGGACCTTAGGTACGTACCCTTAACATTAGGATTTGCTTAAAAGTAAAAAGGATGGTTGTGTGTGTGTGTTTCTTTGAATAAGCAATTTTCATTCTGGTAGAGTCTTAGCCCAAAGGACCCTAGGGGTACTTTCCCTTCAACCAAGGTGACCTGTTGACCAAGTATCATGAAGTATCCACCGCCTCTGCCTAGAATTCCTATCCTAACCTGGCACCACTGAGCATGCTTCTTGCCCTTTCCATCAACGTCTTGTTCATTCTTTCTGCAACTCCATTTTGCTGAGGTGTATATGGAGTAGTCTTCTGCCATGATATACCACACTTCTTACAGAATTCTTCAAATTCCTTGTTGTAAAACTCTCCACCATTATCTGTCCTCAGCACCTTTATCTTCTTCTTTGTCTGATTTTCCACCAGAGCCTTAAATTCTTTAAACCTGTCAAAGACTTTAGATTTCTTCTTAAGGAAATATATCCATGTATTCCTTGAGAAGTCATCTATAAATGATACATAGTACACAGACTTACCCAGTGATGGAACCTTCACAGGTCCAAACACATCACTGTGCACAAGCTCTAATATCTGTTTCGCCCTCTTACCACCAGAGGGGAAACTCACCCGATTCTACTTCCCATATACACAATTTTCACAAAAATCAAAATCCAGAGAGCTATTACTCATACCTTCTACCATACCTTTACCATGAAGTATTCGAAGGCCCTTCTCTCCAATATGTCCAAGCCTTTGATGCCACAACATGGTCTTCTCTCTAGAGACCACTAGATTTTCAGCTCCACTTTCAGGAACTATAGAATTGTTGCACCCACCAACAACAGTGCTACCTTGCAGCTTGTACAGAGTTCTAGTCTAAACTCCCCGCATCAATACGAATGCTCCTCAAACCATCTTGCAGGTATCCTTCTCGAACACTATTTTTACACCTGCATCATCCAACTTGCTTACAGAAATTAGATTTCTGGCCAATGTAGGAATATACAGAACACCCGGAAGTGTTCTAACCCTTCCACCTTGCAACTTCAACTTTACTTTTCCACAACCAATGATTCTAGCCTTCCTATCATCTCCTAAGAAGACATCACCACCATTGTATTTCTCATACTGACAGAACCACTCTCTATGGGGAGTGAAGTGAAAGGATGCACCTGAGTCAATCAACCATGCCTCATGATCTACATGTGTACTTGAAGAAGCCAAGTACACATCCCCACCTTCATCTGAGGTGGTTTTCACCTCTGCAGAAGGAGAATCATCAGATCCCTTTCCTTTATCAGGAGCTTTAGATTTACAGTCCCTTTTGAAGTGCCCTTCCTTTCCGCATTTCCAGCACACCACCTTTACAGGTTTTCCTGGAGATTTAGATCTCCCTCTAGATTTAGATCTCCCACTCGATGACTTATTTTTGTTTCTATTCTGGGACCGTCCTCGTACAGACAAGGCATCACCATTCTGGCTCTCCATATTTTTCCGTCTCATCTCCTCTGTCAGAAAGGCTGAGACTATTTCATCAAACTGCAAAGCCGTTGCATTGCTACCTATTGAAATAACCAGACTATCCCACAAATCTGGTAGAGAACACAACAAATTGATGCACTTATCTTCATCTGAAATTTTAATATCAACAGACGCTAACTGACTTACCACAGTATTAAATGCGTTCAGATGCTCTGTCACCGAGTCTCCATCTTTCATCCTCAGGTTATACAGCTTTTTCTGCAAGAACAGTTTATTCACTAGAGACTTAGATTGGTACAAAGTCCCTAACTTGTCCCACAAAGCCTTCACTGTAGCTTCCCCTGATACATTCAACAATACTGAATCTGAGACACACAATCGTATTGTGCTCTTTGCCTTCCGATCCAACTTCTTCCATTCTTCATCGATCACTCCCATTGGTTTAGTACCTGGATCTATCACGATCCACTGATCTTTATCCACCAACAGATCCTCCATCTTGAGTTTCCACAACTCAAAACTCTAACCATTGAACTTCTCGATCTCTATCTTTCCGCTGCTCACCATCTTCTTTCATCACCAGAATCGATCTCGCAGATCTCCCACTGAACAGGGTCTGCCACAGGCTTGAACGAAACCCCTTAGCAACAAAGGCGTCTCCTTGAAGCCAAAACAACTCTGGTACCAAATGTAGGTTTTAACCCTGTACAGAAATTACCTGCATACAAATTCTAAAACATAGAAAATAAATAATGCAAGAGCATAACACATAAAACACATATACATAGAGATTTTCCCACTGGATCCCAAAACCGGGACTACCAGCTTGATTTTTCATTATATTCCTTTCAATGTTACAATACGTATTTATACATGCTGAAGCATCCAATACCATGGACCGAAAACCATAGGTAGGTTCGCCCGACCTAATATAGGGTCCAAATTTTTTTTTTCCTGGGGCGCTGCCTCGGACCCCATAGAGGGGGGCTACCCGCCCCCCTCAAACCCCCCGAACAGGGGGGCTACCTCCCCCCCTGTGACCCCCCCCACTGCGCAATTGGCACAATGAAGGGGGGGCTTCGCCCCCCCTCTAACCCCCCGGTTCACTACGTGGGTTAGTATGGAAAGAATATAACACAACCCAACACATAAATCATAGGCCAGGCTTTTGGGAGCCATTTTTTTGCCTAGGCTTAGGGTTAGATAAGGCTTGAAAGTATTATGAAGAGCCTTAGCTTCTCCACAATATAGAGCGAGTATACTTATTTGGAGGAACAAGTGTTCTTGATTGTAATTTTCCACTATTAGGGATAGTGGTTGTCAATGGTGTATGTATGGATGAAACTTTCACTTATAATAATATAATTGAGCCAACACGTTTTCATGCATATGATGTTATTGTAGTTGGTCTATTCTAGTTACATTAGTAATGTGTGTTGTTTAACTCACAAATTTTCTTATGAACTATTTTGTTTGCAATTATATGAGTCTAGTTGAAGGCGTGTCATTGGATTAACCCATCACTTTATTTTGTGGACTATTCCGCATTGCAGCTTGTGATTTCATTCCGCTCGTGTGTTCCTTTTAGGATGCCTACTATTATAGGATTCTAAGGGACACACTCCTTTTTCCCTCCATGTGTTAGAACCCCCTTGCATCTCACTTGACTCACTGCAAGGTCACACACTTGCTTCTGACCAAAGTCATCATACTTATTTTTGCGCGCTACCGTGGTCAAGGAACTATATTACCACACACTGTTGGGACCTACTTCAAATAGACTAAGGTCTAGTGGGGACTTCTTACCAGGGATATCCCCTTGAATGTTGGCGGGTCTAGAAACATCAACAAGTTTTGATAAAGTTGTTCTGATATAGGTTTTATTTTACTTTTTTTTTCTCTTTAAAAATAAAAACTAAACAAAAACATAAAGGGTCCCCATTATTTATTATGGCATAAAAAGAAATAATAAAAATGGGGGGTTGTTGTTTGCTACAACATTTGACAAGACACTAGGAGAAATAATTATTAGAATAAATTAATAAAATTCAAAGGAAAATGAATAAATAAGAAAAGATCATAATGTTAAGGTTCAAATTTTATATAAAAATCTCTCTGAAAACAAAAAGTAATTTTTTTATTTGCAAACCTCACAACCTATTCATATGAGGGACATAATTTTTCTCTGAAAGCCATTTTCTAATATCAGTTATATTGATGAGATAAATAATATTTATAATATTAGCATTAAGGTAGAATTTGATGTCACAGGTAGTGAAATTTTTTCCAATAGGCATCCATAGCCTCGATAAGGTTGTCAGTTCAATTTACTAGGTAAATTAAAACATGAATTTTATATCAATACAGGCTTGTAAGCTTGGAAACACATCCAAAATATATGGATCTTGGATTAAATTGGCTTAGGAAGGAGTTTATTAGATTTTAATGGAAATGCATATTACAAATATAAATTACTAATTGTAAAGTCATTAAAATTCTGATCTAAATGTGCAATGAATCTATGTGGAGCATAGCCAACAAGAAAGAGGCTCTAAATTAGAGGTCTTGTTTTTCCTTCCTCATCATTCCTATTCCAACAAAACCAATTCCACCACAAATCATACCACAATTAAATTAAGAAAGCAGTATAAATTAAATCCATAAACACAATTTCCAATTCAATTCTTAGCTCACAAGGAAGAGGATCGAACTTAGATGCCTAGGTTGTACTTCCTTACTTAAACCAATTACTGAAAGGAAATCACTTCAAAAATATAAATGGATATTACATACAATGATTTGTCTCCAAAAATATTCACAATAAATTGTAAAGGAAATATTCAACAATCTAATATATTAACAATTATGCACAACATTTACAATGCATCATACTTAGCTTAGAATGGGAGCCCTCCACCTTTTCTTGGTACACTTTAAGACTATCAGCTACAATCCATCAGCAATCACATCCCATAACAATCTCAACAAGAAATAGAAGGCAAGTTCTTCATATTATATTCAGAAATAGAGAAGTCACAATAATAATAATATTATGTTTATAATTGCCTAGTTGTTGTGCCTAAATAGGTTGAGAATGTAACTAAATCAACTAAAATGATTGTAACAACCAAAAAGAGTCATATTCCACCTGATAAGGTCGAAATCATCCCTTTTTTTGCACAAAATATTGGAAGATTCCACAAAATCACAAAATTGCCCCTAAATCAGGGGATTTTCTAAGTGATTAGTCAAGTTTGACCAACTTTGATCAGGCTTGTTCTAACTCATTTGGAGTGTGAAAATAGGATTCTTTCCATCCTTGGTTCCTTTACTTCTTGAATCTACCTTTAGTTTCGACCCAGGTGTCCTGCACATACGACTTCAATGGAGCCATTACGGGAAATTTTGTTTTGCCAAAAATAATTTTTAATACCCAATTTTTACTAAAAATTCTAAAAATTAAAAGACATAAATATTTTAACTTAATGTGAAAAAAGAGGCAAAAATATGAAAAATATGATCATGATATGGTGTTAAGGTATGATAGAAAGGTGGAATATGCATGATAAAAAAGGTCAAAATTGAGGGCTGACATCTCCCCCTTAATGATCCACTAGCATGTCCTCATGCTTGCCTTGACATTTTGGATTTCATGCCTCTGCCTGGTGATCTACCTATTGTTGTTCCTTCTAATCTTCCTATTGATCTATCCCCTGATGTAGAAGCCTCTATTTGAGTTTCCTGCCAAAGTATATCAATTCCTTCTTTTCCTTTCTCTTCTCCTCTGTAAATTACACTCTTTACTTTTTGCTTCTCGTACTTGTACTGCTAGTGCTTTTTCTCCTTTAGCTACCTAAATGCTTGTTTTGAGATGAGGATGTTTTGGGTTTCTAGTTTCTTCATTTTATTTTTCAATAGTTTGTTCTCCTTAACAATCTTGTTATTTTTTTCTTTGTACATATCATTTTCTTTCTTTAGATGCCTCTCCATAATTTTAGTCGCTTGAAGTTTTGCTTTTAATTCTTTAATCTCTTCTTCTTTGTGACTTTCTGATGGTTCACCATGTACCTCTTCAAAAACCCTTTTAATCCTCTTTGCATATGCAGAGAAATAAGATGATTCTTCTCCCTAAACCTCCTTCATTCCAAGAATCTTTTTCAAATTCTATAAGTTTTTCCTGTGCTTCCTTCTCTGGTTCCTCAATCAGTTCTTGCTTTGGCTGCTGAGTTGTATCAAGGGGTAATTCTTCTTGAGTTTCTACATCAATAATTTTATCTGGCATAGAGGATTCCTCTATCATTTTTCTTTACCTCCTTGGAAAAGATGTAAATGATAATTCATTTTTAACGCTTCTGCCTTCTTGTCTTTTCTTTGATCTAGTTCTTGGAAATAAAGGAGATTGCATAATATCTCTATAAGCGTGCATTTTTTCAAAAGCTTCTTCATTTTTAACTGGTTCTTCTTCCGTCTGCAATTCTAAAAATTGATTTTTTCTTAAAAAACTCTCCCAAGTTTCTTCTCTATTTCTCAACTGATGCTCAATAAGGATTATAATTATCCCTTGATGGAAATAAGCAATTTCCTTGTTTCCAGTTTTGCTTCTTTCTCCTTCAATCATTTTCGCTAAAATTTTAGAAAAGAAATAAGGAAGGTGTCATTTGTAGTCACCTTTTATATGCTGGAGGAATTTGATATGGTATAGGTGCATTATGATGTACCTCCCATAACAGGTAAAGTATTTCTAAATGATAAGAACCAATGCAACACATGGTTCTTTCAACCACTCCCTTGGAATCCCTTTTGTCCTATCAAATGTGCCTTTCCTTGGCTTCTCTAAGAAGTAGTTCCACCCTTTCTCCTTGAAATGTTTCCCTTTATGATATTTTCCCCTATCACTAATAGACTTGTGGCTTGAGAAAAGTACTCCAATGTAATTGGAATAGTAATACCTCCTACCATGGTTTTCTCATTATCATAATTGGATACCAACATCTCTATCACCTTTTCATTATACCCATTAATTTTCCTAAGAAAATCCAGTAGGCCTACTTAATAGAGTTTCTCCACTATCTCCTTATTCCAATTTTCGATTTGAAATCATGTGGGCTGAATTCTTCATTCCATTTTGAAATTTGGAAGGCTCTGTTTCTTATTCTTTTGGTCTCTGAACCAATTTAAATATCCCTCAATAGTTAATAACCTCATAGAAAATAAAGACTATGCCAAATGAAATAAATTTGCTTGAAATCTATGTTGAAATAACAGAGTATTTTTATTCTATGGTGTAAATATTAGAGAAGAAGAAATTTTTTTTCTTGTAGATGATCATTGAAAGAAAATAGTTTTTTTTTTTTTTAAATAACCGAGGTGTTTTCTTACCAAGGCTCTGCAATATATTCTCAGAAATTTTGAACTAGAATGTTGATTTGCTGGACTGATATGGAAATTTCGATCACTATTGACTAACCACTAGAAAATGACTCTAACTCCTCAGAAATCAATTTCTGGAAAAACAAATCGTGAAATCTATAGCCCACTCACATTTTAGCTTCGTCATGCACTCAAAACTTTAACACCAGCACTCATAACTCACCATGCACTTCAAGTTTTGTTTTGGAGGTCCACGCTGCCAACATTATAACTTGGAGTTTAAGTTGCCGACTATGCCACTCAAACTCGAATTTGATATTTACACTGATAGCCACTTTAAAACCAACTGACTGACATGTTTCTTACTCCTAACACAACTCAATCACTGAGAACTCCACACAATTTATAGGATTTTCATTTTGAAGACTTCAACATTTAGTTATGGAGTTCTATTCAATGAAAACCATTTAGTTGTCGAGTTCTATTCAACAATGCAATCTTCGTATACCCTAGAAATTTACACAAATAATTTTCTTTTAATCGATTTGATCTCTGACTTAATTATAAAATCAATTCTAATATTTCTGGGTTTACGTTTCCTACCTTGCTTCTTAGCCGTAGTTTTGGGATTCACTTCTCCACTACTGAGCCTTCGTTTCCTTCATTCTCCTATCCTTGTATTTGAATGGCGCTATGTTTTTGAATTGTGCCTTCGTTTTCCTATCCCTTTGTTTGAATGGTGCCGTGTTTTTGAACTGAGTATACAACATTAAACATTTGACTGAGTTGTATTTCTTTTATTTCCTGTAGGTGCATTTTTCAAAAAATTGCTGGACAGTTTCAAAAATGCGACCTTACACTTACTTTATTTCCCTCGAACAATTTTATGATTTCATTTTGGTTCATGTATTTTATTTTTTTTGCAGAGCCTCATTATGATTTCATAATGAATTTAATTTCACTGAATGAGCTTTGCATGCCACTGTTCCACCTCTCTATTTTTTTAAACTTATGATGCACCATTAGGACTACATTCTTATTGTCTTCTTTGGTGATTACATTGATATTTTCAAGGTACTTTTTGAAGTGATATATCATATCTCCCCGTACTCTACTTCATGATGAAATGTTAATTATTATCCATATGTTCCTCTTAATAATTCCTCTTGAAATAGGTTTTGAAATGACCATTTCAAGGACATTTGAAGACCCAAAAAAAATAGAGTGATTTTTCACTTTTAGATCATGTAAATGCATCTTGATTCCATAGTTCTTAATAGAATTATAACTCATTATTTCAAACACATATATTTTCTCATTTTGTGACACTAACCCATGCTTTTTAATGTGATTTGTTTTGCAGAAAAGACTTTGTTTTGTAGGCAAAGAGACATGTGACTTTTTGCAAAAATGACTTGCCTCGTAGGCAAAGGGACTTTTATTTGAATAGATGGTAGGGTAAAACGTTTTTATGAAAAGAGAAAGATTTAGGTATGTGCAGGGGATGAAGGGCTTACACTCTTATGCACCAAGGTTTAATTAGTCTCGTAACTTCTTTCTTTTTATTTTTTATTTTCAAAATCAAAAGGCATTAAAAATAAATTTGTAACTTACAATATTTCCATTAATTCCCTTGATTGATGCTTGAAAAGATTATCTACCTTAGTTGATTGATGAAATGATTGATGAACTTGATTGATGAACTGATTAGACCCCATAGTTGATTTGAGATAAACTGATTTTATTTTTTTCATCTGATCTTTTCATATCTTTCCTTGATTGGCTATTATTTATATACAGGTCCCTCTGTGATGTTGATTCTTATCATGTTTAGGTCCCTCTGTAATGTAGATTCTTCTCATGTACTGTTCCCTTTGTGATGTAGATACTTTTCATGTTCAAGTCCTTTGTGATGTAGATACTTTTCATGTTCAAGTCCCTCTATGATGTAGGTGCTTTTGATGTTCAGGTCTCTCTTTGATGTAGGTGATTACTTTGAAGTGAACATCCCTTCCATTCATGAGATATTTACCTGTTGAAAAATATGTTGAGCTGCTAAAATTATTTGAGTTTAACAAGGCAAAACAAATGCACCTATTTTCATCCCCTTTACTATTTTGAAACTTGTCCTCAATTCTTCAAATTGGTGAAGTTATTTTGCAAAAAATTAGTGAATAAAATTTGAAATAATGACATGAAAAAAACACTTTTTTATAGAATTCATATTAGCCAAATAAATCTTTTATGAATTTAGGATTGTACTATGCTAGGAATCAAGATTTTCACAACCAATCCTCTTTATTATATTTTAACTTTTTCTCTTTTATTATTATTATTATTTTATTCTGTAAGTAAAGAAGGCACATTACAAAACTTCCATGTCTTCTTCTGTTGATATTTTCTTGAGGGAATCTTCTTTATTCACATTGTTGTTGTAGATTTTCAAACTGTGTCCATTGACTAGAAATGATGTTGTTGCCTCATCTATTGTCTTGATTTTCACTGATCCATTATCATAAAATTCTTCAATATCTTAGGCCCCAACCAGTGAGTGGTGAATTTTTCTTTGAAGTCCTTGTACTTTGAATCAAATAAAAGTGCCTAGTTTCCTATATGAAAATTTTCTTTTTTAATAAATCTGTCATGCCATTTTGTTCTTTGTTGTTGTACAAATGATGTATGTTCTTGAAAAATCCAAAATCAAGCACATAATAAAACTTAATCAAATTAGAAAAAGTAAATCAATAATGACTCAAACACCTCCTTTTCCAGAAAGGTTAGTAGAGAAAAAATCATTAATTTCTCTTCTCAAATTTGATATCTTAGATGAATTAAAAAATGCTTATCTGAACATTCCTTTATTGCAAGCTATAAAAGATATTCCAATCTATACAAAATAAATTAAGGAATTAAAGTGACGCCAAAAATGAGATAATATTAGTTGAAGGGAAGAACATGGTTTCTCTTCAATAGATTGAACAAGTGATAATGAAGGAAAATAAATATTAGGGGGCAGAAAAACTTCTTTTCCATAAACTAAATAGTAAGGGGAAGTTCCTAAGGAAGCTTTATGAGTTATCCTATCTGCCCACAGAACAAAGATTAAGGCTTTATGCCAATTTTTCTAATTTTCATCTATGGTTAGTTTTATTATTCTCAAGATATTTTTATTCATATATTCTGCTAAACCATTTACCTGGGGATACTAATTTGCAGAATATTTAATTTTGAAACCCATCTTTAAAGAAAATCCAATTATTAAATTTCCTAAAAATAAGATGCGTTGTCAAACATGAGAGCATTGGGAAGGAAAATCCTCATAATAATATGCTAATCAATGAAATCAACTACAACCTTAGAATTGACCACCTTTAAAGGAACTGCCCCCACTCACTTGGTGAAGATTTGTAGTAGTGAGAATGTATTTATGCTGCTTCGATGAGTGAGGAATAATATCACCTATAATATCTAATCCCCATTGTTAGAAAGGTTGTTCAATATTCATTAGTTGCAATGGTAAGGTTGCCTTATTTTCCATTCCTGAAGAATTTTGACACACTTTACATTTCTTGACATAAGCATGTGCATCCTTAAATAAGGTTGGCCAATAATATCTGGCATGGAAAATTTTATGAGCAGTAGTATCTCCACTATAGTGTCCACTAGATGGTCCATCATGCATTTCTTGTAACAAAAATTCAACTTCAAATTTTTCGATACATCTAAGTAGGAAAATATCATAATTCTTTCTAAATAAAATATCATTTACAAGTTGATATTGATTTGCTTTCAATAATAATTCTCTTTTCTTTTTGGAATCAAGTTCAACTCGTGCATAACCATTCTTCAAATAGAAAATGACATCTACTTATTGGGATTCAGTAGCAATGAGACATACGTTTTAAACTTCAATATTTTCACCTATGTAAACTTTGGATTTACAAATAGATGCACCAGTTACCAATATGCAAAAACCTCGACCTCTAACAATTTTATAAATTTTAATTTCAAGGTTGCATTCTTGTAAGTTCGTGACCTAGTTGGCTCTTTTTTCACCTAATCCTCTTTGAACAATGTAAACTTTGAAATGGGAACTATAAACTCAAAACGAGAAATATGGCCAAAAAACCCCAAAAAAACATGAAAAAAAGTGCTAAAAACGAAAAGTGTGTATACTGGAACGATGGTTTTATTTAGGGTCAATTTCAACATTTTTAAAAAATGGTAGTAAAATCAATTTTTTTTGTACAAAAAATAGTTGTTTTTGAGGAAAATACACTAATGTTTTTGCTAGAATAATATTTTTTTCCTGGGTATAATTTCAACATTTTTTAGTAATGACGATAAAGATAAAATAATGGGATCTAAAACACATTAAAATTCTATTAGTTTTCATCCGTGTTGTTAAACATATAATAACAAGATAGTAAAGATTGCTAAAATTCTAATTGTTTTCAACCATAACATTAAAGATACAAAAAAATTTGGAAAATTTTCAACCATAAAATTAAAAAACCATGACATTATGAAAAAATTACATGACTAAATTAATCAAAATGTCATTACTTGTAGATTGAATGAAACATACATTATATCTCTAAGTTATTATTGCATTGTAGATATTCTATACAATAAAAATCGTCATAATTAAAACATATAATACAACAAACATAAACATGACTCATAACTTCATTTAACACCATATGGAAATCAAAATTTTTATTTCAAGATACGATGCAAAGATCAATTATATAAATTGTCTTAGACAAATATTCAAAATCACTCATATTTTATTGCACACCATCAGAATTCACATCTTCGGATGAATGATCAGATGTAGATGAAGATTTTCCATATTCTTCTCTTTCATCAACTAGTGCCCCATCTGAGTTCATATGCATGCCCACCATTTTAGGTTTCAAAATTCTTTTGGACCTACGACTAGATTCAACAGAGTCCTATCTAAACATTAGTCTTTTTGGTAACAACCTCTTTAGAATCTATATCGTCTTCAAGTGAAGACTTCCTCTCTTTGTTAAATTGAAGTCATAAACAATTATGTCAACATCCTCCAATTTTAAGAGGTTTGTGCGACAACGATTTATATTTGTACCCTTTCTTATTCTCTTTCCTCCATTTTTTTTATCAACTACCATCTCTGAATTATACACACCATTGAATGGGTGTGTATTTGTGGCATACCAATGTACTTCAACACTTGCAACATCTTCATTTTCTGTAATGATCTTTATAACCTTAGCAACCCAGAATGGATAGCCATTGGGATCCTCTGCTAGCATTGCGATCAAGCAACCCTCCTTAATATCTTGTACTGAACCCCTATAAAGGTCTTCCAAGGCTTCACGATGTGCATGAGATCTTCTGGAACAAATATACATTTATCTTTCCTCTGCTTGTGAAGAATTAATAATACCTTGATATTTTTGTTGTTCAACAATGTTTCTTTCCTTATGTTCATTTGACATATTTTGTGGCCAAATTAATGGATTTTTCAAAGGTATATCTTCATTTTTTGTTCTTGAATTGATATCACTTTTATTATTGAAAAAATACTCCCACTAAATTAAATCAACAATATCAAAGTACTCATATGTATATCTAATACATTTTTTAATTTCTTTTAGGCAATCAAAATAATTTATATCTCTATTCTGTCTATGTGCATTGTGAACTTTAGAAACTGATTGTAATAACAATATATTTGATGCAAATATTGGATGATCTGGAATGAACTTCAAAAATGTCAAACCTGTTGACGATGCCCATTCTGCAGTATTTGAATACTTCTTGCCCCATATTAGTGTTTTCCCATCAATTTTTTTGATACGAAATTGATGTTGGAAGCTAATGTCATTTAGTTGTTCAATGCATTTCTCCTCACCATGCGATCCTAGAATAAACCTTTTCATGTCAACAATTCCTTCCAACACATCAAAAGTAGGCTCTGGTGTGTATGATTTCTTAATACATTCAATTAATGATGGCAGTCTCCCAACTTTATTCCTCCTCAATGTGACTAAAAAATGACTAAACATATGATCAATATGGTCATGAGTGTGACCAATAAGAAGGAAACCAACCTTTACCTTCTGAAAAATTCTCAATTCAACAAGCATGTTTATATATCCAAAAACAATCTGATTTGTGTTTTCAGGACAAGTGTTATCCAATTGAAGATACAAAACTTTAGGAAGATTACCAGACCAATGAGAAAGCACATCATGAATTATTGTTATTGTCATATTTGCATCATTATGAATATTTGGAGTTTTGAAATATACCCTTGGCAACATTTTCCCATTGAAGACCATACAATCGACCAAGTGATACTGAATAAAAGTTTCCTCCTGTAAATTTTTGGGTGTGCAAAAAAAATGTGGTAGAAGTGTTTTCTTCTGGTCCATACCATCAATTATCAAACCCAAATATTTATTTGGATTATCATAACACTTCTTTTGATTCTTGTACAACTTTTTCCTTCACTTGTTTCTTGTTCGCGATGCTCTTGAAGTGCTTTGACAATGGAATCTACACAACATAAAAGAAAGTCATTAAGAAATACGTTTTCATAGTTGATGACTATACAATTTTAAAAGTTAAAGTTATGAATGCTTACCTCTTTCTGACTCTTCAAATTTATCCCTTTTCAATTTAAGGGAAGCAAATTTATTTCAAATCCCCATCCTTGTCTTCTTAGGAATATAGACATTGTTGAATTATTTCTTCCATATCTTCACAAAATATTGATATCTAATAAATCGACCATGTCCGTCAGCACCTTTTGCATATTCTTTGTATAAGTTATAGAATTATCGTCTTGAGAAATTATCCAGAATATGTATTCTCTCTCTATTTGGCATACACTCTCCATGCTTTGAAAAGAAATATTTCACCCATGACATTTCAGTATTTGATAGTGGCCCAAACTGTCGTTTATCACATACTTCTGAATAAAATGTGGGATCCTTTTCCAAATTTTCTTGGATTCTTGACAGATGAAAATTACCCATTGTATGAAACATTTTGAAAGCCTTTATAGAGATAAATAAAGATTGAATATGATAATCATAATCTGATAATGTAGATTTCATGCACCGCACTAAATATAAATTTTGCATGCTTTTATTCATTGACAAATATCTCTTCCTTTTCTCTAATGCAAACATAAAATCCATATGTTTCAAGCAATCTTTTTGAAAACATTCACTTGAAATGAGAGCACTGATAAAGCTTATTCTCGTCGGATATTCTGTTCTACCCCTTTTATAAGTAGAACATCTTGGATTGATACGAAAATGTTTGCTCCTACTCCTTGTTACAACATTTCCTGGAAAAATCTCCATCATTGAGTCATCATTTGTATAAGCATTTTCATCCTCATTTTGAGGAATGTTATCCTCACCATGATCATCTATGATTTTGAAATATTGACTTGGAGGATATTCTTCATCTTTCCCTTATTCAGTTCTACTCTCATAGTCCTTAGAATTAAAATTAAATGGAAAATTTGACTCAATGTTTATTGGATATTCTTTACCATGTGCTTTGTCAGTGCTTCTCTCATAGTCCATAGGATTAGGACTACGTTGAAAATGTGACTCTTTACTTATTGAAAATTCTTCATCTTGCCCTTTTTCACTACTGCTCTCATAGTCCTTAGGGTTAGGACTAAGCGCTTCATCCTATCCTTCATCATTACTGATCTCATAGTTCTCAGGATTAGGACTAGGTGGAAAATGTGACTCTCAATTTATTGGAAATTCTTCATCCTGGCCTTCATCATTACTTCTCTCATAGTCCATGGGATCATGACTAAGTGGAAACCATGACTCTCTATTTATTTGAAAATCATCCTCATGCTCTTCATCACTACTGCTCTCATAGTCCATAGGATTAGGACTAAGTGGACATCATGACACTCTATTCATTTGAAATGATTCATCATGTTCTTCATCACTATTGCTCTCATAGTCCATAGTATTAGGACTAAGTGGACACCGTGACACTCTATTAATTTGAAATTTTTCATCATGTTCTTCATCATTGCTTCTCTCATAGTCCATATGATTAGGATTAAGTGGACACTGTGACACTCTATTTGTTTGAAATTCTTCATCATTCTCTTCATCAATTCCACTCTCATATTCCATACGATTAGGACTAATTGGACACTGTGACACTTTATTCATTTGAAATTGTTCATCATCCTCTTCATATCTACTTCTCTCATAGGCCATAGGATTAGGACTAAGTGGGAACCGTGACTCTTTATTCATTTGAATATATTCATCATGTTCTTCATCACTGCTGCTCTCATATTCCATAGGATTAGGACTAAGTGGAAAATGTGACTCTTTATTTATTTGAAATTCTTCATCTCGTATTTCATCAGTGTTGCTCTCATAGTCCTTAGGATTAAGACTAACTGGGATATTTGACTCTCTATTCATAGTGGAATAATTTCTGTTATATTCATCAATATAAATAGAGTTGTTACGCGACAAAGATGTTGATGCTTCACAAAGCAAAGCTTCACAATCAGAAGAACCCATGCCTTTCAAACAGAAGAGGTTGAATAATAAAATTGTGCTCTCTCCTAATGATAATATATAGCTTAAAGAATACAAATTTCCCTCCAAAGTTTCCCTCCTAAATTTTTCTTCGAAATTTTTCTATCCAAAAATTTCGTTTCATGTATTTTCCTCCATAATTTTCTTCTACAATTTATTGAAAAAAATTAACTAAAATTTTCTTATGAAATAAATATTTTAAACTAAATCTTTAAATTAAAACTGTAAACTAATCTTTTACCTAAATTAATTTTTTACTTAAACTATATAATATTTATTAGACAATTGAATGTTTTTTAATTTTTTTACTATATCTTCTAAAACAAAATAATCCCACATTCACTCGGTTGTAAAACAATTCTGTAATATTTACTTTATCATAATTTACTATATCGTCATAACAAGAATTATATGTTAAATTCTTTATAAAAACAAATTAATCCCACATTCACCGTGCGGTAAAATAATTCCGTAATGTTCAGTTTATCATAGTTCCCTATATCGCCATAACAAAATTTACATGTTAAAGTTTTTATAAAAACAAATTAGTCCCACATTAACCATGCGGTAAAACAATTTCCTTAATTTCTGCTATAACATAAATTTCATTATCACTATTCCTCACATCACATCAAGGTTTTTTGAGGTTCATTAAAAGACTTGGAGTGAATTTTTGGAGCAACTACATTGCTATCAACAACATATTCAATGAAAGATTATCAAATTTGAAAGGTTGGTTTCTCTTTTGCTGTGTGCAAGTTTTAAAATTCAATAGGTTTAACCATTTTATTTTTTTTTAGAAATTAAAAATTTAGATGAGACACATTTACCCACTACGTTCGTAGTGGGTGTGGTGGATCCGATCGTGCTCCTCGGCAACCCAACGGGCCCGTGGGGAGGGGTGGGGGGGCTGGCTACCTAGTCCCCTGCCCCACCCTTGCGGCACAATGGCCTACCGAGGTGGACGGGGGGGGCTGGTGCTCGGCCCCCACCCAACCCTGATGGCCCAACATCTTAAGAACCTAGCCAGCCATTGGGCCACCATGGTGGGGCGTGGGGGCTGGAACCCAACCCCTCACCCCACCTCGGTGGCCCAATGACCCACCACTCTGGCTAGTCATTGGGTTGTCAGGGTGGGGCGGGGGGGATGGGTGTCAACCCCCCCGTCCCACCTTCACAGCCCAATGGACAGCCTGGGAGGCGGGCCAATTCCTGGAATCAGCCCGCCACCTCGACCGACTGTTGCGCTGCCATGGTGGGGTGGGAGAGGGCTGGATGGTTCGGGCTGCTGGGGTGGGGTGGCAGGGGGCTGCATTTTTTTAATTTCTTATTTTTTTAAACTCTTTTTTTTTAAATGGTTATGTTTTACAAAATTATTTATCATTTATTATTTTGTTTATTAATTTAAGCTATCATTTTTTTGTAATTTATTGATTTATATATATTTGTATATTTTTTTTTAGGAAAATGTCATTAAAGAAGATTTCTATGAATCTTTCTAGACCAAATACTGCTAAAATTAAAAGTGGATCCTCAAAAAAAACTATTGAATGAACCAAACCTGAGAATATAGATACAAATCTATCTAGTGTCTCAAACGATAAGAAGATGATTTCGTACTGGAAGAAATCAAAAGAAGTGAGACTTCCAGAAAATGTATGGTATGTGAAAGAAAGAGAAGGCGAAGATGTGCAAATATATCTATATGTTGATATCTCTAACGATAGTGGAATTTATGAGGTGCTGGGAAAGGTCATAGACATGTGTTTGGTATGGAACACTGAAGTTGTTTATATACTTACAAAACTACCCAAGTCACATGATAAGATTAAATATCAGTTATCATATTCATTGTATGACATGAGAGAGGTATCTACAAAGTTGTCTACACAAATCGTAAATGAGATTGCACAAGATATCATGAGTATTGTTATTTATATTTGTGTTTTGCATTATTGTAACTGTCTCATTATAGTTTTATAACTTAGTTTTTATTGACATATGATATTTTGTTTGGCAAAATTTTGTTGAAAGTATTTCAATTATGTTGGGAGGCATTCATTTCATAGAGCAAGATATTATGAATGTTGTCAGTAGTTTCTACTCAGGGTCAGAAGAAGATATGGAAAACAAGAAAAAGCAGTAATTCATGATGCTACAAAACTACATCCAAGGGATAAGAAAAAAATACCTCTAGTGGATAAGTCTAGCAAAGGTAGAGAGGTTACTTTTGAAGATGAGGAAGTTGAAACTGGCACTGAAGAATATGTTTCCGTCACTGAGGATGAAATTGGAACTGATGTTAGAAAGGGGAAGAGATATAAAGGAAAAAAGGTAACAATGCCCAGAAATGTCTACGTTCTAGTTAATGATGAGAATATTAGGAGTAAGAAAACTAAAGTTGAACATTCTCAAGTAGTCATTACCGACACTGAAGATCCTAGTGAAACATCAAAAGAAAGCAGGGAAATCATTAGACCAAGAGATGATTTAGAGGATGGCATTATTAAAACAAAACAAAATGTCATTCGATAGAACTTGACAAAGAGAAACTTAATTGAGGGTGGTCATACATTTCATCTTAATGTGAGACAAATCTATAAGGCAAGTGAAGGGAAATGTAGATATCAAATTAGAAAGCCACACCACATGCATGTTCACAATTTTAAGACATTGATGAGGTACAATCCATATGCTCATGTGGTCAATTATGTGCTTCTTGTTGATTCAATTCAAGTTCCCAACAAAGAAGCATTTGATAAGTCAAAATGTTTTGAATACAATTATTATGTGCTTAGGGGGAACCATTCTGTAGAAGCTCAAAGAAAATTGATGGAGGAATATCCCAATAACCCATGTTTTGAAACAATGAAATGTATCATTTATGCTAGTTTATAAGATACAAAAGCAAAGTTATTGGCATGGGATCATATTTAGATAATGAATATAGGATGCCTATGACTTTCATCCAAAGGGTTAGATTTATTCATAGTGAATTTGAAGAAAAATGTGGTGGGGATAAGATAAATGTTACTGTAGATTTCCAAAAGGAATGTTGTATGGAAATAGGCTATCAAATTGAGGAGAAAATCAATTCAAAAGGTGGCATAGTAAATACTCATATATTTAGAGGTATTGATAACATTTTCTAGTTAGCATTTAGAATTGGAAAGATATGGGAATTGATTAATGAGATTTTTAGCATGTGGGAGAACATTGGCATTAAAAACCAAAAGGTCTAAAGGTCTAAACCATTGATATGTAGCAACAGTAAATCAGGTCCTGAAATGAGGAAACTTCCAGAAGATATGACTATCACACCTTGGAGAGAAATGCAAGGAGTGAAGGATGAAAAACTTGTCAAAGCAATATTATGTTGTGTGATGTCAGGGGAATTATCATTGGAGGTAATTTCTTAAGAATTTCAAAAGTAATTTTGTTGAATTATTTTTATTTATTTCTAGATTATAATTTTTTTTTTAATATAACACATTGTTCTTGGTAGTATTTTTTATACATATAATTATATTAACTTTTTTTACTTTATCTATTCAATCACAAAGTTTACATGAAAATACAAGAACAAATGGTTAAATTGTTGAATGAAGATATCTAGGATGATGTTATACACAACTATCTAGATTCAAGTTCTACATCAACACTAAAAGATTATTATCATGCATTTAAAAAGGTATGTCGATTTATACATTCATTTTTATTCATTTGTATACTATTTTTATTTTATAACTTATACATATATTTCTTTATTTTATTAAAGATGAGGAAGGATGCAAATGGAGCACCAGATAGTTTCAGAACCTTTATTGAAAAAATTAAGATCGAAAGATTGAGGAAGCAACATCTTAAGAAAGTTGATCCAATTCTTACTCATTTCATTTGGAATGGGCTTGACACTATTCAATATAGAGTAATACAAGGTGACTATGAAGACATTGCTAAACTCATACCTAAAAGGGATTTTTCCCTAGTTATCGCAAATATTCTCCATGGTTTCAATATCCCAAACATTGACTATGATAGTGGCCCTTATACTTATCAATCTCTTAGTAAAGTGGTTGCGGGATTTGTAGAAGTTACATCATCACCATTATGGAGATTTGTGACATTTCATTTAGACACACAATTGAAAATGTTATTGTCAAGCTTCAAGGGGAAAACAAACTCAATGACGCAGCTTACAAGGTAAGATGTTGAAAATGTATGTTTGATTAATGTTAAAAAATTCATTTATGTACAAGTTAATTGAAATTCTACTATTTCATGTTACATGAAAATGTCAAATCTTTTTTACCGTGAAGATCAACCATTTATAAATTATTGTGATTTCATCCATATTGATAGTTTGGCAAAGATGATAGCTATATGTCTATGCTTTTTAATCAGGTAGATGGAAAGAGTCATCGCCAAATACTGGTTTATGATGCCATTGTGGAAAAACTAACATATGAAGACAAAGAAGAAAAACAAGAGATAGTTAACATGTATAAAAAATCATAGCCATTGATTAACTATCTTATAGACATATGTTCAAATGAAGGAGATTGGGTTCTGGACTTATTTTCTGGCTCAGGTAATTTTTTTATATAGAATTGAATTTCAATATCTTCTTTCTTAATTTATATGTCATTATACTAATTTACTTAATTATTTCTTTTGTGCTTGATAATTAGGTACAACAATAGCATGTTGCCTATAAAAACGAAGAAATTGCATTGTAATTGAAAAAGATCCAATAAAATGCAAATTTATTCAACAAAGAATTAATGCTCTTCAATTTCTTCCAGATGTAATGCAAGAAATTGGGTTGATGAAAGGGGATTTTAGTGAAAAATGTGTGGCAAAAAAGGCAAAGGAACCTCAACCACCATTACATTGAATGATTGAAGGCATACATTGGGAGATTCACAGACATCATAGATCCATTACATGAGGAAAACGAGCAAAATAAAGTAGAAAATATTGTGGGAGAAGATAATGACGAAACTATAGAGGATGAAGAGTTTGGATTACATGATATTATTGATTAAATTTAAGTTATGCTTGGAAATCAAGCTCATTTTTTGTAACTACTAATTAGTTATACTTGTAATGTTTTTAACTTTGACATTTTATGAGAAGAATAAGCATTCAATTAATGTTGTTATGTGCTCAATATTTATATTATGTGATTTTCGCTTTAATTTTTATGTGAATCATTATTTTTTGAAAAAATAGTGAATATTATTATTTTTTGACATGAAATTCATTATATATATATATATATATATATATATATATATATATATATATATATATATATATATATATATATATATATATTATTTAACCATTTTTTGTTAAATTTGTTCTATAAAAATTGTGATTTTGACATGTTGCTTCTAGCAAAAAATTATCGAAGTGTGTAATTTTTTAGTTATATTTATGTTAAAAATGGTTATTTTTATGTCAATTGTTAAAAATTATTGTTTTTAGAGACAATTATTTGATGTGCATTGAAAAATTAATTAACGACATATAAATATGTAGAATATAAAAATTTTAAAATATAAACCTTCTTATTTAACTATGCAAAAAAACAAAAATCTCACTACAAAAAAAAGAAGAAAATATGAAGAAGAAGACCCCTTCAAAAATTGTTAAATTTAGAAAACAATTATTCACATTTAATACATTAGAAAATTTAAAGTAAAAAATAGGTCTTTTAAGAAAGGGGCCTGATGCAGAATCAACACTTTTTAAAATCAAGATGAAAATCGCTAACATTCTAAAAACTAATGTACATAAAAAAATTTAAAGTGTCAAAAGCTATCCTAAAAAAAATGTGTACTTTGCATCACCACTGTTATCGGGAAAACTAGTGTCTATGCAGAGCTGCTAGTCCCACTAAGGCTGATAGCTACCTTAGAAACAAACAAAATAAAAACTACTTTCGTTTTCCTTTATGAGAAATAGATAAGAGAAGAATAAGGAGACCAACCTCTGTCTTGCGCTTGGTTCTTTGCTCGATTCCTCTCTCTTCCGATAGGTCTTCGCCACTCGCTTCCTTGTCTACTTAGCTTCAAAGAGTACCTGTAGAATCAAAGCAGCATAACACTATCCAAGAACATAGATCTATTATCATAAACAATATAGGACCAGATGTATATTGACCACACAAATGCATAAATCATCAATCATACAAGAATGTGGAGGAAAACTTGAATAGCTTTATTGATAATAAAAAATGAGCAAAGAGGATTACAACCAATTGTTCTGAACCAACATCATCCTCTCAGCAAGAAAGCCCTTCTTCACCTCATGAAAAGCTTAGATCACCCAACACTATGATATTGCACCAAGAAACCAACAGCACTTCCTTACAAGATACAAAATTCCAGCCTCTGGATCTCTGGGATGAGGGATCCATATATAGATATTTGCAAGGGGAATGAGTCAGCTTTTGAGATTTGATTAGTGTCCTCTCTCTTATAGTTCTTGATTCCACTTGGAGATTGATGATCTCTTACTCATCCCTGGTCGAATGCAGAGAGGCAAGTGTCACAGGAGAAGTTTCTGGAAGATTCCATGCTCCTCCACCTTGCGGATTGACCCAACCATTTGTCCACTCTCACCCATCGCACCCCATAGAAGGGTTTTTCAACATGCATCACACCTACTATGTGTATTCAGGTGGGATGAAATGCACTTTGACCATGGAGTAGGTGAAATGGTCCAGTTTTGACCAGTTCTGAGTAGTTTTTCATGGAGAACTTCTGGGAGATGTTGTAATCAGTTGACCTTCTTCTTTTAGGGGTTGGAAAAACACCTTTAGGGACTTAGGAGCCCTTGGTTTATGGACATTTATGATTGGGGTTGCAGTGCCCAAAAAAGTCTATAACAACCACTTTCAAAACCGGGTCACTTTTTTGCTACCTTTACGAAACGGGTAATCTTATCAGTTCCTGTTTCAAAGTTTACATTGATTTTGAATTAGTAATTTTCTAACAATAGGGAATGGTACAATTACTTTTTTATGTGACTATAAGAGAAACAAACTAAAATGTTTGATCAATTTAAAGACTGCATAAGCTTGCTTTTCAACTTCTTAGTAATTTAATTATGCCATGTGTAATGTAAATCTGTAAAAAGAAAGTGGAGCTTCATCTTCAACTTGTTCTTGATTATTTTGAGTCAACAATGCTGCATAAGAGTAATTTGAGGAAAAAGTATATAAAACAAATTCTTTGGAAAAATCATGAGAAGACAAAAAAGGAGCATTAATAATAGCTTGTTTGATGGATTCAAAAGATATTCTCCCAGACTACCCCCACTTATAATTTTCCTTCTTTTTAATCATACCTTGAAGTGGCATAAGAATTTGTAAGAAGTTAGAGACAAATCATTTAACAAAATTTATTTGTCAGAGAAATGATTGCATTGATTTTTTATTATGAGGCAAAGGAATTTCAAAAATAGATTTTACCCTTTTAGGATCTATAGTAATTCCATCTTTTGAAACAATAAATCCTAAACGTTTTCCATCATTCAAGGAAAAGAATGATTTCTTAGTATTATGTGATATTCCAAACCTTCTACATATTTCAAAGATCTGCTTCAAGTCATGTAGATGGTTACTACTATTTTTAGAATAAATTGTGATATCATCCAAGTAAAACACTACTAATTGTTAGACATTTAAAAGCTATGTCCATGGTTCTCTGAAATGTTTCTCCTGCATTTATCAAACCAAAAGGAATTTTTTTATATGCATATGTTCCCCATTTGGTTCTGAACGTTGTCTTTAACCTTTCTGCGGGATGAACAAGAATTTGGTTATGACCAGAGAAACCATCTAAGAAAGACAATAATTCATATCCTCCAATTGATTGTAATATTTGTTCCATATAAGGTAGCGGAAAATTATCTTTCTCAGGTGTTCTATTCAAGCTTATGAAATCTATACAAAGTCTAATATCCCCATTCCTTTTCCTAGTTGGAACAAAGTTTGACACCCATTTGGAATGCCTAAATGGAAAGATGATTTTAGCCTTGAGTAGGTTATTTAGTTCTGTTTTAATTTGTGACTCAAGATTAGGATGAATCTTTCTAATCTTTTGTTGTTTTGGTTATACATCTAGTAACATGGGTATTGTATGTTGAATGATATAAGTATCATAAGTTTTCAATTCATCATAACTCCAAGAAAATAAATCTTTGTATCTTCTTAATAAATGCATAAAAGCAAGTCTTTCATCAGGAGAGAGTTCGAGTCCAAGATTAATATTTTGAGGTTTTTCTTCAGACCCTAAATTGATAATTTCAAATCTTAACGTAATTCTTTAGTGTTTATAATTAGTTGGCTTACTAAATCTATCTTTCAAATCATACAAATATTCTAACTTCACAATAGGTTTTGGAAATGAATTTTCATCTAAGGATATTTTAAGGCCTTTTTCATGTTCTTCCTCATCAATAAAAATTTGTCCTCTGTATGTTCCTTATCAAGTAAGAAAACTCAAAATATCAATATCATCGTTAAAAACTCTCTAGTTAGTAATATTATCGAGAATGGAGTGTAAAAATATCAATTCTATAGAAAATCTATCAAGATTAAAGTCAGTGGCAATGAGCTTAGAAGCAACGTTGGCTATTAGATCTACACTCACATTTTGGATTCTAGGGATAGGGGATATATTAAACTTCAAGAAATGAAAATTTAAGTCCTCGATCAAAGACTGATAATGTTTTAAGTGATTTGAAACACAATGAATATTATTTCAAACCTGTTTGACAACAATTTCAGAATCACTGAAAACTTTGAGAAATTTAACATCAAGACTTATAACCTTCTGTAATCCTTGGACCAATGCTTCATATTCAGCTACATTATTCGTGCATTCAAACTCAAGTTTGCAGGAAGAATGATTTTCTCTCCGTTTGGACTTACAAAAATACAACTGGCTTCTACACCATCATTGGATTTCGATCCGTCAAAATAAATATTCCAAAAGAATCCAGGAAAACTCTGTTGACATTAAACACAATCGATTCCAAATCCTCAGCTCTAGCTGAACATTCTAATAAAACTAAGCACCAAATTTTTATAGAAGATACATGTATCTTAGCTAGAAGTGATCACTACTTCATAAGGAAATTTAGATAAGCCATAGAAATTAGAAAACACCCTAATAACCTCAATAGAGATGACGGATGGATCATAAGCTAAAACTGGATTCCAATCCTTTCATCCAAATCTACCCCTACCTAACTATAATCCTCCTCTAATTAACCTAGAACAAACATAAAAGATCTAATCCATTATAATTAAAAACAAACTATGACCATACTAAAATATAATTTAACAAAAATCATAGGAAATAAACATCAATTTAAAATATCTTAACTATAATAACTCCAGCTATGACCCTAATAAAATAATAATAACAATTCAATAATTAACATAACAGATAACTAAATCATAATCAAAACAAATAAGAATAAGGGATAATTAACAAAAATAAAAAGATTAAAATGAAACATAAGATAATAATTAATGAAAACAAATAGAATAAGAAAAATGGATTAGCCATATAAATCCACATAATAATAATAATAATAATAATAATAATAATAATAATAATAATAATAATAATAATAATAATAATAATAACAATTAAAATAATTAAAATAATTAAATAATTAAAATAAATATAATTAAAATAAGGAATAATTAATAGAAATATAATTAATACCATAACCCTAATGAAATAATAATTCTATAATAATTTTAAAATCCCTAAATATCACAAAAATACAATTAAATTTACAAAACATAATAGAATAATTAAATTAATTCTATAATAATTTTAAACCCTAAATATCACAAAATTATAATTAAATTAACAAAATATAAATTATAATTAAAAAAATAGAATAATTAAAAAAAAAATAATAAATCCTAATATCTGTCGACTAAACATCTCATACATCTCTATATATATGGAAAAATGAGACCAGTCTTTCAATAATCTTTCACATCCTGAAGATGAACCATCGTTGCTGGTTCGAAACATCGATCAAAAAGAAACCTAATGCGATGTATCTGGAAGATAATCTACATAATTATGAGAGTTATTTATAAATAATTCAACAATATTTACACAAGTTGATGAGTCCTTTTGTGAAAAATCTTAAATTTATGATGTAACAGATTCAACAAGAAAATTAGAATATTGAGCAGCAAAACTTCCAAAGAAATACTTAGAAGGATAATTGTCCAAGATATTATTAGTGAAAGCTATCAGCGCATTTTCTTCCTCAATATCGATCATAGTATATTTCATGTGTTTCTCCCTATCAACTATGCTTTGATTAGGTTTTCCATTGTAAGGGATTCAAAGATGAGGCCAATATTAGAAAAATAGCCATGTAAGTTTTCAGACCAATCCCTACTTAAAATAAGGCCATAAAATTCAGGGATATTAGCCACCAAAATGTCTGTAATTTGAAACACCTTTGAATTGGAAGATAATCTAATTAAGACATCATCATTTCTCCTAGAACTCAACTTTTGTTCGATCTGGTTGAACTATTTGTAAATCATATTTTTGATGCTCTACATTCAATTTTAAACATACCAACTAATTCATAATATTAGAAGGTTTACTCAAATCTATTAAACACTTATGAATGTTTTTGTTGAAAAGTTAAGAGAAAAGGAGGAGTATGTGAATTAGATCTTTCTCCATTCATGATTGCATTGGAAGGATTGAACTTATCAAAAGGGGTAGGAGTAGGCATATTTTTTCTTTAGAAGCTTTAGTGGTAACAACAGCTGAAGATAATAGAGAAGAAGGAACAACATTTAACTCATTAAACATTAATTTATGTTGATGTTTTAACTTACTGACCCCATATAGTGAAATATTAGCCCTAGTTTTTTCATATCCTCAACAAAGTTATACTGAATGGTATTCAAGACTATTAAGTTTTTTGATGCAGGAGAGGTAGAAGGAGAAATGTTAGGAGTACTTGATGTGGACTGTGAATATTGATTAAAAGACTTTTTTAGCATACCTTTTTCATTGGATGAGTTGCTTGGACTTTTTTGAATTTTCTGTGTTGTATCTGTAGGTCCTTTTCTTCGCGTGCTAATAGGGAGAGCCTCATCTTCTTCTTCGATCTCTGAAGTAGTAAGGATAAAATACTATAGGCCATTTTCTTTAATTATTTCTTAGTATTCTTCTTCTTTTGTTGACACATTTCCTTCTTCTTCCTCTTCTTCATTTGAATTTGCATTAGTTATCTTAGTAGGTGGTTGAGATTGAAAAGTATTGTCCTTTTTGTGGATCTGAAAGGTCTTCCTGTTGATGACTCAACTACTTGGTTATTCAGTTATAGAACTTTCATTGGACATCGTTTTGAGAACTTTCTGTACACCTTCTAGATCAAAAGGATCTTTGGGAGTTTTATTTTTATATTCTTCTTTGAAAGTTACCTTCTTAGCTGGTTTTCTTTCTTTGACAGTGACTTTTTTTAAGAGGGCTAATACCCTTTTTCCCACAGCCAGATATTCTTTCATATTATCAGTTAGTACTATCTTTTGAGATTTGTCAATGAACATCATGATATTTGAAGGTAGGGCATTGGTATACCATTAATTAATGTTATTGTTGTTTTATCATCCTTGAATTTATTCCATAAATGTTCTTCAAATGTATCTCCAAATAATAATTGATCATGGTGGTAATGAAAAATACTAGGACCCTACTGATCCCTCAAATGTATAAGGAAATAATTTACACATTGCATCCTCTTCAGAAACTCCATTAAGATAAATTTCCAATATAAAATTATGTATATGTTCTTTTGCAGGAATTCCATCATCACGATTATATTTAGGCAACCATTTCTCTAGATGCTTAGGAAGAGGGTGTAGAGGAGGAGTCATTGCAATTGCTCCTATATTTTTCCATGGTCTATCTTCCATTCTGGGATTAACAATATGAAGAATGGTTGATGAGGGAGATCCATAAGTAGATGCACTTAATGAAGGGGTTTTTGAAGTATTAATAATTGCAGAAATTTCCCCAGTAACACTACCGAAAATAATAGTGTTGGCTTGTTGGAGAGGATGAATATGTGTGGATGAAGATGTCAAAGGGTGAAAAGAGGATGGTAAAGAAGGATGTGAAGAAGTAGGATGAATAGTAGGAGTATGAGGTGGAGAGGAGGTGACGTTCTCACTGGCCGATGAATCACTACCAGAGATATGTTTCCTCTTCTTATGAGTCAGTATTGGGAATTCAAATGGTTTGACTCTAGGTTTCTCACTTTTTGATCTGGTTAGGACTCTAGTTGAATTTAGTGAAGAAGAAACACTACCTTCAGAAGGTTTTGGTTCAGTAAGTTTTTCTCGAGAAATGGAAATCCCTTCCAATTTCTGTATGAGAGTTTGAAGTTCAGGAGCTTCAATAGGTTGATCTGAAAGTGGTGTGTGTACAAAGCTTTAACTAGCTGATTTTGTAACATGACTAGGAGATTTTGAAGAGGTTTCAACGACTTCATATCTAGGATCATGTGATTTGGAAAGTAACTTATAAGTTGGAGGATATTTTGAGGGGGATCGACTATTAGAATGTCCTGTTGATTTAGAGTGAGAATTTCTTTCCATTCATAGTGTGTTGGCCGTCCTTCTAGCACCACGAATGTTGATAGCTCTTAATTAACCTCATCAACATTGGGGGAAAATCACCTGGTTAGGGCCCTAATTAGACTCTTTACCGTTTGGAGTGGTGGCTTTGACTAGAATTATAGGACCAGTTTCCCTTAATTAAAATATGTGGAATGGGATGAATGGAGGTTTAATGTATTTATTAAGAAAATTAATATATCCTGATAACATAATTATAAATCGCTATAACTTATTATAATACCTTGGTAAGCTGATAACATATGTTTTAGAAATATGCCTTAATAAACACAATAATTTAGATCATTATGCAATTACGATATTAATTTTATAAAAGAAAAATAATCTAATTAAATAGTTAATTAAATTAATTTTATTAAAGTATCACATATGATAAAAATTTGTTGTTAACAATATAACATAAATTTCAACCAAACATGTCAATAGTAATCATGAAAGATTGACTGAAACACGCACACACACACACACATATATATGAGAAGTAACAGTGAACAATTCCTTTGAAAGAAAAATAATAGAAACACTCGATGATAGTACTCGAGAAACTGCAAATCTACTTATTCTGGAACTGAAAGTGGTTCAACTTTATATTAAGAAAAACTTAAAATACAATAGTGCAATTTCAAGTTACTTCTTCTCAAAATTCAGAACCCCTATCTCCATCTTAGAGAGGGGGATTTATAGTCTTAATACAAAAGAAACTAAAAACAAACTTGTCCTTCAATTATTCAATAGAAATAAACAATAAAAAACAATCAGGAAATTGTTGCAATAAACATTAAATTTAGGATGAGGACTGTCCAATGGTGAGATTTTGCCACATGTAAATGTCCAATAGGCTGGTGAGTTCCAGAGGATGTAAAGGCTTGATTATCATATGACTGGTGAAAATAGTCGACTTCAACGACGATAACATCTGTATATAAACATTCGATAAAAAATGAAGTACAAACCATTGGTTGTGGGGCTTGACAGGAAACTTCCAATTAATCTCAAGGTCGATTTTGGATAATTGCTCGATTCTTTCAACCATTATGTTTCCCTGTTCTACCCAATTCTTCATTAAGGTATTGGCATCTGGAAGTGAATATTCTAAGTAGTTAGAAATTATTTTTATTGCAACTGAGTATCATTGAGAGATTCAATGGTAGAACTGGAGAGATCCCATGCCTCATTGACTCCATCTTTAGGTTGTTCCATTCTGATTTCCCACTCTCTGAAAATTATTGTCTTTTGTGCTTCATCAATTTTAGGCATATTTTCTTCTTTCCCTTCTCTACATTCTTGCGAGGTTATAAAATCATTCAGCTAGTCGTTTACTTCATCAAAATAATTCATCATGTCATTCAACTGATCAACCAGGGAATTCCATATCTTGCATTGATCTTGAATTAATAGGAGCTTATTGCAAAATTTTTTATGTTGGTTCTTGAGCAGAGTGTTTAGCTCAGATTCCTTCTTAAATTCTGTTAGTTGAGGATTAATACTCAACTGCTCTATATTTAACTACATTTCTTTAAGTTGGTCATATATTATTTGTATCTCTTTGTCATGTTGATTTTTCAATGTATCAAATTTCGTTTGTAGCTCTGCCATATGATTATGGCATTTCTCAATAATTTTTTTATTTCTCATCATTGAATTATTTCTCTAATGAGGCGATTTTTTTTTTTTTTTAAATAAGTTCTTGGACTTCTACTTCTTTATCAATTGTGGATGATGCATAGGCTCTTGTAAATTGAGTTAATTTCTGTAATTCTTTGGAAGGTGTAGCAAATGAAACTTTCCATAATAATTCAAAGGAAGAAAGCTTGCTAGGAATTAAAGACTGAGATTTCTCTATATTTCTTTTCTTTCTACCTCTCTTGACTACAACCTTATGCTAAGGGTTGTAGAATATATCTAAAGGAGAAATTTCCTCTATATTGAGAGTAACTTTTGAGGTAGGGAAAGCAGGGATAACTTCAACATCGTTCTAGCCATGAATGGAATATTTATAAACAACCTCCTCTATCCTAGTTTCTTGTTCAACATTCTTAATAGTACCTGGAACATCAACTTGTTGTGAATAAGTGGAAATTAGAGAAACTGAAGCTTGAACCTTGGTCTTAGGATTTATAGTCATACTAAATTCATTCCATGCCTCATTTAATTCATGATTGAAAATAAATTCCTCAACCTGAGGTGTGGAAGAAATCAAAACAACCTCTGGCTGATCCTTAGGAGGAACTACCGATTGTGTAGAACTGTTAGGCTGGGTGATTGACACTGATGAGTTCTTGTGAGGTAGCTGTAATGAATCTAATGAAATATTGACTGTACGAGAATTTATGTATTAAACAAATTGAGTTTTCTCCTCTGTAGTCAATTTTTCTTCTACTCTCCATAGTACTGTAGCATAAGAAGAAGACATACAAACATATCATCCAATTAACCATATTCATGGATGAATTTTATAATTCCTTGGGATGCATAAAATTATTCACCACTAAATCTAGGTCATATTTCCTATTGGGAATAGTAGGAAATTTTAGAGCTTTAACAACAAGGATCTCTTTCTTGGTGTGGTAGTAATTGGTTAAAGAAAATATACCAAATCTTAGAGGAAAAACACGTCATGCCCTTTTATTGGATTCTCTCATTACTTTAGTGATACCATAACCAACCATATGCTAAGCTACTTCTCTGCTAACGAGATTATCAAAAATGAATAGATGTAAAACATGAGGATGAGCGAGGATGGCATAGACCCTGATATAAGTAAATAAATCTTCCCCAAACCAATTTTTGACATTGTGAAGGTCATTCATGGCTTCCTAACACATTCTAGGTGGCCAAGACTCAAATATAGTTTGATATATAAGAATGATAACTCTGTGACAGATATGGTTTATATGTTCAAGATTTTTGGAATCCCACATCATGTCATGGTAAATATGGATAGGTTTAGGATCCTGAATAGCCCATTTCCAACACATAGTAGGAAAATCCATAAAATAACGCAGAGCAACCATAACATAGGTTGACATGTAAAAAGGAGGCAACTTATATACATAAACTATTCTACCTTTCCAGAAAGATAGGATATGAGAAGCCAAATTATCAGTAAGTATGGTAGCCCACTCATGGCCCATTCAAATATATAACCTTTGGAGGCCCCATCAATTAGAGGTAGTCAGGTTTCTAGGAATTTCGACACATCAGGAACTGCATGGAATTGACACATCATAACTGCAACTTGGGAGAAAGGAGCAGCGAGAGAATCAAGTGAGTACTTACCAGTTTCCTCCATTTTATTCTTATTTAGGTCTTGTCTCCATTGTTTGATTTGTCCTGATGGGTGGCCATGCTCCTTTATGAAATCCTCGACATATTCCTTATTATATGTATATTGAGGATTTGGAAAATGATACATGCTTTGCAAATCCTTGCTGGTGAAACGCCCTATTACTGTCCCCTTCTTAGTCAACCACGATGGATGAATACCATGGTGTTGATGATGCTGGACCTGCTAAGATCTTAGGGTATCTCCCTATTAAGAAGTCCCAATTAGACCTCAGACTGTTTGGTGTAGGAGTCCCAGAAGTGGGTCGTACGGTGTCGCCTTGACCGCGGTTTTGCACAAAGGTAAGTAAGATGTCCCTGTTGGTAGCAAGGGTGTGACATATGTAGTAAGTCAAGGAAGGTGCATGAGAGGTTCCAACACATGGAGGGTGAAGTGATTATGCCCCTTCGAAACCTGTGATAGCATGGAGTTAATAAGGGAACACATGAGCAAAGATGCACCACAACATGGAAGGAAATTTAGCTAGCAATTAAAAGTGATGGTTAAACCAAAAAAACATTTCAGTAAGATTCATAAAATGATATACAAAAAATAGCTACACATGTATGTGTAAGCAAACATATGCATATATCATTAAGAGTAAACAGATAGATGAAATACAATACAACATATGCATGAAACATGTTGGCTATGTTATATTAAGAAGTGTAAGCTCCAGTGATACAATACATCCATGTCCAACCACTAGTTCTGACAACGGAACGTTACAGTCACAACCACTTGCTCCTCCAAAGATAAGTACTAGCTCTACGTAGTGGAGAAGCCAAGGCTCGTTACAACACTATCCAAGCTCTCTCTAAGATATTCCTATCAGAAGTTTGGCTGACCAAAAGACTTTACAATGAGTTATGAGGTACTATTTATCGAAAGGGTGGGGTGATCCTTGACATTCCCCTTTATGACTATTCATTTATCCTCATGAATCTTCGACTACTCTATGACTGTTACATTCAACTGTCGACAGTTGAACTTCCACTTGACAAGATGTTACATTACAATGCACATGTACCCATGTGAGACAAAATGGCTTGAGCAAGCCATGCAAGAAATCACACCTAGACCATTGTGGTGAGAACAACTCTTTGACATCCTTTTGATGGTCGATGGTGGTGAACTGATGCCAAGCTTTTTTTGCCCATGAAGGTGTCCGTGTGCTCAATGGTGACATCCTGTTGAAAGAGAAATCTTTCCTTCGTTGCATCTGGGTACACTGATATGGCCCCTCTGTCTAACTCGTTTGATAGCATGTGCATCATTGTCTTGAGTGTGGCTGGACCAGCAACATACTGATGCATAGTGTTTGTGTTGATCTCCAAGTGTGTGTTGGTGACCATGCACATCGACTTGTCGAAGTACATGTTCAGCTCCAGTTAGACTTACTTCTTGGCTTCACCTCAGTGAGTGTGCCAAATGGGTTGGATCGCATGCATGCGCACAATGACATGCATGTTGCTGAATTCCCTTGCATGCAATAAAAAACACTGCTCACCTTGTCTGCTCTGCACGAGCTGCTGGGATGGATCTATAACTTGTACGAGCATAGTTTTATCCAACTGTGCATGTTGCACCCACTATTGTACATGTTCCTGCTACTTCTCATTCTCTCATCTATGCAACCCCTATTCTCCCTTGAGTTTCTACTTCATCACATGCAACTACTACTCTATTTCTATGTTTCTTTGCATGGTCTTCATGTCGCACCATCACCTCATAGCCTCAGTCTCCAAAGTTTCTTTCATCACAAGTGGATCTACTTGATCTTGCAACTTTGTTCCACCTTTGTGTTGTCAACAACCTTCCTCTTTCATTCATCACGTGTAGGTGTGCTTCCTTCTGCTGCTGCTGATGATGCTCCTTGTTGTGATGCTGCTTTGATATTATCTTGATGTCCTTGTCTATGAACAACTTGATGTCTACATAGGTAGGCAAGCTCATACACACTTACTTCGTTGAAATCCACGATATTCTCTCAACGGTGTCCTTTGACTCTACTCTCCTAAAGGCCATTGTAATTGTGTCGCTGAGAGACAGACAAACACTTGTGATGCCTGTAGACATAGCAACACTCATGGCAAAAAATCTTTCAGTCGAAAACCAAAACAAGCTTGAGGACTGACTTGCAACATACCTGTGTGATTGATCGTGAAGGTTGCGTAATTTTCGCCGAGAGGTCGGGAGACTGACTACCAAAAATACACAAGGCACAATACACACTGTCAAGAGGCTGGCTGACTACTGGAACTATGCAATGCATAGTCTAGCCTGGCCTATTGAGGACTGAAATTGCACAATGCGCAATTTTAGTCAGCAGTGACATGCAACTAGCAAGATGCATTGTGCAGTTTCTGGGGCCAGTAGGACACTACCTCCAAGAATTGCACAATGAAATCCTGGAGGTGAATGCTGGGCCAGAATTGCGCAATTTCTAGAGGGAAGGTAGAGCCTTCGCTTCCGGAAATGTGTAGTGCTATTCAGGCAAAGCACTGTCTGGGCCAAGGCAACCTAGGCCCACTGACGGGCGACTGAAAACACAAGAAGTGTTAATGCAATATTAGATGAGTGCAAACAAGAGTGAATGATCATTCATGAAAACAATAAGTGCAAGATTTAGAAAACAAGAAAGCATGCATGTGTGTGAAGTGAGTCGTCGTAACGATGACCATCCATGAAAAAACAATGTTATGTATGCAACAATAGTTAGATGCAAACGAAAACTCAAAATTTTCTTGTACAAGATAACATACATCAAAATGACATCAAGAACTCACTAAAATCAAACAGACAACACTCACATGAAACGAAACAAAAAAATCAATAGAAACGCAATGCAAGACATGAAAAGCGGGCTTGCCTCGAAACAACATAGTTGGATGTGCTGATGACTCCTAGATGAAATGTGGGATTTCAAAGCTAAAAGGTTGATGTGAGGAATGAGATTTGCTGCATCCGGTTGATGAGCTTTGATAAAATTGAGGTTGGGATGCGCATGCCACAAATCTAAGAAAAATGACACTTGGTAGGAGGTGTCTGAAATTATTCTTGCATGTAACATCCAACTACTGAATCAAGGGATGCCTTTGGATGCTACCTCGGGAGAAATAGTCCATGCATGCAAATCAGTTTTGCTTGGTCCCGGAGGGAACTAGTCAACCTGAAGGCACATGCATCGGTCTACGAGCCTGGGATGAAAATCTTCGTAGTTTCTAGGTTGAGCAGAGATGGCTGTCCCAGATGGATTGCACAATTTCTAATAGGATCAAGTGACTGTCTCCCAGGATTGCGTAATTTCTCAGTTGAGCAGTTGTCCTAGGTGGATTTGTACAATTTCTGCTAGTTGTTGGGTTGGCTGTCCCAAAGGGATTATGCAATTTCTACGTTGAGCAACTGACTGCTCCCCAAAATTGCACAATTTTTGGGTTGAGCAGTTCCGCTGGGCTGGATTGTGCAGTTTTTCCAGTGAAGGTTGACAGGCAAGATTGCACAATTTTGGAGCCCAATAGGCTGCCAATTAGGATTGTGAAATTTCTAGAGGGAAGGTTGGTTCCCCTCTAGAACTACACAATTTCTTGAGGGAGCTACTCAGCCTACAGCTGGACCAAGTCCGAAGAAACAACTTGTGAGGGGGATGCAACAAGTTATCATGCATAGGCTGGAAATATGCTAGAAAACCATTGAAGCTTGTGCACTTGACAGTGAAAGACATGCTACTGAAGATGGTCGGTAGGGAGTCTCGAAAACAAGGCTAAGGAAAAAAAATTGGAGTGTGGATGTAGCCGCTACAACAGTTGGTGACACACTGGTAGAACTCTAGATCTCTGAATGTACCTTGTTTATGGAAAGCAAGTCTAACACCTCCGGAAGTATTGCCTAGTTCTTTGGTCGTCTTGGTTTCCACACTTGCTTGATTATAAGATGTAGCATCTACCAAGCCCTTCGTTCGGTCGACAAAATTTCCAAGCCAAACCAACACAGTTGTTTCGATTAAGGTTGAGGGGTATATTGGTGCACAAGCAGTATAGTCATCAGAGTCTTAGTTTCATCTGGTGCTGCTCCACTACCAGCATGCCTCGACAGTGCCCCGGTAGAGTCACGCAGGAACACAAGCATTGCTCTGCTGCCAGTGAACCTGGTTAGTACCTAGCAAAGTTACTTGCATCACCTCTCTATGCAGGAAGCCTTTCTCTTCTTTTGCCTTATTCATTTTTCATTTTTTTACGAATTTTTTGACTTTTTCATTTTTTTCATTTTTCATTTTCACAACTATGCATAACACTTATTCATTTTAGAGGTTGAAGAGGGATCCAAACTTATTGAGACCACAAGAGGTTGTTCCTTCAGAGAAGTAGTTTATGTGTACCTCTGATGTTCTTATTAAGGTTTTCCCTATCACCTTACTCTACTTGACTAAGCTGACAAGGATTAACCCAAAAACAATCGACTAGAGTAGGTGATACAAATGAGTGCACAAGTGTTGTGCTTTCTCCAAGGTTCACTTCAAACAATACGTATTTTCCATTGATGTATCATGGACTAAAGACAACAAGTTCTTCGTACAAAGGCAGGATGACATATAACCAAGTATTGATAACTGCACAAGACCTCTCGTACTTTACCCAACTTCAAGAGTCACACACGGTCCATGCGAAACTAACCTATGGATAGAAACAAGCAAACAAACCAAAAAGCAAAGCAAGAAGCAGAAGCAAATGTGTATGCAAAGGGAGTAAGAAAACAACAAGCAAGCAAGAAAACACACAAAGAAAGAAGCAATCATGCATGCAATAAAACAACTCAAAAGAAAACACTACTCCTACTCCTAAGCTAATAGTGCATGGGTCGTCTCACCTGAAGTGATACTTCTAATGTAGCCACTGGCACATTGGTAGACCCATGTTGGTGAAGGCATGGTTCGCAAACAAGACGTTTGTGCTAACTAGCAAACAAGAAAGATGTAACAGTGAAGACAAACACACTCCGAGTTTAAAAGCATCCATAAAACAAAAATGAATGAAATCGCATGACATCCACTCTCTTGACTTGCCATGGTGTTATGCTACACTATGTGCAGTTGTTGAGTGTATGCATTCTCTTGACTATGACATGAAAGGAAAAGTGAGAAAGGTAGACCACTTACGTGGTGTAAGTGTGCTTGCTGTGTAGGATTCCTCCAATGCATGAGCGATGGGATTGTGTAGTTCGAGTGGAAGAAGAAAAATTTGGGTGTTTGGTTGATCTTCAATGTAAAGCAGAGAGTGATGAGGAGCCTTGACTTCTTCAAAAATTTCTTGATCAGAAGTGAAACCAACCTCAAGACAGAAAGGGCCTGACGTAACCATCAGCTCAGGCAGAAGTGCCTCGACAGTCTATGGGATTTCGACTTCGTTGAGAAATATATCATTATAGACAAGTGTCTTAGATAGATTAAAAATTATTGAATCAAAATCACAATCAGATGAAGAAGTAGAGAGATCACGACAACCAAGATCAGAAAATTCAAGTTGTTTTTCGACATCATCATGATTTGATGAATCAGGCAGAGGAGTAGATGAGAATCAAGGATGTTCACCCTCTGTGTTTTCAGCAATGACAGATGACAGATTGGGAATATTTTTGGAGGAAGATGTGTCCTCTCCACATTGTAATGGTAGAGTGACATTTGACATGTCCTGTGAACAATTGGAAGTAGAAGCATCTGGAAATGAATTTTCATAGGGGATATCAGCAGTGATAAAATTAGAAGGGATGTTAGGAGAAAGCAGATGAGGCGCAACTGGAAGGGAGTCATCTTTCACCGTGGGTTCTTCTTTAGATTCCCGCACACACTCTTCATGAATGACGACAGAGGTTGGATGCACAGCACCAACTCCGTCAATAACTTGATCCTTGTTCACAGTAGGTGAGGAGTCTGGAATGGAAGAACATAAGACAGTACAATCTAGAGGGTCAACAGAACGCAAGGACGAAGGTTGATGGAATGAATCTATGTGACAAACAACATGTTTGCGACCAAACGAAGAGCGAACCGGCGAAGACGTGTGACGAGGTGAACGATGGGTTGGAGAGTCGTGCAGCGACCGTACGGAGGTGCCGACGAGCTGGGCAACCAAGTTTGCTGAAGTTGTGAAAATTGACTAAGTGTAAATTTGGGGTTTCCCAAGATTTAGCTTGTACATTGTAAAAGTGAAGTTTATATTATATATTGATTCGGGCAGACTCATATTGCAGGGAGTTGCCCCTTCCCTTTGTACTGTACAATTGTCTTCTTGTTTATAATTGCTGTTGATAATGAATGAGTATGGGTGTTCATTGGTATAAAGGATAAACATAATAATACTTGGTTGCAAAACACAAATTAAGTAGGAGAAAGTGAATTAAGGCGTAGTCCACGAACATAAGTATTGGTGAAAAGAAAGTGTTCAGTGGTGCTGCACCTTGCTATAAGTGGTTGAAAGACTACCGCAGGTGTAGGGGCGTGACAATTGGTATCAGAGCTCAATTGGAGCTGGTGAGCAAGGTTGCTCGTGACGAAGTGACAGTGGAAGTAGGTAATTGCAAGTGAAGGAAGCTGATTCCACATACAAGTGGAACAAGGGCCGGTCCATGGTTGCAGGGAACTTGGTGAAACTGGTTAATGGTGAAATAGGTTTAGCAGGGGTGAAGCTTAGTGCTTGGGCCAAGCTGAACGACAAGGCATGGCAGGTTTGGAAGAATGCGAAGGGAAGCTCTTGCTTACCTTATACAGGTTGAAGAGGTTGAATAAGAGAATCCTCGGATTCGAGAGAGGCTTGAAGTCTTGGAAAAGAATGTTGAAAACGAACTTCTTCAACTTGGTTGGACAATGGAGCAAGATGAAGTTGCAGATTGTGCTATCAAGGAAGAGGAATCCGTGAAGATTGAGGATGTTGCAGATATGACTATGATGGAGAATGAACATGAGATTGATCAAGTTGGACCAGGATCGTGCAGTTTGCAGACATGGATGAATGAGGATACTCACTTGGAGGAACCTCATGATGATGATGAAGAGCAAGCATTGTTGATTGTTGCAGGACTTGTTGGGGTTGTTTGTGGCCTTATGATGAAAGGTGCAAAGGCTCGTGACAAGGGAGGAACATGATGATCGTTGTGGAGGAGTGGGTCATGTTTTAGCCACTTTGGCTAAGTGCCTGACATGACTCATGAACAGATTGAAGGGCACACACTTGAGGTATGATGATGCTTGGGTGAACTTCTCATGGCTGAGCCCAAGAGATAGTCTTGGTGGAACCTTCAGTGGAGGAGCTGTGATGGAGAGACTCATGTGATGATGATATGGTTGGGTGACCGAGTTCACTAGACTGAAGATTGTAGACTTGGATGAGGATGACCGATTGTTGTGATGGGTCTACTTGGTTGGACTACATGGGCAACTTAGTCATGGACATCAGGTTGGAGACATGGAGCATGACAGTCTTATGCAGGGACATTGTGCAGGAGCACTTGTAGAGGTGTCACTTATGGGCATCCAATGAGGAGTGCCAAGGTAGAGGTGTTGTGTAGGTGGATTTGCTGATGTGACATGGGGACTTATTACTTATGAGCCGATGGAGAGGTTGTGAACTTATGTACAACAAGGCCATGGACTTGGATGGAGTTGTGAGTAGACTATGGAGCATTCCTACTACATGGAGAGCTGAGGCATCTTGCAGAGACCTTTGGGCCGAGACTTGTATGCTTGCTGAGATGTTGGTTGGAGATGACTCATGGAGCTCATGATGACATGAGGTTGTGACTTTTAGGGACTTCATACATGGTGGACTTAAAGGATTTGATGCATTGAGGAGTTGAAGTCAGAAACTTTGATGTAGGATGGGGTGCATACTTTCAAGTACATGTATGGGAATGGCTTGGAAGAGTGACTTGATGTGGAGGATCGATATGAGACACTTTGGAGTGATGGAGTTACAAGATGATGATGCTTCGGTGACTACACTTGGGCATGGGTTGAGCTGAGACTCAACTATCTTTTGACATGGGAGCTGATTGATCTATGATCATGGGCCGCACATGGATAGATGAGACAGGTGTGTACTTGTTTCTATGGCAGACTTGAGGGATGACACATTGTAGATATGATGGAGGTTTCTTCATGGACCTGGATGTGGCACACCGAGAGTTGGAGATTGATGAGATGATCTCTTCATATGGAGGAGATACACATATGGATGATGATGTTGGGATATATGTGGCTGATTTCATGTAGCACATTGACACCAAACATCATGGACAGCATGTTGCAGATGAGATGAGGACTACTTCATGGACCTGAGCATGGCTTAATTGTATGAAGATGGACTCTTGATCAAGTTGAGGATGCGACAGGATGTTTTGAGAAACAACTGATGATGGCATGAGGATGTTCACTCTCATGGTTTGAGCGTGATAGTTGGACTGATCACCCGACTAGTTTAGACATGGGGTCGTGAAGTGTGCAGATATGTGTTAGCATTGTGTTGGAGTATCATGGCAGCAGATCACATGATGACACGTGATGAGGTCAACATGAGATGTTGCAGTGGGCATGTAGCTTGAGATGGAGGGGCCAACCTTCCATGATGGGAGCAACATGTGGAGATTGTGACAGGATGGTCGATGATCATGGATTGAGATGATCTCTGATATACGACATACCGATGAGGTGTATACCTTGGTATGGATTATCTTGGTGACAGATGGTTGCTGAGGCGAGACATGGTGGAGATGGAGTTCTACATATGTTGCAGGGATGTTTGCAGTATGTGGAGGAGTTGACATCATGGACATTGATGATCTTGGTGGATGGATACCAGGATGGTATGTTGTCGAGGACGACAATGACTTCAGGTGGAGGAGGATGTAACGTCCTGCGTTCTACCCGGAGTGCGAGTGCGTTCGAGCGATGTGCGACCATGGACGAGCGACCGGTTAGAGGGCGAGCTGCGGTTGTGCGAGCTCTTCCAAATGTGCGATGACACTTATGCGCACATATGAGGAGAGCGTTGAGTACATATATGCACCTTGGAGCGTGGAGCAAAGTGTTGGAGGCCGACATGGTTATGGGCATTCCAAGGGGTGTGCACAAGGCATTGGGCAAGTCGGCTGGGTGCCAGACTTAGCCCCAAGCCTTGGTATATATTGTTGAGCGTATGGAGTCATTCAAACATCGAACGATCACTCATACATCTTCGCATAAGCAAAAGGAGTTCAGTTCTAAGTGCGCAAGGACAAGACGAGAAAGGCGCAGTTCTTATGCGCCCGTTCTTGGGCGGTCGTACACAAAGAAGCGTTGGACTTATTGTGAACGAAGGTGCGGGCGAGGGTGCGCCTGGTGATCGGGTGAGGCATGCACGGTGAATGTGTGGTGGCCGAATTGTGCAACGACTTGGCGTGGGTGTCTTGGCGACTCGGGTGAGCGCCTGCCCACCGTGCAAGTGTGCACGAAGACTTGTTGACGTGTTGGGTTGTGAATGGAAGTGTGTCTCGGGTTGAGGCGCCCATATGTGGCGACTTGGAGGCGCGCCCAAGTTGGGAAAACGACACGATCGTGATACGAAGGTTGGAACTAGAGGTCGTACAGTTGGGCAGGCGGTACTACATGTTGTTCACACGATTTGGGCATTTGTCAAGGTTGGCAAGTGGGACTGTGTATGGGCAGGTATACACGGTTTGGGCATTTGCGACCAAACGAAGAGCGAACTGGCGAAGATGTGCGACAAGGTGAACGACGGGTTGGAGAGTCGTGCGGCGACCGTGCGGAGGTGCCGACGAGCTGGGCAACCAAGTTTGCCGAAGTTGTGAAAATTGACTAAGTGTAAATTTGGGGTTTCCCAAGATTTAGCTTGTACATTGTAAAAGTGAAGTTTATATTATATATTGCTTCAGGCAGACTCATATTGCAGGGAGTTGCCCCTTCCTTTTATATTGTACAATTGTCTTCTTGTTTATAATTGTTGTTGATAATGAATGAGTATGGGTGTTCATTGGTATAAAGGATAAACATAATAATACTTGGTTGCAAAACACAAACTAAGTAGGAGAAAGTGAAATAAGGCGTAGTCCACGAACATAAGTATTGGTGAAAATAAAGTGTTTGGTGGTACCGCACCTCGCTATAAGCGGTTGAAAGACTACCACATGTGTAGAGGCGTGACACAAAGGCTTTTAAATATGCGCAGGACAATCGTAGCTCAGAACTTAATTAACCTTTCGAACTTAAATATTTAACCTTTGAATGCTATCCGTAATACATTAAATAGACTATTGAATTTATATGGAATATGATAAATTTACAGCGAAATGCATTAATGTAATAACACAAAAAAAATTCTTATGATAACGTTGAGGGTTACAAAAATGCTTTCCATAAATATCTAAACAAAATAATTAAACCAACCTTTTATAAGTAACAAGTCTTTTATAAGATTAAACAAGCCTCCATTAGTCAGCCTGTTATTATTTTACAATGACACTATATTGGAGTATAAGTTTGCGACGAATGCAATGAAGTCCATATATACAAGTGTGGCATATAATATTAGACCACCTCGCTAATCACCACATGAAATCAAATAAATGACAGCATGCATACCAAATGAAATCAAATAAATGATAGTCCAAGATCAGCATGGTTTAGGTGCTTCTCATTTTTGGTGTTAAGTTCTGAGAAAATTTTAAACTTAAAATTTTTAAAGTGGGTTAATTTTAAAAGTTTGTTTCAAAAAAAATATTGGCTAATTTTCATTTTCTAAAAAATGGTTAAAATCTATTTTACTTTAAAAATCACCACAATTTTATGTCAAACTAGCCTAAAACCATAACAAATCTAAATATTTTAATAAAATTATCATAAACATTTTGCAAGTTTTCTTTTCTATCAAAATAATAGAAAGCCAAAACAATTTTTGGTGTTAAGTTTCTAGAAAATTTTAGGAGTAATATTTATAAATGGGCTAAATTTTATATCTTTATTCCAAAAGATATTAGTTAATTTTCATTTTCTAAAAAAAAATGGTTAAAATTCAAAAAGCCTAAACAAATCTAATATTTTAACGAAATTATCCGTAAACCTTATACCATTTGCATATTAAAAACTAGTAAAATGTTATTTTAGATTGCATGATAAACCGAGCTACACAAAGCAAATTGAAGTGCCGGTTGAGAATCCATTTTGTAAAATCCAAATCCCATTTCTCTGATTCTTCAAGTAAATCTAACTTTCCCATTTCTCTGATTCTTCAAGTAAATCTAACTTTCTTCGATTACAATGACATCACTTACGACATAACGGTATGTCTAGAGTTCCATCAAAATAGCAATGTCTATTGCAGGATCTATCGTCTCTACCATCAAAATAGCAATGTCTTAATAATCTTCTTCAGCTAACCAATTTTATTATAAATCATATTTGTGTTGGGATATTTTTATAGTTCTGCAGTCAGCTTTTGGAAAGATGTAGTTATTTTGGAAAGATGTCTGAGTATTTGTAAATTAGTGTATAAAACGTTGTTTCAATGTGGGAAAAATAATAAGGTAGTTTTTGTAAGGTTGATTTAAATAAAAAAATAAAAAATTATTTTTATTAATAAATTTTTTATATTAAAGTAAATTTAAATAATAATAATTTATATAAAAATATAAAAGTTTAATAAATATAAATATAGAAATATAAAATATATATAAAAATAAATAAATCAAAATTTATTTAACTGTATAAATTAAATTATTAAAGTAATAATTCATATCTGTAATATTATATATAAGAATTTCATATTTTAATTTTTAATAACTATATAAAAACACATTTTTATTTTTTTTATTTTTTTTCTATTTTTCATTTCAAACGATCTATTTATCAATATATGTATTTTATGAGTGTTATCCATATCACATTAGAAAATTAAATTAATTTTTTTGATATGTTTAGAAAATGCAACATATGTATGTAACTATATGTATTAGTGAGATTTTGTTATAATACTATTATTAAGAACTAGTATAGGTTCATCTTAACTTTGAACCTGTCAAGTCTTACAAAGAATTTTGAATCTGTCTAGTCTTGTAAAGAATTAATCTTTTGTAAAGAATTTTGAATGTGTTAAGCCTTGTAAAGAATCAAATCTTTAGTAATGCAATTTTTCATCAAGTTTGTAAAAAAAAAATGCATCATGAGAGATTTAATCCCTCTAATCTCTCTAAACACTTAGTGAATGCATGTTAATTGTAATTTTAATGAGTGAAACATTTAATTTAAAGTTAAGTCTTATTAATGTAATTGCATATCAAAGTTTTATTTTGTGGAATAAATAATGTTATGAAATTTATAATGGAGTAAACATATAACAAAATCTGTTAATATTAATATGGTCTGTGTCAAAATATTCCTATAACTTAAATATTTTAATTAAGATTTCTTAAATAAAAAATAATTTCACATACCATAATGTAACATCCATGTAACCATAATACATAAATACTTAAATAAAAAAATATTACTATCCATTAACAAATGTCATTTCATACCATAGTTGATATATAACTTAACATATATAATTGATATATAACTTAATATATGTATATGTGCCATGGAGGCTAGCGTGGTTCCAAAAGTGTGTCTTGTTAATTAATTTTGGCATTACTTCCCACAGTCGGCTTTGCCATACCGTGAGGGCTCGTATGGCCTTCCATGTAACAAAAGGATTGTTACCCACCTTTGGAATCAATGCAGGCTATACAAGACTCCACGCGGCTCGATCTCTGACGATTACACAGCGGGCAACTGTCCTCCATTCTACTCTGGCTGCGATAGATGGTGTGAATCTTGTCTGTTGATTAGGTCAGAGGCATCTGATGGTGGTGAGGGCTTCAGGCTTATCCATCTACCTAATACCCCTCCTCCCATCGATACGAAACTCATTTGCAACTCAGGATTAAGGGTTTTTTTGTTGCTCTGCAACCTTTCACTCCTATCTGCGGTTCTCTGTCTTGGCCTCCAAGCTTTATGGCTTCATTTGTTCATTTGCCACAGGGAGGTAACCCCGAACTCTTTCTTTCTACGGTTCCAGTTTGTTGTTTCGGTCATATTCTAATTTCTTTGGAGGCTATTCCAGCGTTTATGGTTGATATATCCCTTTGTTGGCCAGGTTTGGCATCCAACTCTTCATGCACTGTGGGAAATGACGATCTCCTTCTGTGGTATGAAACAGGTAGGATTTTAATCTAAGAAAAAGGCTCTTGCAGTAGTTTATCTTGTTTCCTTACAGTGATTTATACTTCTACCTTCTGTACAATTCTCTAACACTAAAAGGTTTGGATATGCAGCTAGATGATACCAAGCTGTGGCCTATCGAACTCAAGTAAGACTATTTTATTCTAAAATCTCTTAGCTATATTATAAAAATGGCTCAGATTTTTCTTGCTTGTTTTCTAATATTTGACAATGATTTTTGTTGTAGGTACACTACTATTTCGTAGGATTATCTTTAAGGTTTATCCTTGGGTTTTTCAATGGTCATGCATTCTCACAACCTTGCAATTGGCACAGGTTGGAAACTCATTTCCTGGCTCCTCAAGGTTAATATGATGTGGGTTATGACTCGATGATTTGGTGAAATATTTAGTTTGAATTTTCCATGCGCCCTAATATAAGGCAGACTGTTTTAATTATGTTTCACTTCGAAGAACGATAGTTTTAAGTTTCTTTAAGTTGCTGGGTGTAAATGCCAATTTTTGTATATAATTATTCTTTTTGTTAAGGCCGTAACTATTAAGGAGAGTTAGAGAAAACCTCTCTCGGCCATGTCTGGGTTTTTTGATGAGAACTCTGTTAAATACGTCTGAAACTTATTAAATTATATATCTGGTTGTATATATGATTTTCTTGCACCATCGTATTTATGTTTTTAAAGATCTGCTTGGTGTTTGATTTCGAAGTTTGGGTTGTGGGATTCATATTTAGTTTGAAACTCTTTCACTGTTTTGGGTTTATTTCTATCCCTCTGCACGAGGGTTAATTCCTCCGAGAGTCACTCTATTCTTTTCTATAATGTTGCGGTTGTAAAAAAAATTCACTGTAATCCCATGAAACTACATTCTTCATTGATTGTAGTTGGAACTCACCTTAGGGTTTTTGTTATGCATTCGATCGAAATCTAAGGTTTAGGTTTGATTCTGTCAATGACCTCTTCACCATCTCTAACTTGTCAAGGGGTAGATAAATCGAAAGGAAAGAGGGATTCTGAAATTCATCAGGGTTTGTATGTGATAGATTATTCATACATATGTTTTGCTTACCCAAAATTTAGTAGAAAGAAAGGATTCAGTAACTGTTTATTCTCGTTACCTTGTTGCACATTTATATTAGATCATTTATAAAAAGGAAAACTGAGTAAATGAGATTTCATGATCATTTGGTGCGATATTTCTGAATGCTAGTTCGTATTTATTCTACTGAGCATTACTGTTTACTAATGTATAATTATCACTGAATCTATTGTTTTGCTAATGCACTTTTATAACTGAATATTATTGTTTAGTTCCTACTCTTAGGAATAAATAATTTCTCATAACGTTATACCATCCTATAGTTACAGAATGGATTACTTATCTGTTCCAAATTTGTAAATGGGTCAATCCAACTCTGTCTGGAAAGTCTCTCCTCCCAGCCTCGAGCCTGGCAATTACATCCAGGCTCTCCCCCGAGCACTTTCTCTATTCTACACCTGGATTTTATCCAGTTACAGTCAGTGCCTTGGGCCTCAGGACTCCATGGTCCAGCCTCAAGTCTTGCACTCAGATGACTGTCAAAATGAGTAACTTCCCACTGGTCTCTATCTCCCAGCTCAAGGATAGTCCTCTTCCCCTCCTTCTTTCCCTTTTCAGGGCAGGGGTGTAACTGTTTCTTTTAATTAAGGCAAATAGTTATATTATATTATCATGTCTAAATTCCTAATTAATCATAATTAGGTAACAACTTGTTATCTGGCTTTCCAACCTAAGTCAATGTCACAAAGTAAAATGAATGTAGTAAATCATAAAACTGAGTTAAATCACCACAGTAAATCTTTCCTAGAGCCTGGGGTGTTACATCTCCCCCCCTTTGAGAGGAACACTGTCCCTGGTGTTCTCTTTTTTTCTTTTTTCTTTTTTAAATTCAAGAAAACAATGCCAGATAAGATTCCTGCATAAATCCCTCTTCTTCCTAGGTGGCCTCATCCGAGACAAAGTGCTTCCACTTCACTTTAACCTGGGTGATGACTTGCTTCCACAAGGTGGTTTCTCTCCGCTCGAGAATATGAAGAGGTTCTGCTAGAAACTCTCCTTCTGGTTCGACCTGAAAGACAAAATTCACAGTCATAATTCTCTCAAACAAATTAAAATAAACATATATCCTCTTAGATCATTACTTGAATATTTTCCCAATTTATTATATGTTGTGGGTTGTACACATATTTTTTTAACAACGAGACATGAAAAATATTGTGGACCCGGATGTGGCTTGGTAATGAAAGTTTATAAGCTACTGGTTTGATTCGTTCCAAAACTTGAAAAGGTCCACAGTACCAGGGTGCTAACTTAGCACAACCCCTCCACTGTAAGGAACTTTTCTGGGTTTTACTCTCAGATACACATGATCTCCCGGTTGAAATTATCTGTACATTCTCTTTTTATTTGCATACATTTTCTACCTATCCTAGGCAGCCCTTAGATTCTGTCGAACCTTCTTGACAACTTCCTCCATCTCTGCTAGCATGTTTGGACCTAATGCTAGTTTATTAACAAGGTTATTCTAGTCCATGGGCACTCTACACTTTCTTCCATATAACACGTCAAAAGGGCTCATGCCTAGTGATTCATGATGTCCATTGTTGTATGAAAATTCCATGAGGTGGAGGTAATCCTCCCACTTATATGGTTGTTGCATCAAAAACATGCGTAACATGTCTTCTAGCACTTCATTAACCCATTCAGTTTGTCCATCTCTTTGGGGATGGTAAGCTGTACTAAACTAGATATGGGTACCCAATCCAGAAAAGAGGGTTTTCTAGAACATGGATGTAAATTTCACATCCCGATTTGATATTGCCGCCTTGGGTATTCTATGCAGGTGAAAAATTTCCTTCATAAATATGTTTGTGATTTCCCTTGTTTTGTAGGTGGACTTCATAGGTATGGAGTGCATAGTTTTACTCAATTTATCAACTAAAACCATGGTCGAATCATGTTGCTTCCTGGTACGGGGTAGACTAGTGATGAAGTCCAATGATACAGTCTCCCATTTTCGTCCCAGAATGGGAAGTGGTTATAACAAACCAGCGAGATACTGATGTTATTCCTTCACTAATTGACACTCCAAACATTTGGATAAGTACTTAGCAATTTCCTTTCTTAATCTGGGCCAAAAATACCCTTTTTGATGGTTGTTAAAAGTTTATGGGAACCTGGGTGCCTTGCACATTGTTTCCAATGAAACTCATCCATTATTAATTGTTTAACAGAGCTCTGGTTAGGAATGTAAATTTTGTTTTAGGGGTAAGGAGGCTATCAATATTTATTTCAGAATCTGATTGTTCTCCTTTTAACAAAACTTCCTTCATTTGCTACCAAAGAAAAGTGTATTTCAGATCCTTGACCGATGCCTCCTTTATAATTTATGGAATGTTGGAGTGTGCTTGGCTGACCTAAACTTCACAAATACAATGTACCTTCCTACTCAATGCATCAGCCACTCAATTTTCCTTCCCCTTAAGGTGTTTCACCTCAAAATCAAACTCACTTAAGAATGTCGTCCACCTGGCTTGTCAAGCATTTAAACTAGATTGGTTGAATAAGTTAGTAAGGCTGCTATGATCTGTTAGCAGCAAAAAATTCTTCCCCAACAAGTAATGTCACCACACTTTAAGTGCATGTACTACCTTTGTTAATTCAAGGTCATAGGCAGAATATCGTTGTTCATAATCTTTCAATTTCTATGATTTGTAAGTAATAACTTTTCCTTCTTGTGTCGACACTCCACCAACACCCTATTTACTTACATTTGTGCGAACCACAAAATACTTTTATGGATCTACTACCTTTAGCACGGGTGCAATGGTAAGTAGGTGTTTTAACTTTTTAAAAATTTGCTGACACTTTGCTATCCAACAAAAGATGCACCCCTTTTTCTGTAAAGAGGTCATCAGAAAGAAAATTTTTGAAAATCCTTCAATGAATCGGCAGTAGTACTCGACCAAACCCAAGAAGGATTTGATATCAATAACATTCTTTGGGGTGGCTGTTATAGACATTTTTGTGCCTTACAGCATGAAGCATGAAATGTCCATAATCTAAGGGATCCAAAGTCCCTAAACATGTTGTTCCTCCCCCTAGAGGAACAAGGTCAGCAAACCACAGCACTGAATATCAGTTATCCACCTAAAAACACTCAAAAAAAAGCTAATTCTGGATCATGTCAACTGCTCCACTGAGCATTTGCGCTGAATGTCAACTGCTCCACTGTGTACCTGCGCTGAATGTCAACTGCAAAGAAGGCTACCTGCGCTGGGCGAGTTTGGACAAGTGGCACAGTCATTCCTCAAGGTGCCAATGCCCAGGAAGCTTCCAAAATGACACTTGGATCAGGGAATTCGACTGGTGATGAGTAAGAGGGTCTAGATCTCCAAGTGGAAGCAAGAACCTCCAAGTGGACTCAAGAACTGAAGAATAACTGAAGTGGGAGAGGACACTAGTCAGCTTCATGCCAGCCTCAAGCTGACTCATCCTTTCTCCAAAACTCCTATATATAGAGCTCTCTCATGAGGTCTAGGGAGGCTGGAATCTTTTGAATGTAAGGAAGTGTTGTTGGTTTGAGTATAGAACTATTGGGTGATTTGCTTTGAAGGAGGTGAAGAGGAGATTTCTTTCTGCTGGGAGGTGATGCTGGATTGGGCCTTCTATGGTTGTATCACATCCTGAACTTTACTTCTTCCATTAATAAAGCATTTGAGGTTCTTCTATATGCATGTGTCTCAATGATGTGTTGTTATACTTGTGTATATGATTTATTCTAATCCTTGAATCAATTATGAATGTATGCTTCTTGTAGTTTACCTCTCTTGCCATTTTGCAGGATCTTGGTGTAGCTGGGCCAGTGAAAGAGCAAGGAGCTGGGAGCAAGCAGCAAAGAGAGAAGATTGGATCAATCATTAGCGGAAGACATCGGTTAGTGGATCTCTTTCTCCCCTCTCTTACATCTCATAAAGAAGTAATCTCAAATAGCTTTGCTTTGATTGTTGCTGAGGTACTATCACCCTTAAAGTGGGATAGGGTCATTCCGTATTGGATACTTTTCCCAGCAACAAATTGGCGACTCCACTAGGGACCGTATCTTGTTGGTTTTTTGTGCTTTTGCTATTCATTTCATAAACACAGGGAGTACCGAATCAAACTGCATTTGGAGCTTTCAAATGCAAAGTAGAGGGCAGCTACTCTAGCTCAGTTTCTAGGCATGTTTATGATTTGAAGAGCTGATCCACGAGGACTCTGAACAACTCTTAGTGATAGCTTTTCATCCTCCTTTTCATCCGTTAGTGTGTACTTGATTGATAGCTTCTGATTTGGCCAAAAACAGTGAATTTTTTAGAAATCTGTGACCCGGAAACTGAGAAAAACGAAAGTTTATCTCTTCATTGCAGGCACTGTGAAGGCAGTCTGCATTTCATTGCAGGTCCCGAAGGGGCTACCTGCGCTGAATGTCAAACTGACAGTGTACCACCTGCGCTGAACTAGTTTTTCCTTGTGCTACTGGGGTTCCCTGCTGTTTATTGCCCTGTTTTCATCCTTGTTTTTGCAGCCTGTTATCAGTCAATGTACCTATCTGAAACCAACTTTCCTTGCCACTATTCCGCCTCGGTTGTATAAAGAAACTGTATTTGTTCTTTGTGTATTTCTTATATCATTTGCAGTTTCCCATAACGAAAGCGAACTAGTCTTGTTGTGGCCTCTTAGATCTAGACCTGTGATAAAGTGTCGTTTTGATCTTAAGAGTTAGTTTGTTTGCTGTTCATAGTTGATTGAGCTTTTGCTTTCGTCATATGGTTTAAATTTATATATTTCTAGTGTCGAAACAAGTAAATCATAAGGTGTCTTTTGATTTTGGACAAGCTTGTTTGCTTTCACTTGAAATTGAATTCAAAGTTATACAACAGCTTTCTTTTTGTAGTACATCAACATTAAGAAAGAGAAAAGAAATACCTGCATTGTGCATGTGCATTTTGACAGCTTGCATGTTGATTTAGGAGAAAGTGCATTAGTGTGTGCTCTATGATCTGTGTGAAAAGATGATGTCTTTCTTTTCTCTCAGTAGTTAAGATTTTCAAAGTTGAAAGATTGAAAAGCTTGCTTATCATCTTAGACTGCATTTAGGAAGTTGTATTATACATCTCGTGGTGATCCATAAAGGCAAACTGCTAAACAAGATCAACCTTAAAATAAATTGAATTTACATAACAACGCATTGAAACATAACGCAAACACATAGAGGTCTAAGTTAGAGACGTGTTCCGGCGTCGTTAAACGTGATACCTTAGCGTTGAGTGGTTGGGTGATTCCTCCACGGTGAAGCGATAAGTATCAATACGGACTTGTGCTCCCACGTACCATCGCGTATATATTGGGAGACCCCTATAGGAACAAAGCCTTTATCCATAGGAAACCGTGTCGGCCGCCCTACTGATCGCAATGCAGTGAACATAACATTCACAAAGATCGACCACTCGTACCGTAAAACGTATTCTGTGGTTTTGCAAAAAGTTTGGCACACCCTCTGCCTAGAACTCCAGAGTAGTTTCTTTTGGCCTTTTTCAAACTCTATAACTGAAAAAGTCCATCCGAGCATTTGTCACTTCGGGCTCGTTAAAACATCGAAGGAGACTAGAGTCATCTTTAGCTTTTTCTCGACTCTTAAAAAGTGAAAAAGCAAGTTGTGTCTAAAGCGTCGTTATAAAATTTATTTTAAGCGGAACATAATCACCTCCTATTCCTGCGTTGATCTGTAGGTTGAGAACATGGAACGCCCCAACCAAGGAATTCCACATGATGGAAATCCTAGTCCTTTCTCCTCTTAGGGAGAAGTTGGTGCGCCCCACATGGCCACATTGTCGCTTCCAGGACTGACAATTGGCCTGCCAATTTGGCTATTCTCAACCAATGTAGTTCAGAACACCATGGTTCCTGAACAGTCGAGTCAACAGTTAGATCAGTCTAGAGCTGCCCACCAGCCTTCTACTTCCTATAACTCTTCCTCTAATCCTTCATCTTCGCAAGGTAGAGCCGGCAAAAGCCAAGCTCCCATGGAGAAGAAGGAGAAGAAGAAGAAAGAGAAGAAGAAGAAGGAGCCTAAGGCGACTGGGGGCAAGCAAAAGACATCTGACAAAAATCCACACACAACACCGACCGGGCCTAAATTTCCATGTGTCATATGTAGAGGAGACCACTTCCATAGAGATTGTCCCTGTATTCCCCGGATACTAAGGGACTGGTCCCCTTGTCTGCACAATTCGGGAGCATTAACCTCTGATAGCCATGTTGAATGCTTACCGTCAACCAGCGAAAGTGAAGGTTCAAGACAAAGGGGGGGAGCAAGATCCCCCTGCAGACTGTGTGAAGGCGATCACGCCATCCACCGTTGTCCCTTCTTAGACAAAGCGAAGAGAGTTTTGGAAGATCATTCGATTTCACCGTTGAGACTTCCTCCTGGATACAAAAAACTCGTGCCAAGTCCTTCGTTGGTTGAAAATACAGCTGGCCCACTTAAGTGGTCAGCTGAAGCGTCAGTCATTGAAAATGAACCTACTGAATCCAGACCGGACGAAAGTCCAAAGGTCGAAACGATAGTTGGCCCGGTTCTTCCTTCAGAGGTTTCATCCTCAAATGACACTGTCACTGAAGATTCATCTTCAAATGACACCCTCACTGAAGAGAATAAGGATGACACCATCCAGATTCTTTTCATCAACACAGACTCTGATGAGCGTCAGGGCAATGCGCCCATTCCTTTATCGCAGGAAGGAACATCGTCAGGGTCATATCCGGCCGTGTATTCGGTCCCACCACCAAGCAACCTGGTTGTGTCCTTTGATTGGAACCAACTAGGCAGACCCCGGTTGCCAGCCAGTATACCATTCAGAATCATAGTCCAAATTTACAGAATGGTAATGGCTGGCACTATCATTGATGAAGGGGCATCTGTGAGTATCCTTTCCTCTATTGCTTGGAAAGCACTGGGTTCCCTGGCGCTTTTGCTTGAGATAAGAAATCTCTCGGGTTTTGATAAAGGAACCAGTCGACCATTAGGGATCCTCCCCAATGTGCCTGTTACATTGAAAGGGAAGACCGTTCAAATGAACGTGATGGTCGTTCAAGGACCCTTGGATTATAACCTACTCCTTGGATGAGACTATATATATTGCATGGGAGCAATAGTCTCCTCACTCTTTAGAGTAATGTGTTTTCCACACGAAGGAAGGGTGGTCAAGCTCGTAGACCAACTTTCATTTTCGGGATCACGCATCGCAAATAGTCATATACCAACCCTGAATGGTCTATTCAATCAAGAAATGTCTCCACCCCCAGTCCTTCTTCCCGATGAGTGCGAGTGATTCGGAAAGATGGGACTGGAACCCAGGGGGCATGCATCCTGGTCTGCATCGGGCAGAAAGAACCTTGGGTATAAGATAGAATTTCCGCGAGAGAATATGACCAGTCCGTACCCCGTCCGTGGATGGAAGAGGGGTTGTTCTGGAATAGGATTCTTTTGTCAAGGTTATGTGTTTGACAAAGGTCATTCACCCTTGTCTATTTCGGTAGACAGTGCCGAGGAAATGTTTTCGTTTGAAGAAGTTAACAAGACAATCTTTGGGTAACCAGAAAGAGGCAAGCCTCCCTCAATAACACTAATGTTTGTCTTTGAGTAGTGTTCTTCTCTTGTCGCAAGTAGCTTCTCTCTTGTCGCAAGTAGCTGTTCTCTTGCGATCTTGCGAAAGATCTGTTAAAATTGGGCTGACGAGAAGACAAGTATCGCGTAAGACCCGTTAAAAATAACGAGAAGACAAGTATCATTAACATTAGACTAGCAAGACGACAAGTAGCTGTGAACACCCAAAGAAAAGCAGAGGTGGGGGAGAGGAGGGGCAGCCTTGAAATTGTATTTTATACCTGGGGGCATGCAAACCTTTTGGAGTGCAAGCTAAGAGCGGTTATTTATCTGTTTTTGGGATTAGCCGTTTCCGAACTTGCATAAAGAAAGGATGATATGGAGTAAAGCTTAGTGAAGATGAAACTCCTTAAAAAATAGAGATCTCACAGGAGACATTTCTTATCTTATGACTGGTATATTCGAGCAGTTTTAACGCGGAATTTATGCTCGTTAAAAAATAGAAAAGCGATACCGAGCAGTTTTAACGCGGAATTTATGCTCGTTAAAAAACAAAAAAGCGATTGTGAGCAAAAGTTTCCTCCAGAGTTCAAGCTCATTAAAAAATGAACCTATCCCGGTAAATAACCACTGTGATCGTAAATTTATCAGCCATAAAAAGGCCTTGGTCGTGTTTTGCACCTGCCACCTCCATTCCATTTGGCCGATCGTTCACCTCCATATGATTGTTTACCCATTTTGAGGAACAGCTGCGAAGAGTGATTTCACCTAGCCATCCTTGTGACACTGTCGTGATTGGAAAATTCCAACCTATACCTGGAATCTGCTGCTATCCCTGTTTATCACTCGTTCCTCAAAAGACGAGTCTTCTTTGAGCTCTTTTCATCTGACTCGTAAAATATGAAAAGTTTGCCGAGTTTTGGCCTTCCAGCTTGTTAAAAGGACCGGAAGAGCTATCCCTCCTCTAGATTTTAATCTTTTTGGACCTGAGGGATTATTGCACAAAAAGGTCGAGCGCTTGTTTTATTTGGCTCGTTAAAGTTATCGAAAACTCATCCCTTCTGTATTGTTTTATACTTTTTCGGACTTAAGGGATTAGATGACGAAAAAGGAATTTTGGAGTTAACTTTCTGTACCTTTTCAGACTCTCTAAAAATGAAAAGGACCGAGTTTTCCTTGTCGTTAGACTCGTTAAAATGATTAAATAGCGAAAAACTTGTCTTTAGATGAGAACGAGTTTCCCTATCGCTAAGCTCGTTAAAACATAGCGATGGGCTTGCCCGAAGGGCAGGTTATAGAACAAGCATATGTTATCCTCCTCAAGCTTGACAAAAATAAAGAGGTACTGGTCAGAAATGACTGGGGAAAAATTGGGAGAACCTCGAAGCTTTAATGGTAGCAAGTCGCTCTTGAACATGACACTTTTCCTTCGTATCACATCGGGTTGGGTTGTTTCATTCACCGGTCTCATCACCATGGTCTCGCCAAACCATCCACATTTGGGGTAATGCTACCGATCCATCGCATCAGTGTCGTTATATGTTCAAGAGATGTTGTTCAGAAAGAGTTAACCGTGTCCCATCCACTGCCATACATTGTCCTTCATCCATCCATGATCGCCACCCTGAATCATATTTCACAGATTGTTTTCACCTCCACTAAAGTCATTAGCTCCGTTCCGTGTCACTGATGTGGGATTCATTAAGGCCCTCCTTTGACGGATCGCTTCTTGTCGACTTCAGCTCATTATCCAAGAAGTTGATCTAGGAACAACCCCCTCAGTACTTTGAAGCTTGCATGCCTCAATGGCTAGTTTCTCACTTCCGGCGACAGGTATACATCAATGACCTTCGACTAGAAGATTTTGCGTGGTGTTCGACGCCAAGTCCTTTATTCACACCACGTGAATTGTACTGTAGTACCTTGAGGGTCATTATCATTATCGGTGATTCCTCTCGCGCTTGTTAACGGTTTACATCATTGACCGGTAATCAAGCGATGTCTTTCCATGTTCGACTTCAGCGCAATTCTCACATGGATCGACTTGTACCTAGAGTGAAGATCGAACGAGTTTGAAGACCCCGGATCTAGTTTCATCCATCCGGGCTGCGATATATATTCAGGAAATATAAAGACATTTGACATGTACATCATTGCAGCAGATGATCATCCTACTCAAAGGATGATAATTTCAGCAGAGAATTATCTGTCTACCATCAGATGATCGTCTGTTCTATGTAATAAAATGAATTTATAAAGCTGAGCATGGGAATGCCTGCCTCAGCTAGATCATGAAAGCAGAATGAAAAATAATGTATTGTATTGTATTTTATTACAGGTCACCTCTCAGTGATTGAATGAACTTCGGATCCTCCTGATAAAGCATTTCACCCGATAAACGACCTCATACTTTAGGGGGCAACTGTTATAGACATTTTCGTGCCTTACAGCATGAAGCATGAAATGTCCATAATCTAAGGGATCCAAAGTCCCTAAACATGTTGTTCCTCCCCTAGAGGAACAAGGTCAACAAACCACAGCACTGAATATCAGTTCTCCACCTAAAAACACTAAAAAACAAGCTAATTCTGGATCATGTCAACTGCTCCACTGAGCATCTGCGCTGAATGTCAACTGCTCCACTGTGTACCTGCACTAAATGTCAACTGCAAAGAAGGCTACCTGCGTTGGGCGAGTTTGGACAAGTGGAACAGTCATTCCTCAAGGTGCCAATGCCCAGGAAGCTTCCAAAATGACACTTGGATCAGGGAATTCGACTGGTGATGAGTAAGAGGGTCTAGATCTCCAAGTGGAAGCAAGAACCTCCAAGTGGACTCAAGAACTGAAGAATAACTGAAGTGGGAGAGGACACTAGTCAGCTTCATGCCAGCCTCAAGCTGACTCATCCTTTCTCCAACACTCCTATATATAGAGCTCTCTCATGAGGTCTAGGGAGGCTGGAATCTTGTGAATGTAAGGAAGTGTTGTTGGTTTGAGTATAGAACTATTGGGTGATTTTCTTTGAAGGAGATGAAGAGGAGATTTCTTTCTGCTGGGAGGTGATGCTGGATTGGGCCTTCTATGGTTGTATCACTTCCTGAACTTTACTTCTTCCATTAATAAAGCATTTGAGGTTCTTCTATATGCATGTGTCTCAATGATGTGTTGTTATACTTGTGTATTTGATTTATTCTAATCCTTGAATCAATTATGAATGTATGCTTCTTGTAGTTTCCCTCTCTTGCCATTTTGCAGGATCTTGGTGTAGCTGGGCCAGTGAAAGAGCAAGGAGCTGGGAGCAAGTAGCAAAGAGAGAAGATTGGATCAATCATTAGCGGAAGACATCGGTTAGTGGATCTATTTCTCCCCTCTCTTACATCTCATAAAGAAGTAATCTCAAATAGCTTTGCTTTGATTGTTGCTGAGGTACTATCACCCTTAGAGTGGGATAGGGTCATTCCATATTGGATACTTTTCCCAACAACAGTGGTTCATTCCATGATGGCTTTGATCTTTTCCGGGTCGACCACTATTCCTTCTGCTGATATAATGTGACCCAAGTATTGGATCTAATGTTTGAAAAAGTAGCACTTGCTAAATTTGGCATATAACTGGTTCTCCCATAAAGTATGCAACACAATTCTCAAATGTTCTTTATTCTCTTCTTGATTGTTTGGGTATATCAAAATATCATCTATAAAAATTAGTACAAACTTATCAAGAGAGAGCTGGAAAATACTGTGCATCAAACTCATAAAGGTAGTTGGGGCATTTGTAAGGCCAAAAGGCAACATTATGAATTCATAATGACCATAACAGGTTTGGAATGCAGTTTTGTAAATGTCTTCCTCTTTTATCCTTATTTGATGATAGCCTGACCTTAAATCGATTTTTGAAAATACTTTGGCTCCCTGCACTTGATCAAATATATCATCAATACGTGGCAATGGATACTTATTCTTGATAGTTAGCTTATTTAACTGACAATAATCGATACACAGTCTCAACGTTCCATCCTTCTTCCGTACAAATAGTATGAGGGCTCCCCAAGGGGACACACTAGGGCGAATGTACTTCTTATCTAGAAGCTCTTGAAGCTGCATCTTGAGTTTTGTCAACTTAGGTATGGTCATGCGATAAGGGGCCTTGGATACCGGGGCTGCACCTGGAATTAATTCGATGGTGAAGTCAATATCCCGCTTGGGTGGTAGTCCAGGGATGGATTCAAGAAATACATCAACAAATTCCTAAATGACAGGAATATTATCCAAAGAGGTCATTTTATTCTTGGTGTTGGTAAATCCCACTTGAACAACATAAATTTGATAGCCCTTCCTAATACATTTTCCTAATTGATTAGCAGTGATAGGACATAGCTTTGTATTGGTCTTGATTCCTTGTAGTTCCCTTCTTTGTCCTGATTCTGAAATAAAACTGATAGTTTTTTGTTTGCAATCAACCAAGGACTAGCATTTTTCCAACCAGTCCATACCGATTAAAATATCATATGAACCCAAAGGAAGAATGTTAAGGTTCACGTGAATGGGTGTCTCGAGATTCTTTTTTCCCTAGTGGCTAACTGACCCAGCCATGGTTTTGAGAATTTACAGCTTTGTAGCTGATACTTTTCTACCACTTTAGGACTAACAGAACTTAAGGTAACACTGGGATTAAACAAAACCGAAACAAGTTGCTTAGCAATCATACATTCACATTCAATCATGGTGGGTTGATATTTTCTTGGTGATCATCGTATGCAGCATTAATTCTGGGCATGCTTCTCACTACTTCTTTGACTGTGGATGCTTCCTGCATGTTTTCTAGTTGTTGTGTTCTTGCTTTATGTGGGAAATTTTTGTAGTAGTGTGGTTCTCTGCATCCCCAACATTGTAGCGGTGGTTTTGATGACTGATCTATGTTCTGAATAAGCAGTCTTGGGTTGGTTCCTTGTTGGGAATTTGCTGAAAGGATTTTGCTGGAAATTTCTATTGTTAGAAAATTTTGGATGTCTATTTGAAATCAGGCCTCTTCCTTTCTTATTCAACCCTCCTTTAGCTTCGTCATTTTTTTGTTTCATCTGCTGATAATAGATGTGGGCCTTCCACACTGCATCATCCATCATTTTGGGGTAGTCAAATTCAAGTTTTTCCTTCATGAAATTGGGTAAGCTACTGATAAAACATTGGATCTTAGCCTTTTCTTCTTGCATATAAGGCACATAGCGTAGTAGGGAGGTAAACTAGGTCACATATTCATCCATGGTTAAGGTTCCCAATCTTAACTCGTGGAATTCCTTGGCTTTTTCATCATAGTAACGTTCAGTTAAGTATTTGTCTTTAAAATGTTTTTGAAATTCATTCCAGGTGACCTGCTCCTCATCAATTTTTCTCACTGATTTAATCTCTTCCCACCAAAGGGTTACCTTCCCTCTTAACTGATAAACTTCCAATCGAGCTTTCAATTTATCTGTGTATTCGTAAATTTGAAAATATTTGCTCATATCAATGAGCCAAGCTTCTGTTGCCTCCTCGGATTCTCCTTCAAAAAGTGATGGTTTAATATTTTTAAATTCTCCTTGTAACTCAAATTTCTGTCTCTTTGTCTTGCACTGGTCGGAGACATTGTCCAAGCGCCCTTCTTCATCTTCCCCATGTTTTTCAGCTGACTCTGCATTTTCCTCTCCGTGCTGAGTTGTTGGGGTCTTCTCCCTATCTTCAGCACTAGGGTCTGGGTGTCGTTGATTCTGTCGATTGGACAAACTTCTTAGGATCTTCTCCTGTTCTAGATGGAGTCTTTTGTTGTTAGTTCTTAAATTGGTCATTTCTGGATGATGCCATTGCACAATTTCAAGTAAGACTGCGTTAGCTTGACAAGACTCTTTGCCCAGTTGAATCCAAATATTTGGATTAGCATTCACATAATTTGTTCCTAGCGAATTGGGTGGTCCTGGGCTCCTCTGCATTTTGCCCCTTTTTGAGTGGAGGTGATTTCTCTGTGTTCACATACAGATTCACTTAGTTAAATTACAAAGATCACATTCATTTTTTACATGTATATAATTTCCCCAAGAGTCTCAGTGTTTGAACCTAAGGCTCTGATACCATTTGTAACATCCATGTAACCATAATACATAAATATTTGTTTTTTATTACTACCCATTAACACATGTTATTTCATACCATAGTTGATATATAACTTAACATATATAATTGATATATAACATAATATATGTATATCTACCACGGAGGCTGGCATGGTTACAGAAGCACGTCTTCTTAACTAATTTTGGCATTACTGCCCACAGTTGGCTCTGCCATATTGTGAGGGCTCATATGGCCTTCCATGTAATAGAAGGATTGTTACCTGCCTTTGGAATCAATGCAGGCTATACAAGACTCCACACGACTCGATCTATAACAATTGCACAATGAGCAACTGTCCTCCGTTCTACTCAGACTTTGATAGATGGTGTGAATCTTGTATGTTGATTAGGTTAGAGGCATCCGACGGTGGTGAGGGCTTCAGGCTTATCCATCTACCCAATACCCCTCCTCCTGCTGATACATAGCCCATTTGCAACTCAGGGTTGAGGGTTTTTGGTTGCTCTGCAACCTTTTGCTTCTATCTGTGGTTCTTTGTCTTGGCCTCCAGGCTTTATGGCTTCATCTATTCATCCGCTATTGGGAGGTAACACCAAACTCTTTCATTCTATGGTTCCAGTTCGTCGTTTCGGTCATACTCTGATTTCTTTGGAGGCTATTCCAGCATTTGTGGTTGATATATCCCATTGCTAGCTAGGTTTGGCATCCAACTCTTCATATGATGCGGGAAATGGCGATCTCCTTCCGTGGTATGAAACAAGTAGGATTTTAATCTAAGAACAAGCTCTTGCAGTAGTTTATCTTGTTTTCTTACAGTGATTTATACTTCTACCTTCTATACAATTTTCTAACCCTGAAAGGTCTGGATATGCAGCTAGACGATACCAAGATGTGGCCTATCAAATTAGGTAAGACTGATTTATTCCAAAATCTCTTAGCTGCATTGTAAAAATGCCTCGGGTTTTTCTTACTTGTTTGCTAATATCCGACAATGATTTTTGTTGCAGGTACACTACTATTTCGTAGGATTGTCTTTAAGGTTTATCCTTGGGTTTTTCAGCAGTCATGCATTCTCACAACCCTGCAATTGGCACAGGTTGGAAACTCATTTCTTGGCTCCTCAAGGTTAATCTGATGCGGGTTATGACTTGATGATTTGGTGAAATATTTAGTTTGAATTTTCCATGTGCCTTAATATAGGGTAGATTATTTTAATTATGCTGGACTTCAAAGAACAACAATTTTAAGTTTCTTTAAGTTGCTGGGTGTAAATGCCAATTTTTGTATATAATTATTCTTTTTGTTAAGGCTGTAACTATTAAGGAGAGTTAGAGAAAACCTCTCTCGACCATTTATGGCTTTTTTGGTGAGAACTATGTTAAATATGCGTGAAACTATTTAAATTATATATCTGGTTGTATATATGATTTTCTTGCACCATCATATTTATGTTTCTAAAGATCTGTTTGGTGTTTGATTTCGAAGTTTGCGTTGTGGGATTCATATTTAGTTTGAAACTCTTTCACTATTTTGGGTTTATTTCTATCCCTCTCCACGAGGGTTAATTCCTCCGAGAGTCACTTTATTATTTTCTATAATGTTGTAGTTGTAAAAAAAATTACTGTAATCGCATGAAACTGCATTCTTCATTGATTGTAGCTGAAACTCACCTTAGGGTTTTTGTTATGCATTTGGTTGAAATATAAGGTTTAGGTTTGGTTTTGTTAACAACCACTTTGCCATCTCTAACTTGTCAAGGGATAGATAAATCGAAAGGAAAAAGGGATTCTGAAATTCATCAGGGTTTGTATGTGATAGATTTTTCATACACATGTTTTGCTTACCGAGAATTTAGTAGAAAGAAAGGATTTGGTAACTGTTTATTCTCGTTAGCTTGCTGCACATTTATTTTAGACCATTTATAAAAAGGAAAACTGAGTAAACGATATTTCATGATCATTCGATGCGATATTTCCGAATGCTAGTTCATATTTATTCTTCTGAGCATTATTGTTTACTAATTTATAATTATCACTGAATCCACTATTTTGCTAATGCACATTTATAACTGAATATTATTGTTTAGTTCCTACTCTTAGGAATAAATAATTTCTCATAACGTTATACCATCCTGTAGTTACAGACTAGATTACTTATCTATTCCAAATTTATTAATAGGCCAGTGCAACTACTCTGTCTGGAAAGTCTCTGCTCCCAGCCTCGAGCCTGGCGATTACGTCTAGGCTCTCCCCCAAGCCCTTTCTCTATTCTACACCTGGATTTTATCTAGTTACAGTCAGTGCCTTGGGCCTTAGGACTCCATGGTCCAGCCTCAAGTCTTGCACTGAGATGACTATCAAAATGAGTAACTTCCCACTCGTCTCTATCTCCAGCTCAAGGACAGTCCTCTTCCCCTCCTTTCCCTTTTCAGGGCAGGGGTGTAACTGTTTCTTTTAATTAAGGCCAACAGTTGTATTATATTATCATGTCTAAATTCCTAATTAATCATAATGATGTAACAACTTGTTAACTATTTCTTTTAATTAAGGCCAACAATTGTATTATATTATCATGTTTAAATTCCTAATTAATCATAATTAGGTAACAACTTGTTAACTGTTTCTTTTAATTAAGGCCAACATTTGTATTATATTATCATGTCTAACTTCCTAATTAATCATAATTAGATAACTTGTTATCTGACATTCCAGCCTAAGTCAATGTCACAAAGTATCATCAAACTAAGTTAAATCACCACAATAAATCTTTCCTCAAGTGTTACACATAACAATTAAAATATATATATATATATTTAAAAAAATATTTATTATTTTATTATTTTAATATAATTTGAATATTTTTAATTTTTGCGAAGTTTCCCCATATTATAACCTGAAATATTATAACCTGAAATTTTAAGAGCTTTTTCTTCTTTTAATAAGTATGGTATAATTTCAATTTAAGTAATGGTACAATTTTAATATAAATAAGGTGCTTTAATTTTTAACAAATATGTTCAAAGATATATTTTTATTTTTAATATATATATTATATATTAAATATGCTTCTATTTAATTTTTACTTTAATATGGTTTAGGTTACATTTTGTGAAGTTTAATGATAAGGAGCCTCATTTTTAGGTTAGGTAGAGTTTGCAGTGAAAAAGAAAAAAAAAAATATGAAAATTCTTTACAATTTCATTTTGATTTAAGATATTAATAGAAAAATGATTTAAAATATTAAACAAAGTAATGTTAATTATAATATTAATTAATTATAAATAAAAATTATAAATAAAATTATTATATAAAAAATTATTTTATTTTTTATAATTTAAATTTAAATACTTTAGGTCAATTTAAATTTAAAAATTGTTCATAGGTAAAATTATTAAACATTGAAAAATAAAAGAAATTGAGCAGCCATGATTTTTATATATAAAATATAGTTATTTTATTAATATAATAAAATAGTAAAGATTTTTATATTTATATTTATAAAATATAATCGAAAAAGATGGAAGAATTTTGTAATTAACTTTCCACGTTGAAAAAACTATTTGTTTTCCCACTTTCGGAAAGCGAGTTATGAAGACGCTTGGAAATTAATAGCCTACTCTTTAAAGATGTTTATTAAAACGTATACCATACTTTTACGAAGAAAACAATATTATGTCATGAATATATAAATTGCCTTGGATGGCGGGAAGATGTTGAATACACTATTTAATAATAGCGTGTTAGCGTATTATGGTAATAGCTTATTATGGTAATTGGTTTTCAGTATAATTATTTTAATTAATTTTCTATATATATATATATATTAATGTAGTTGACTTTTTGAAAGCTTTTTCGGCGGGTTTTTCCGGTCGAAATCCGTCAGGAATTTATTGGAATCACAAGTTTGATAGCTAGTTTCTGCAGAATGAAAGTGTCCCAGGGGTTTTGGAGGGTGCTGAATCCAAATATGCAATTAAAAAACCATTTTAACTGCAACAAATCAAGATTTAACCTCAATTTCTTACGCGGGATTCCGTCACCGGAATCTCCAAAAAGTCGCATTATAGACAACTCCTATATTAATCGGATTATATTTTCATCATGTTTAATATATCATGTAAATAATTTTTAATAATTATAAGTTTTAAATAAATTTTAATAAATTTTAAATGAATAATCATATTTTAATATAAAGAAATGTTATATACATTATTTAAATTCCTAAAATAAAAATGATTTATTAATATAAAATTATATTATAAAATTTATTAACATAAAATTTTCAATTAAGTTTTAATAAAAAAATTTCAATTATAATTTTAATAAAATATAATAATTAATAATAAAATAACAAAATTTTTAAATAAGTTTTTGTTTAAAACCAATTTTTATTTAGTAATATGATTTTAATATTCATAGATGATTTTTTTTCATATTACTAGCTCTAATCCCTTACTGATGGTGTTATTACAGGTGTCACAATGTTAATACAGGTTAGGATGGGCGACAATTTTTCGCCCTCAACCCAAGCCTTACCAAGGGAAAGTATGTAAACCCTGTTTCGACCTTCAAAAAACTTGCAAGCAATATTTTTCCATGTCACTCGGCTCGTGTGAGAGAAGATTTGTTGCATATGCACCACATCATGCAATCAATAATGATCCATAGTGTGATGGGAATCAAGAAACACATGATTAAATAGGAAAACTCACCCAAGCTTTCAAGCCATTTTTGTTATATGCTATTAGAGAAATGGAATCCTATTAATTTGGTCATCATTATGCCAAGTATTATTGCTATTTTTTTCTTATTTCTAGTGAAAGGTTCATGCTCTCTTGATCTTCCCTCCTCCTTGAATCATGCTCTAGAATTTCTTTATCATGCTTAGTCTCAACACACTACTTTGGGTTGGTCATAAGAAATGGTCATGTTGATTGATGCTCACGAGCCACACCAAATCTGAGAAAAAGGAAGATCTATGGATGTAGCTTAGTGGGTTACCTGTCACCTTTAGCTTTCTCAGATAATTGTGAGGTTCATGGTAACTTAATCTGACTTTGTACTCAACTCTCAATTCAATTTCTTGCTACATTTTTTTAGGAGCATTGGCTTGGATTAGAATTGTACCTTTTTCCATCTCTTGAAACACTCTCTCTCAACTTGGTACTCTAGGTTTATCTTTAGTGGGTGTGTCTTTACTCATACTCCCTTGTCTACCTATGGTAAACACTTATTGTTTAGTTGTGGGGGGTGTTCTCAACCACTTACTCCTTCATATCTTTCCTTTGTGCCTAAATTATCTCTTTTTTTTTTGGCTTCTCACAACATTGCTTACTCGGTCTGTTGTGCATCGCTTCTTTGAATACTAATTCTCTACTCTGAACACAATTAACCAACATTAAGCTAGGTGTCGAGACGGTTTATCTTCGTAGGGGGAAGGTAGCTCACAAGGTCAGCAACGAGCTCATGACATTGCCCAATGACTTTGTGACTCCTCTCCAAACCAAAATCCAATTTGAAATTCACCTAGGATGAAAGGGAGGAATATGTAGATTCACAAATCTTGGAATTCATGGCGGATTGGTATTATGATCTATCGCATAATCGTGAGAGAAAAAATGTTTATATGTGCATTGTAGATCTCTATTGGCATATGAATACTTTAATTGGAAAAAATATTTTGGAAAGGAACAAAGGAAAGCATGATTTTTCTCACCAAATGGAGCACATACAAGAGGAGCATAGAGCCATGTTTCTCTTTAGAATCCTAGGAAGAAAGGGAGCAATACTTAGATTCACAAATCTTGGAATTCATGGCCGATTGGCATTTTGATCTATCGCATAATCATGAGAGGAAAAATGTTTATATCTGCATTGTAGAGCTCTACTAGCATATAAATACTTTAATTGGAAAAGTAAAAAAACAAAAGAAAGCAGAATTTTTCTCACCCGATGGAGCACATAGAAGAGGAGCACAGAGCCATGTTTTTAGAACACGAATACATGGCACTAAGACTCATTGGCTAAAACAAAAGAACCAACATCCCTTGATACTCCTGCTATAAAGTTTTCAACATTTTTTTTTTCTCTTTTACGGTTGGTTCGTTTCCCTGATAAAAAAGTGCAACAAAAAAGCTCTTGTTATAATTATATCTGCTATAATTTCTTAAATTAGTAATAAAATTTAAAACTTAAAAAAAAAAATTATTACTAACATTAATATATTGAAAATCCAAAATTCTTTACGATAAAATTATAATTGTGAAATTTAATTTTAATTGAAAATGTGCTTCCCTCCATGTTACTTATTTATCATAAACTCTTAAATTTTAAATCAATATTATGCTTATTATAAATATTTTTTCTTCAAACCATTATTGTAACTTACAAAAACTATTTTTTCATTTATTCAAACAAATTTACAAAAAAAAAAATAAAACAGTTGCTTATAATGATGGAAAGTACACCTAATTTGTGTGAGTTTCTATTACTTTAATACAAGTTTTTAATGAGACGTTAAAGAGGAAATGAAAATATGAAGAATGTAATTGCGTTCAAATATGTTATATAGGTAATTTAGCAGTTAAAGTTTTAGTTATATTTTTTTAGTGTTAATTATATATATAAAAGTTTAATTTAGTTAGTTTTAGCCCTATATATAATATTGATTAGAATAAACTCATACTCATATATATATATATATATATAAAAGTTTACTCTAATCAGTTTTAGTTATATATTGAGTATGAGTTTATTCCAGAGAGTTTTGGCTTAGAAATGTTTTGGTAAGAAAACCATTAGAACAACCTAGGTGCTTTGTTGATCATGCAAGAAACCTAATAGCCATTCAATTTCACAAGCCCTTAAGAGTAAGGAAAGCTCACATCAAGGTTGGTAAATAATAATATCATAGGATAGGGAACAAGTTTACAAGAAAACTAAGGGATGGCAAGCGCTGGGATCATGTTGCGAAGAGTTGGCGGACAGCAGGGATAATACAGGACCTTGAAGGACTGCTGAGGAGGATCGACGTATTGAGAAATGGTAACCGGGCAGCTGACTTATTGGCTAATTGGGGAAGTGGAGGCGCGGACAGGAGAGTCGACGGTAGTTGGAGGTCGGTAAAAGATGATCCGAGGTGGATCGAGTTAAACAATATATTAACCCGGGATTTAAATGAAGCGAACGCACAAGCAGGGAATGCATAGTCACCTCCTGATCATGGTAAGGAGGGATAATCGTACAATAAATCATGATGGTTTAGAGTGTCTGCAGGCTCGCGCATATGAATTTAATGTTCAGGAGGGTAGGATTAATCAACCCAAGGGCCGATTGCTCATTCCAAGAAGGAAAGGGGACAGGGTACCGAGGACGGGAGGTAGTTTTGTCAGAGTGATGGTGATCGATCCCAATTATGATAACACAAATGGAATGCGGATTAATGACGAGGCCGGGATGCAAGGAAGCTTCAAGAAGCTAAGGTGGCCGAGCAACAATACATTAAGCTATGCATGCAGTCGAATAAACCGAAGTGGGAAATTAATCGTGAACCACAGCAAGGTGAAGAGAAGTGATAGGATTTTGGAGCAGACGGGGGTAGAAGAAATGGCAGAGGGTCAAGACAGAGATGTTGGGCGATGGACGAGAAGTAAGGAGGCCAGTCGAGAGTTAAAAGGTAAGCGCCAAGTCGAGGAGACCATGAAGAAGATTTTGCTGAATATCTCAGATGATTCAGAGAATGATTTTGATATACGGGATTATCTTTTGGAGGAGGAACCCCGACGAGTACAGGCAGGTAAAGATGGTAGGGGAAAGGAGCAGAAGGATGAGGAAGAGGACCGGGAAGCAGATGATGAGTATAAGGAAGCGGGCGAGCAACCGACGGGTGGCCGACGAGGGAGGAGACATGGAACGCGAGGGCAGAAGAAGGAATGTGTCAGCGAGCGAGGCAGAGGGGGTTCGAGCGGATGAGGAGGAAGAGTGGGTAGGAATGAAAGATCAGAGTTTGAAGAAGGAACTGCGAGTGAGGCCAGGGGAAGGAAAAGAGGTAAAAGAGATATAAGGAAGAAATTGCAGGAGGCAGAAGAGGCTTATCATCAGAAAACGAACCCGAATATTCGAAGAATCATTGAGCATTTGGAAGATGAAGCTATGCAGGAGCTCTCAGAGCCAGAAATGGAAGATTGGGAGCAGTATTTGCTTGACCCAGGACATACAAGAGGGAGGATGTCATTATATAAACAATCTTTACATGTCTATTGGGGCATGAAGAGATTATTAGCTAAAGCACTGGAGCAGGTAGCCATGGAAATGGTAGAATTGGCTCAAGGTATCCCTGTCATGAAAAAGGAGCTGAAAAATATCCAAGTTACTTTACTGATGCAAGAGAGGAAGATGGACAAGATTATGAAGCTACTCCAAGCAAGCGGTGTGGGAGTCAAGACAGAGAAAGAGGCCAATCCGGAGACAAGGCATCAGTAGAAGATGGAGCTGCTACAAGGAGGTTTTTTTACTTTCAGTTTTGTTTAGCTATACTAGTTACTAATGACTCAGTTGAAACTTAGTTTGAATGTAGTAAGATTAGATGGATATATAGCATGGACAGAAAGATTGGTTGTATTCTATTTTTGGATGGCTGTTAGAAATTTCAGGTGGTCAAGAAACTCGGTTTCCCTTCAGGGCGGGTTGAGACCTGCCCATGTATGTAGGGTTCTTTTTTTTCTAGTAATAGAAATACAGTATCTCGCCTTAGCTTACAAAAAAAAAAGTTTACAAGAAAAACTCCCAAGAATACCAGCGAAAACATAAAAACCATTAATCTTTCTATGACGAAAATAAATATATATTAGAAATAAAGAATAATAAAGGTTTTTAATGGGTGTCTTTTCCAAAATGGATTCTTATGGCTATAGGTTCCCAAGGGAGAAGTTATCTCAATAATGTGATTAAATATATGTATAATAAAAAACATTTTAAATATATTTATAATAAAAAACATTACAAAGGTATAAGGAAATAGTATAATATAGGGAAAAATAATATTAAAATAATTTAATTATTTTTATTAAATGGTAAAAATGTCATGAAATTGTATGAAGAGAAATTTATGGATTTTATAATGGTGAAGTTTATATTTATATTATTTATGACTTTTCTTTTTATAGAGTTGTCTCCTTTTTTATATTTCAAGGACCATGGGTAAATATTATGGGTTACAAAAGAGCATGAGCGAATACCAAAATCTCTATGTTAATAACTAATGAATGGTTTTATATGGTAAAAGGTGAATTTATGATTAAATATTTTTTCTTTCACCTTTCAAATACCATGATTTACGAAAAGCATGAGCTTGTGAAATGCCAACAGTAGAAAATAATTATTGATCACGGTGATTCATTGACATCCACTTGGATGAATCCTCTGTCCTCAGGAAGTAATAGTTTATATTGAATCAAATTCCCTCATAAGATGGTGAAATTTCTGCTAAACTTAGATATTGATGAAGTTCTTTCCATGGTGAAAAGGCTTTCTTGCTTTGAAAAATTGATAAGGTTTTATGTTTTGCTAGCATGTATCTTTCATCTTTGTATTTTTTGTATCCTATATACAATTCTTGGCTATGGAATCAGTCCCTAGGAATTAGTATGAAATGTGGTCTTAGTACAATGTGTTGTTTGGAAGTCAGTTTAATTGGAAGTTTGTACATATCTCCTAAAACTTCATTTTAGGAGTCCTACAAGCTAGTTTCTGATGTTATAGGCAAAATACTTGCTAAGAATGATACAACATATTAAGAAAACTATTAACTTCTTGGGAAATTAAGAATCTAAGAAAATAAAATTGGAATAATAAATGTTAATGCTTGAGACTTCAATACATGGTGAATATGTTCATTTGATGTTTGAAGATATATTTCTCGCAAACCATACAAAATTACAAGTGTATTTAAAACATACTGAATTCATACTAATATGTAGCTGACACAGGAATCAATTGTTTGAGAAATATCAACAATCGGCCCCGTGTTTAGTATTTCCCTTACAGTCGAACCTTTTCTTCTTTGATTGGATCTATGTTGTAAAAGCCCAAAGCAATGATATTTCCCTTTTAAATAGAACTGTTCATGATTCATGATAGATCATAGCACATTTAAATTTAACGGTCCAGATCTTTTGTCACAATCACAAGTCGCTCTGGGCAAGTCTTCAGGTTTCAGTATATACAAACAGAGTGTTGCGGTGTGATACGGTTAGTGGTCCCACTTCCATCGCATATCACAATTCCTCAATATTCTAGGTCTACTCCCCTTTCAATGAAATGTTGCGATGTGATATGTCGCAATCGCATATTGTAGTGTTTCCACATCTAGGGTTCCAATAACACACAAGCCTTCCCTGCAATGTGAGATTTCGGCAATTGCATATCGCAACTTGTTAAGACCTGTGGACTAACCCTATGTAACACATATTTGCAATGCGATATAGGGGTTCCAATGGTTGGTGGGGTTTCGCACCATTGGTTGGAACTTAGATCAATGGATGGGATTTAGGCGAGCTTCAACACAATTAATAATACTAAGGACTGTGATTTCTGTTGCTTTGAGTTTTATAACATAAAGAATGAAAATAGAGGAAATTCTTGGTTCGTTCGAAATACAATAAACAAAGATAAAATGAGAGTTTCTATAGAATCGATAGATAATCACACACGATGTCAATTAATCATTATAAAAAAATGGTTATAGTGTCTTGCATTTCACTCTATTACAACAATTAAAAGACCTTTGTTTCGATCTGGAAATCCACGCCCTATTACTTGACTCTCGCTTCGCTTAATCCTCTCTCTCTTTGTCCCTCCATCTACATTACATGTTTCTTGTTTTTATTAATCGAATCCCACTCTAACTGTGCTTAACAACTCAATCTTCTATTTTAAACAATCTAACAATCAAATTTCTATTTTCTAGCCCTATCACACACCTATGCTAACAACTTGTCTTTGAATCTAAAATAATACAATTTCTACCTATTACAATAATGAAATGCAACTCATTTCTTGAGAGATCCAACCCTCTCAATAAAAACTGACTTTTGACCACTCAGGTTAGTGAAATTCAACTTGTTTAGCTGTAACATGTGAACAAACTTTCACATTGCTGGATAAGTCTAGATGCTCCTGCATCAGTCTCCCGAGGAAGAAAGAAATCATCCCTCAGACATTCAGGGCTTACTCCATACTTCTACAACTCAACTGTTGTTATCCAGCTAGCATCCTCCACTGGTTGTCTTTTCCATTTAACTAGATATTGAAAATAATTTTTTTCTCTGGTTCTTTTGGATACTCTTTTCTCCAAAATAGCTTCCACTTCCTTCTTAATAGTATTTGGCATTTGTTCTTCCCAGTTCAAGGTTTGAACTTCATCTTCCGTGGTTTCCTCTTGTAGCTTTGTTTCTGTCCCTTTGCATGGATACAAATACGCAATATTGAAAATAGGTGATATTCCAATCCCTTCTGGCAATTCAATTTCATATGCATTAGCTGAAAACTTTCTTACAATTCTACATGGTCTTATCTTTTTCATTTTCAGTTTATTGTAAGTCTTAGTAAGAAATATTTCTTTTCTTAAATATACCATCACTAAATCTCCCACTTGGAATTCCTTCTCTTTTCATTTCATATCTACTCTCTATTTGTATTTGCCACTGCTTTCTTGCAATCTGCCTTTAACATCTTCGTATTGTCTCTACATATGTTCTGCAAACTCTTCATCTTTTGCACTTCTTGTCTCTTGTTTACCCAAATTTCTGAGCTCATACACACCTCTTGGATTCATTCCAAAACTAATCTGAAATGGACTCATTCTAGTACTTCGGTTTGGAGTGTCATTATAAGAAAATTCAGCTTGAGCTAGTGCTAAATCCCAATGCTTAGGATTTCGATACACTAAACTCCTCAATATGTTTCCCAAAATCCTGTTTACTACTTCGGTCTGTCCATCTATTTGAGCATGGTATGCTTAACTGAACTGAGGTGAACTCCTAATTTCTTCAAAAGTGTTCTCCATAAATTCTGTACAAACTTTGTATCTCTATCAGACATAATACTTACAGGCAATCCATGTAATCTTACAATTTCTAAAAAAAATAGAATAGTTATGTGTGTTGCATCATTAGTTTTCTTACAAGAAGTGAAATGCGCCATCTTGGAAAATCTATCTATCACAACATAAATGGAATCATTCCCTCTTTGAGTTTCTGGTAATCCCAAAACAAAATCCATGCTAATTGCATCCCATGGTCGGTCTGGTATTGGCAATGGCTAATACAATCTTGTGTTCTGACTTCTCCCCTTAGCATGCTGACATATCCTGCACTTCTCAACAAATCTCTTAACATCAGTCTGCATTCTTGGCAAATAATAAAAAGAATTCGTCTGAGTGAAGGTTTTATCATATCCAAAGTGACCAAATAATCCTCCACTATGTTTTTCCTTTATTATGTTTTCCCTCATAGAACGTTTGGGAATACACAACTTGTTGCCTTTAAACAATTAGCCTCCTTGGATGAGATAATCTAACCATTGAATTCTATTATGAAATATTGGATTTTGAACTGCTATATAGATATCTTTGAAATCAACATCATCTTTGTACATTTCAATCATTTCTTCAAATCCTACAACATTAACTTTGAATTCTTTCACAATAAAACTTATCCTGCTAAACGCATCAACAACTTTATTCAACTTACCACTTGTGTGCTTTATCACAAAAATAAATCTTTGCAAAAATGCTACCCACTTGGCATGCTTCTAGTTCAATTTCGGCTGGTTTTTTTATGAACTATAATGCATGATTGTCAGAATACAATATAAACTCTTTCGGCAGCAAATAATGTCTCCATTTTTTCAAGGCCTGTACAATAGTGTAAAAATATTTATCGTAAGAAGAATACTTCTTCTTTGCTTCATTCAATTTCTCACTGAAGTACACTATTGGTCTTTGTTCCTGACTTAGAACTGTTCCAACTGCAACTCCTCTAGCATTTGTTTCAACTTGAAATGCTTTTTCAAATCAGGAAAAGCTAAAATCGGTTCTTCTGTGATCTTCCTCTTCAGCAATTTAAAATTCATGTCTGCTTCTTCTTTCCACTTGAATGACTGATTGGTCTACTTAATTATTTCAAGAATTGGTGCACAAATCTAAATAAAACCTCTAATAAACTTTCTGTAAAAACTTGTAAGACCATGGAATCTTCTTACCTCAAATATATTTTTGGGAATAGGCCAGTTCAAAATTGGTTGGACTTTCTCTAGGTCCATTTTCAATCCTTCTTTAGAAACTACAAATCCTAAGTAAATTATTTCTTCTTTCATGAAACTACATTTCTTCAGATTTATAAATAGTTTCTCTTTCTACAGAGTTCTTAAAACCAATTTAAGATGCTCTAAATGTTCTTCCTTAATTTTACTGAAAATTAGAATATCATCAAGATAAACAATAACAAACTTTCCTGCATATTCCTTCAAGACTTCATTCATCAATCTCATGAACATGCTAGGTGCATTAGTGAGTCCAAAAGGCATCACTAACCACTCATACAACCCACTATTTGTTTTAAATGCAGTCTTCCATTCATCACCTTCTTGAATTCTTATTTGATGGTATCCACTCTTCAGATCTATTTTAGTAAAATACTTTGATCCACTCAAACAATCCATTAAATCATCCATGCATGGAAAAGGAAATATATACCTGATTGTGATCTTGTTTATGGCTATGGAATCTGTGCACATACGCCATTCACCTCCTTTCTTTGGATTGAGTACTGTTGGTATAGCACATGGACTAAGACTCTCTCTGATTAGTCCCTTATCCATCAATTCCTGCACTTGCCTTCTATCTTCTGCATTCCCTTGAGGTGTGAACTTGTAAGCATCTTTGTTTGGAAAAATCGCTCCCGGTATTAAGTCAATGTGATGATTGATACTCCGAACAGGTGGTAATGCATTTGGCAACTCATCCACAACAATGTTAGAAAAATAATCTAATAGAATTTTGATTTCTTCAAGCAAATTATCCAAGTTGATGGAAGTTAAAATTACCTTCGGTCTCCCTATGATAGCAAAATGTATTTCTTCACCTTTTCCAATCTCTTGCAACAACTCCTTTCCACTCATCAACCTAACACTACTTCCAGGTGCTCCTCTGTCAGTGTCATCCTTAAATGGAAGCAATGTATGTTTAGTTCCATCCTTCTTCAGAGTATAAGCGTTTTTCCTGCCATCATGAATAACATTCCGATCAAACTACCATGGTCTTCCCAACAATACATGGCACACATCCATTGGCATTACATCATATAATATTACATCCTTATACGTACCAATTTGTATTTCAACCTTGCATTGTTCTGTCACAATGATCTGATGTCCTTTCTGTAACCACGACACTTTGTAAGGAGTAGTGTGTAATGTCTTTGCTAGTCTGAGCTTGTCTAGCATATCTGTAGAAACAAGGTTATCAGTGCCTCCACTGTCAATTATTACTTTACAACACTTACCTTTTGAGTTACATGTAGTTTTAAATAAATTCTTCCTCTGTGCTAGTTCTTCAATCTCTTTCTCTATCTTAAGCAATGTCTTTCTCAACAACAGGGATTCTCCTACTTTAGGGGGTTCTTCCTTTTCCATAAGTCCAGGTGTTTCTGGCTTTGCCTCAGTGACATTCACATTCCTCTGACTTGCTGGTTTATTATGAAGACAGTCCCACGACACATGTCCCCATTCTCCACATGTGTAGCACCGAATATCTCTACCTCGACCTCATCCTTTGGGTGCGAATATTCCTTTATTAAAATCCCCTCTTTGTGGTGGTCTGCTACTTGAACTACCTACTTCAAGCTGATGTTGCTGTCCTGTTGGTTTGGTAGTTCCTCTACCACTTACCGAGCTTCTTCCTCTATTCCTCTGATTTTGTTTTCTCAACATCTTCTCCTCTACCTTCAAACTTTCTTTACAGGCATCCTCAATAGTCTTCAAACTGAACAAGTTGATCTCGTCTTGTATGTCATGTCGTAATCCATTGATATATCTGTCTACCTTCTTCATGTTATATTCTGCATGTCCTACTCTAATACTCAATCTATAAAACTCTTCTGTATATTCTTTAATAGACATTCCTTTTTGCCTTAAATTCTACAATTGTCTAAAAGATTTAACTGATAATATTTGGGCATAAATTTGGCTTTTATCTTACTTACCATTTTGTCCCATTACTTGATATTAGACTTTCCTTTCCTCGTTCTGGATGTTTGTAGCTCGTCCCATCAATAGTTGCATGACCCTTTAATCTGGTAACTGTAAATTTCACCTTCTTCTTATCGTCGGCTTCCTCTTCATAGTCAAAATATTTATCTAATGATCTGATCCAATCCATTAACTCTTCTGCATTGAGACTCCCTTCATAGGTAGGAATTTCCACCTTTGGTTTTCCTCCTACTTACGTCAACATCTTAATAACTATGGCAGTTTCATTTTCCTCCTCTTATTCTTCCTCAGATGATTCTTCTTTAGCATTGTCATCCCCTTCAATAAGTGTTCTTCTCTGAGTAGTCTTAATTGTTTCCATCCTTGTATGCAGGATTCAAATCTCCTACAGCAGAACCACATTTTCTTCTGGTCTTCCTCGACCAATGTCAAATCCTCTCCTTGGTGGCATGTTTACTGCAATCAACCTTAATCTCTTTGTGCTTTGATACCACAAATGATGGAGGAATCAATTGTTTTGAGAAATCTCAACAATTGACCCCGCGTTTATTATTTCCCTTACAGTTGAACCTTTTCTTATTTGATCGGATCTCCATTGTAAAATACCAAAACAATGATATTTCCCTTTTAAATAGAATTGTTCATGATTCATCGTAGATCATAGCACATTTAAATTTAATAGTCCAGATCTTTTATCGCAATCGCAAGTCGCTTTTGGTAAGTCTTCAAGTTTCGGTATATAAAAAGAGTGTTGCGATGCGATATGGTTAGTGGTCCCACTTCCATCGCATATCACAATTCCTCAATATTCCAGGTCCACTCCCCTTTCAATGAAATTGTGCGATGCGATATGTTGCAATCACATATCGCAGTGTTTCCACACCTGGGGTTCCGATAACAGGCAAGCCTTCCTTGCGATACGAGATTTTGGCAATAACACGTTGCAACTTCTTAAGACCTGTGGACCAACCTTGTGTAACACATATTTTTGATGCGATATAGGGGATCCAATGGTTGGCAGGGTTTCGCACCCTTGGTTGGAACTTAGATCAATGGCTAGGATTAAGGCAGGCTTCAACACGATTAATAATACTAAGGACTACGATTTCCGTTACTCTGAGTTTTATAAAATAAAGTATGAAAACAAAGGAAATTCTTGTTGTTCGAAATACGATAAAAAAAGATAAAATGAGAGTTTCCATAGAATTGATAGATAATCACACACAACATCAATTAATCATTATAAAAAGATGGTTACAAAGTCTTTCCTTTGGCTCTATTACAACGATTAAAAGACCTCTGCTTCGATCTGGAAATCCATGCCCTATTACTTGACTCTCGCTTCACTCAATCCTCTCTCTCTCTCTTTGTCCCTCCATCTACATTACATTTTTCTTTTTTTTATCAATTGAATCCCACTCTAGCTGTGCTTAACAACTTAGTCTTGTATTTTAAACAATCTAACAATCAAATTTCTATTTTCTAGCCCTATCACACACCTATGCTAACAACTTATCTTTGAATCTAAAATAAGACAATTTCTACCTATTACAATAATGAAATACAACTCATTTCTTGAGAGATCCAACCCTCTCAGTAAAAACTAACTTTTGACCACTCAAGTCAGTGAAATTCAACTTGTTTAGCCGCAACATGTGAATAAACTTTCACATTGCTGGCTAAGTCTAGATGCTCTTGAATCAGTAGCTTTCATACAAATCCAGGCATATTCAATTCCCAATATGGCTTCTATGTTTTTGTGCATATTATATTTTTATTCAAAATATTAAGAACATAGACAAGAAGAAAATATTGTGAAGGGAAAAACATACACATACAATAGACTACAAATGATAAAAGACTAGAATCTTTATTGATTTTGTTCAAAGTAACTTCAGTACATCCTAGTACAATCTGGAAAATCTCCCACCTCTAAATTCGCCTTTCAAATTGATTTCTTCTTTTTATAAAAAAATTAAATTATAACTACTAAAGTTATTTCTTGTAACTATCAAACTACATTAACTAAAATATGAGATAACATTTCTAAATTATTAATTTAAACATCATTATAGAATAAATCCTTGTTGTTTGAGTATGACATGTTGAGGAAACCCCTTGTGATTTTGTCTAGAATATACTTTTGGAATTAGCTTGTAAATTGTGTTAGGTGATTCCATTGTTCACCAATTGGATATTGAAACTCAACCATCCTCATGAATTATGATACCCCATGGTAAATTTAATTTATGGTTTTCATATTGACATTTGACTAAAAACTTAGAGTGGAACAAGTATTGTGTTACGACATTGTAAATATTTGTTTTGATTAATAAAGAAAAATAAAAATGATTTTTGTGTATTATTATTCTTGAAAATATTTTAAAGGCTATCATGTGAGATTAGACCCCTAACTTCCAGGAAAATAGTTGGAATAAATTATGCCCAAGAAGTGGTAGGAAAAAAAGAAGGAAATCGTCCTTTTTGCAAAATAGTTGAATTGTTGGTTGAAGTAGACATCCAAAATTTCAGACGAGAGATAAATTTCATGGGTGGATAAATGTGAAAAGAGGATTGTGGGAGATAAAGGCAATCATTTTTAAGAAAAGTCCAATGTGAGAGAAAGACAAGACCTAATCCCATAAAATTAGCAGGCACTACTAAAGGGTTAAGGAGGTGAAAATGTGGAAGAATTTCATGGGTTATTTTCTTGGTAGAGAGGAGTACAGCTTAAGGGGAACTACTGAGAAACATAGTTCATGGTTGGGAGGAACATGGAAGCCTTTAATATTTTTTTAGGAAGAATTTAGATAAGTATATGAATGATTGAATAATTATGTCATTAATCAAGTTATTATGGTTGTTTTGGATTAAGAAAACATGGAATAAATTGTTATGATGATTTTAAATGATTCTAGGTATTGCAAGAGAATAAATGGAAAAAGACTATTCATGTTCTATGAGTGAAATAGATGTGTGTGTGTGTGTGTGTGTTTGTTTCATTTCTACCACAGGTAAATTGGAGATTATAAGTACATAGTATGCATCTCCTTTATTTTTGAGGAGTGCTAAATAAATCCTATCTAGGAACTAACCCTAGCATCCGTTGTGCAGGTGGATATGAACAAGAAAACTAGAGAGTTTTTTGTAAGGTAAAAATGTACCTAGGAATTAAGGTAATTGTAGCGAAAGACAACTATATGTATATAAATACTCAATTATGGTAGTAAAAAAATGACTTATTATAAAGAAATAAGTAGTATAGATGAAGTAGAACTAGAAATTTTATGTCTAAGTTAGTTGTTACAAGCCATGACAAGGATTAAACCCTATTCATATACCAAAGGATAGGTAGTCTTAGGAAGAAGAGTAATAGGGCTTAGAAAAAACTTGAAGTGGTCTCCCATGACGGGAGTCGACAAGGTCTCTGGCCTAGATTATATCTTCTAAACTAATTAAAAACCATATACTTCATAATATAGAGACATAACAAGTAATACTATATTATACTGTACGCATTCTTGGTTACATAAACCAAATGGAAGTAAGATAAATACCCAAAATACACTAACATGAGTATATAATAACATAAAGATTTTACAACATACACATAATAAGGGCATCAAAACCCTGTCTATAACTATTTAGCATGCTATGATTTTAAATAAAGAAAACATATAGTTTTTTTTTTTCTCATAAAAAAGAGAAGGAAATTTCAATTATTGTTGTATAGGCTTCAACCTCAAATTATGTTACAAGATAAAGAAAGCCTACCTAGGTATACATATATTATTAACATGCATAGTAAATTATAAGGGAACAAATGGAAATTATTGTTATGGGAAAGAAAGAAAGGGAGTTTACATTCTCAACCACATGGCTATCGACCCTGTATCAAAACCACTGAGTAAGAAATATGGAAATTAATAGATAGTGTAAATCCTTAATGAAATAAATACAATTATTATGAAAATTTATCTATAAAGGCTAGGCATTTTCCCCAAATACTTTTAATAAAACTTTCTAGGCAAGGGCATAACAAAAAATGTAATTATGGCCATCTAAGCTCCTCTCTATAAAATACCTAAACAAAAATAAATTTCATGCAAACTAGAGAAAAGCTAAAGTTTTTTGATGGCATTGAAAACGTATAAAATATAAAGGAAAATAAGCACCTATAGCAGACATGGTGAAAGGAAGTAAAATTATAAGTATCTGACTCCAAAAAATTCCTATAACAGAATCCCCAATCGCAGTCAAAACTAACCTGCAATAATATAAGAAGAGTTCATTAGTCAAACCTTTGAATTTCTTAGAACTTATCATAAGGAAATGCAAAAGAATTGTCATGGAAACTAAAACTTTTACCTTTGACAATAGAAATAAATTCTTCACCTTAACACCCTATTGCAAAGGAAGGAATGTTTCAGTATATAAATTATAATTCAAATAAAAACCCCTTGAAAATAATAGAGTTAGAGTTTCAAAAGTTATACTTACCCTTGAGAAGTTATTTTCAAGGAATCCTCAAGGGAGGAATAACATGGTTGAATCCCTATAGACGTGAGTCACCACAACCAGACCTTTAAATAAGAAATAGGGTTCTACTTGCGAGCATACCAATGCAATCATTGGTGAATGAAATCCATGAAAAACAATATCAAGAAGCACAAATAAATATGTATCCATAAATAATTAAGGAATTATAGTTTTATAAGAAAGAATAGAACCGGATGTGTTCATTTTTTCCTTAGCTAGTATGCACATCTATTTTTGATAGAACTTCTAAGTAGGAAAATTGAAATTATGGTGGTAATCTCATTTAAATGTAAGGAAAAACTCACGTTCTTAGTAAAAACACCATGAGGTTGCAGAGCTTGCCTCTCGGCTAGATCAAACAATAAATGAGACCAAAAAATCAGAGGACGAAGGGTAAGTAGTTTCCCTAATGAGACCAAATCAACGCCACCATAAACCAACCCTAGATAAATCATCACCATAAAATAAAATAATGATCTACGGTTCAATATGGCATCCTAGGCCCCTCATCCATGTGTAGACATCGTGTTAACTGATTTACATGAGGAATCCATGGTGGATCACCATGCCATGAAGGTACACATCTAGAATATGCATGGAATAGGAGAGATACAACTATAAGGGATAAACATATTTATAAACACATTATATATTTATAATGCACATGCATTGCAAATATATATATATATATATATATATATATATATATATATATATATATATAGATATATATATATATATATATGAAAAATATGAATAATCCATATACTTAAGTGTTAAGGGTGAATGGTGTTGGATTGCTAATATAGTATAACCATAAGCACGAAGTTGTACATCAAAGTAAAATAAAGTAAGTTTTACCCATCTATTGACAGTGCTCGAAATCAGCCAACGCAAGGGATCTCCCTAGTATAAATTACCAAATGGACTCTACACAATTTGGTGTGGGAGTCCCATCTAGGATGATGCCACATCTATCATTATGTTGAGTTTATGATTTTCCTTGGAGAAAATTAGTTGCATATGAGAGAAATCACAATAGTTTTGAGACCTGCAAGTATGATAGCTTTGTGAAATGTAAAAATATAATATGCACAAGATACTTCCATGAACAAAGTAAATAAGGTTACCCATTATAAGAACGATATTAGTAATATCTGAATAAAGACGGATCTGAAGAAATAATCATTACTCAATTGGAAACTAGTTTCTATCAAGTATGATCATGAAAGCACTAAGGACATGCATTTTCATTAAGAATTGTACTAAAGATGAAGAAATAGTTTAGTCCTTTAATACATAAAGCTCAAGAACATACCACACCATTACAAAGGTAATCTTACAATTAGTTTGATACAAGCGAGAAAAGGTTGTCCAACTTTATGAGCTTCTTATAATTATGTAGAAGTGTCAAGATGCACCATTACATAGACATTTCACTTGTTCCAATAGTGGAACAAAGAAGCCAGAAATTTGTTCTCAAAGAATTATCTCTCTCTTATGCTAACAAGAGAATCCAAGGCTAAAAGTCCCTTTTACTTAGCCATGATGGTCTATATATAAAAAATGAGGTGAGCTTTCACCTTCCATGTGACCCTCGAGCTCCCTTAAGATTCTTCTACTTCCAAGTCAGTCTTGAACTTCTTGGTGAATTTCAAATTATACATGAATTTTAATTTTCCCTCTTGTAGGTTTTAACCCCATACAGAAATTACCTGCATACGAATTCTAAAACATGAAAAATAAACAATGCAAGAGCATAACACATTAAACACATATACACAGATATTTTCCCCTGGATCCCAAAACCAGGACTACCAGCTTGATTTTACATTATTTTCCTTTCAATGTTACAATACATATTTATACATGTCGAAGCATCCAATACCATGGACCGAAAACCATCACGTCCAAAACCATGGACTGAAAACCATCGCGTCCAAAACCATGTGTGAAAAATCATGTATAAAACCATAGGTAGGTCTGCCTAACCTAATATAGGGTCTAAAAACAAAATTTTCCAGGGCACTACCCTGAACCCCATAGAGTGGGGTTACTTGCACCCCTCAAACCCCCTGTGAGCCCCCCTCTACACAATCAGCGCAACGAAGTGGGGGGCTATGCCCCTCTTCTAACCCCCCGGTTAACTACATGGGCTAGTCATGGAAAGAATATAACACAACCCAAAATTATCCCACTTATTATTTTCTTTCCATAGGGGGCCATAAGAGAGCTTAGTCATTTTTCTAGCCCTGCAATGCTCATTGTTTCTCCACACCAAGATAACTTCTCAGAGCTCACAGATTTTGTCAATGCATATGCAGTATTCTTCAAAGTGTCCACCTTTACCAACAACACCTTTTTGTCTTCTATCATATCCCTGACAAAGTGATATTGAACATCAATGCGATTTGTCTTTGAATGAAATGTAGGGTTCTTTGCCAAGAAAATTTCACTTTGGCTATCACAGTCTATCTTTATAGCTCCCTTTACTAACCCCATACTTAAGCATAATCTTTACAACCAAACTGCTTCCTTGCTTGCATGAGTGGTTGCCATGTATTCTGCCTCTGTAGTTGATAGTGCCACTACAGATTGTTTCTTACTCATCCAACTTACTGCACCTCAAAATAGGTTAAACACATATCCACTTGTAGATCTTCTTTGATCCAGATCCCCAGCCTAGTCTGCACCAACAAAGCCATGAATATCCAACACCCTGTCATAATGAATAGTGCCATGCAAATACCTAAAACTCTGCTTCACTGTTGTCCAGTGCTCCTTCCCTGGTTTTGACATAAACCTGCTCAATACTTCGACTGCATGTACAATGTCTGGTCTAGTACAGACCATTGCATACATCAGGCTACCGACTGCACATGCATATGGAACACGGGACATGTCCTCTTCCTCTTCTTATGTCTTGGGACACTGTTCAATAGATAACCTCACACCTATAGGAATAGGAACCTTCATCGATTTACTATCCTGCATATTAAACTTCTGCAGTATTGTCTTGACATACTTCTTCTAGTTTAACTAGTGCTTCCTCTTTTCCTGGTCTCTTTTAATTTCCATGCCCAAAATATATTTTGCAGCACCAAGATCTTTCATGTTGAATTTGGAGGACAATTCGGTCTTGAAATCTTGGATAATTTCTTTGTCATTTCCAACTAGCAACATATCATTCACATACAAGGCCAAATAAACAACAGGATCACCAATTAATTTAAAATACACACAATGATCTGCTTTGCTTCTAGTGAAGCCAAGTCCCCATATAAATGTATCAAATTTTTTATACGATATCCTTGGTGATTGTTTTAACCCATGTAGAGACTTTTTTAACTTGCATACCATTTCTTTCTTACCCTTCACCGCAAAACCTTCAGGTTGCTTCATGTAGATCTCCTCTTCTAGATCCCCGTGAAGAAATGTTGTCTTCAAATCCATCCGTTCTACCTCAAAACCAAAAGCAGTAGCAAGAGATAAAAGTAATCTAATTGAAGCTACCTTGGCAATAGGAGAAAAAATATCACCAAAATCAATTCCTGGCACCAGGGAATAACCTTTTTCTACCAACTGAGATTTTTATTTCTCCATCTTTCCTTTTACATTTTTCTTCTTCTTGAACACCCATTTGCCGCTATTGGGTTTCCTTCTAGCCGGCAACTCCACCAGATCCCAAGCCTAATTTTTGTGAAAAGATGCCATTTCCAGAGTTTTCCATCCTCTAAATATACTACTTCCTTCACAGTTGTAGGCTCATCATTAGTAACAAATAAAGAAAAAATTGAACAGAAAGCAGATGGACTATACCTTTTTGGCTACCTTCTTTCTCGAACTGATCTTCTCACACCTGGATTTTGTGGCTCTTCATCCTCTGATTCCTCCTCTGTTGTAGAGTCTGATTCTTCCTCCTTAAGCTCAAACTCTATCTTCTCAGGTTCTTTTGGTTGTACTTCATGTTTAATAACATCTTTCACCTCTTTGAACACCACATCTCAGTTGTACACAACCTTCCTTGTTACTGGGTTCCAAAGCTTATAACCCTTTAAACCATCTTTATACCAAATAAAGATGCACTTTTCAAATTTACTATCCAAATTGGTTCTTTTCTCCTTTGGAACATGTACATATGCATCACATCCAAATACCTTCAGATGTGAAAGAGAGGGTTTCTTACCAGTCCATACCTCTTGTGGAGTCTTATCCTCCAACGTTGATGAAGGTGATCTGTTGACCAGGTAACATGCTGTCTCCACTGCCTCTGCCCAGAATTCCTATCCTAACTTGACACCATTGAGCATGATTCTTGCCTTTTCCATCAATGTCTTGTTCATTCTTTCTAAAACTCCATTTTTCTCAGGTGTGTATGGAGTAGTCTTCTTTCATGCTATACGATACTTCTTATAGAATTCTTCAAATTCCTTATTGCAAAAATTTCCACCGTTATCTGTACTCAACACCTTTATCTTCTTCTCTATCTGGTTCTCCATAAGATCCTTAAATTCTTTAAACTTGTCAAAGACTTCATATTTCTTCTTAAGGAAATATATCCATGTATTCCTTGAGAAGTCATCTATAAATGATACATAGTACACTAACTTATCGAGTGATGGAACCTTCATTGTGCACAAGTTATAATATTTGTTTGGCCCTCTTACCACCAGAGGAAAAACTCACCCAATTCTGCTTCCGATATACACAATTTTCACAGAAATCAAAATCCAGAGAGCTATTACTCATACCCTCTACTATAACTTTACCATGAAGTATTCAAAGGCCCTTCTCTCTAATATGTCCAAGCCTTTGATTCCACAACATGGTCTTCTCTCCAGAGACCACTAGATTTTCTGCTCAACTTTTAGGAACCAAAAAGTTGTTGCAGCCATCAGCAACAATGCTACCTTATAGCTTGTATAGAGCTCCAACTCGAACTCCTTGCATCAATACCAGTGCCCCCTGAACCATCTTTGGAGATGCCCTTCTCGATCACTATTTTTACACCTGCATCATCTAGCTTGCTTACAAAAATCATATTTTTGGCTAATGAAGGAATATGGAGAATGCCTGAAAGTGTTCTAACCCTTCCACCTTGCAACTTCAACTTTACTTTTCTGCGACCAACGATTCTAACCTTCCTGTCATCTCCCAAGAAGACATCACCACCATCATATTTCTCATACTCGCAGAACCACTCTCTATGGGGAGTGAAGTGAAAGGATGCACCTGAGTTAATCAACCATGCCTCATGATCTACATGTGTACTTGAATAAGCCAAGTACACATCCCCACCTTCATCTGAGGTGGTTTTTGCCTCTGCAGAAGGAACATCATCAGATCCCTTTCCTTTATCAGGAGATTTAGATTTACAATCCCTTTTGTAGTGCCCTTCCCTTTCACATTTCCAGCAAAGATGAGACTATTTCATCAAACTGCAAGGTAGTTGCATTGATACCTATTGCAATAACCAGACTATTCCATGAATTTGGTAGAGAACAAAACAAACTGATGCACTTATCTTCATCTAAAATTTTAATATCAACAAATAATAATTGACTTACCACAATATTAAATGCATTCATATGCTCTTTCACTGAGTCTCCATCTTTCATCCTCAGGTTATACAACTTTTTTCTGTAGGAATAGTTTATTCACCAGAGACTTAGATTGGTACAAAGTCCCTAACTTGTCCCACAAAGCCTTCGTTGTAGCTTCCCTTGATACATTCAACAATACTGAATCTGAGACACAAAATCATATTGTTCTCTTTGCCTTTTGATCCAAATTATTCCATTCTTCATCAAACACTCCCATTGGTTTAGTACCTGGATCTACCACGATCCAATGATCTTTATCCACCAACAAATCCTCCATCTTGAGTTTCCACAACTCAAAACTCTGACCATTAAATTTCTCGATCTCTATCTTTTCACTGCTCGCAATCTTCTTTCACCACCAGAATCGATCTCACAGATCTCCCATTGAACAGGGTCTACCACAAGCTCGAGTAAAACCCCTCAGCAACAAAGGCGTCCCCTTGAAGCCAAAACAACTATGATACCAAATGTAGGTTTTAACCCCATACATAAATTACCTGCATACGAATTCTAAAACACAGAAAATAAACAATGCGAGAGCATAACACATAAAACACATATATATAGATATTTTCCCCTGGATCCAAAAAATAGGACTACCAGCTTGATTTTACATTATTTTCCTTTCAATGTCACAACACATATTTATACATGCCGAAGCATCCAATACCATGGACCAAAAACCATCATGTCCAAAACCATGGACCGAAAACCATCGTGTCCAAAACCATGTGCAAAAAATCATGCACAAAACCATAGGTATGTCTGCCCAACCTAATATAGGGTCCAAAAACAAAATTTTCTGGGGCTCTATCCCAAACCCCATAGTGTGGGGTTACCTGCACCCCTCAAACCCCCTGTGACCCCCCCTGGCTACGTAATCAGTGTAACGAAGAGGGGGGGCTCTACCCCCTTCTAACCCCTCGGTTAACTACATGGGCTAGCCATGGAAGAGTATAACACAACCCAACACCTCTTTTATAATTACAAAATTGAGCTCTTTTTACAAAATATGGCTAATATTTCCAAAATACAAAATAAAACATATTCATTCTATAATTTGGTGAAATTGTAATTCGACCACTATGACATGGATATCCTTCATCATGTACTAGTACAAATATTTGTACTACATTTCTACACTCTTGATTTTCAATGGTAAATATGGATGTAACATACCCCCTTACTTTACCTAGGTAAGAGAGTTGTTAGTGGCGAATCCGGTCGCCATTGTTTGGTCATGGAAATGGGAGGAGGGTCATAGCCTAGATTTTTGTTTTCTTCTTCATTCACCTCTACATATTTCCTTCTTTCACTTTCTTACGCATAGGGAAAGGCAGTTACCAATCTCACTCTGCCATGAAATGGTTCACTATGGGCTTGTCCAACCAAAAGGTAAGTGGATGGTCATACATACACATCTGCCCACTTCTTGACACCATCTCACATCCTAACTCTCAACCTCACAACCTTTGACCTAGTATGGGTCAGCCTATCCGAGAGATTGTGACTTTCCTTCCTCACTCTTGACCACCCTACCACCCAACTACCCAACCCCTAACCTTCAACCTAGTCGGGTCGACATATCAACTGTGCATCCATTCATCAGCACGCAATCCAACCTCCCAACCTCCAACTAAGTTGAGGTCGACATTGCTTTAATTGTATTACCACCAAGATTTAGTTTTGACCTCCAACCTCTGGTCTATTCGCTTAGCTGTGTGTACCTTGCAGATAGTCCACATCAACCTTCCTTTGACCAATTGTGCATGAGGAGAACTTGGCTGCTCCAATAAGAAACTTTCATGCTTATGGTTCTGATATGCAAGAGAATAAGACTTATCTGATCCCTCCCATAACTTCATGGTTTCACTCCCTTTCTCCATAAAGAATTTCGTTCCATTAACCTTCTATGATGGCTCAATCAAGGGACTTTAGATCTGCACCGTGCAAGGCCCTTGGTAATGATCTTTGTGCTCTCCTGAGAGATGAGATCTACCAATGTGAAGGCTTCTTTGAGCTTTTCATTTCGATTGCGACTTGGTCTCATAGTTTTCTTTAGTCTCTAGATCTACTTCAAGGTATTTCCACTACATCGAGATCAAAATAAGGCACTGTTTGACGCTATCCCTTCTAAGCTTGTGTGATATCTGCATTGAGGGGTTCCTACTCGGTGGGCCTTCCCTGCCTTCGGGTAGGGAATTTCTGCATGGTGGTGTAGGCATTCCCGCATCTATTATCTACCAGAATCCTGGCGAGAGCTTCCAGGAGGCTTCCATCTCTCTTGCTACATGCCAATGGTTCTAGAATCCACAAAAACTCTACAAGAAGATCCTTAGTGCCACTCATGGGTTTCCAAGGCATTTTGCTATTAGCGGGGACCTGTAGTCCTTATCGCAAAACTCCCTGTGGAGGGAATGGAGGCTTCTACACAAGCAAGACTAAATACCATGGAAGTAGGACCATTGGGCTTGAATGGCCCCAAGAAGACTCTCTTGATCCTTCACATATTTCTTTCCTATCGGAACAACAACCTATAAATAGATACCCTGATGTATACATTGAACAACACTCAACAATAGAGTGTATTTATTATAAATCGTACATTAATAAAAAGGGTCTTAAGACCCACTTATTTTCATTATTCATGGTTGGGATTTAAATAGATCATTGAGTTTAGTAAATTTATCTACTGAATTATTTCTAACATAGATAAGCATTTTATTCATGGTGAGAGTCTGTCTCTACTCTATAGCTTAGGCAACACTGTTATGGGGCTCTTTTCCACCCTGTAACTTAAGATACTCTATGATTGCCATTAATTAGGTTGTTAACTTATTTACATGTACATGTAAGCACCACCCACATGTACACACACATATACATGGACATATTCAACATACAAATCAGAGAAGTATCCCTTCACAATTGCACCACAACTATACACACCACAATACAATTGCAGTCCTTCCTTTCACATATCTATTGCAAATGACAATACAACCTAATCCATTAATTGCAAGCAGTATTCAAACAATACTTATCTTTTAGTTTGTAGGTAAACTGAGTCTGGGACTACAACTCTCCATCCAATTATAGACAGATGCAGCCACTATTACTTGCAGTTGTCACCCCCAAGCCAGATTCCATTGTCTAGGGTGTAAATTCCTGTTGTTAGGACCACACTCAAGCTACCATATATGCCAGGACCTCCAGAGGACCTCCTACCTCAATCCCCACAATTTTTATCTTTTTCTTGTCTGCATGAGGAGTCCAGAGGTGCCCAACCTCACCCCCTCATGCACATACAATGTTTCACACCCTCCCAGGGAGTCCATAAACCATTGTATCAGTCAGTTCAGTAACAAGGCAGTGTGATTCAAGTGTATCTTTGTCTCAGATTTAGGATGGTCTCTTCCTAAGTTGTTTCAGGGCTCCACAGTAGCTAAATCAACCCACAACCTTGAGGGAATCTCAAGCTATTATAGGGCTCCAAATATTTCATTCCACCCATAGTCTCCAAGGACCCAAGATGTTACAAGGCTCTGGAGACCTCTTGTCTCAACCTCAAGCCTCTAGGGAACCATGCTGTTATAGGATTCCAAGAATCCTATCTTAACCCATAGCCTCTAGGGAATCCAAGATTTTACAAGGCTCCAGAGATTTCATTCCACCAACAGCCTCCAAGGAACCAAGTTATTACAGGGCTCCAAAGACCTCTTGTCTCAACCAACAACCTCTAGGGACCTAAGTTGTTACAGGGTTCCAGGAATCCTATCTCAACCCATAACCTCCAGGGAACCCAAGCTATTACAGGGCTCTAGAGGCTAGCACTTAATCCATAGCCTCCAAGGATAGAGAACCAATCCCCTTCTCTTCTCTTCTCCTCATTGTTGCTTATTTAAATCTTTTGTTGGAGGTTCTCTTCTCATCCTTGCCTCAGTTTTTTCCTGAACTATAAAATAACTTCTAATTTCCTACGGGAGAAAGGCCTCTACTTCCCTCAACTATCCCATCTTCAAATGCCTTTTTTTCCCTCTCCGAGATCTCATTTTCTCTCTCTTTCTGCTAATAATTTCCGCCATAGGACTTTGTGTCTTCTTTTTTGAATGCCTCCTCCATTTTTCTTGGTCAGCGTTCTTGCCACTTCCTTTACTACTACGTCCTTGCTATTCTTAGCCCCTATTAAATCATGTCCTCCTTGTCATATTTTTCTCAAGAAAACATGGGCATGAGTACTTTTCCTCAACCCATTTAATTTTAGGGCCCAATCCATTTATTTCATGCACCATCCTACCTCTTGTTGGAAATAATACTGAGAGGGGGGTGAATCAGTATTATCTAATTCTTTTAATAAATCTTCTTTATTTGTTCTTTGAATTATTTTTGCATGTCAGTACCATAAAATAATGAGCATGAACAAAAGAAAACAGATAGTCACACCAAAGAACACAAGATGTAAGGTGGAAACCCAATGTGGGTGAAAACCACCTGCTGCAATATGTCTCTATCTTCTTTCAAATTAGAAACTCCTTTTACAATGGTTTTGTACTGGTGCAGTCCTTTACCAGTACGCAGGCTGCAACCTGCAGAGAGCTACAACTCTCTCTCTCTCATTTTCCAGTCTCTCCTGGAAGGGAGCTACAACCCCCTACTTCTTTTCTTACAAGGACCACTTTTCATAAATTTTCAAACTGGATCCATAAGCATCAAATGATCATCAAGTATAATAGAATCACCCAATCAACTGTAGTAACCAGATCAACAATAATAGGACCAAACCCAGAACACAACAATGATAAACAAAGATCTTAAGAGAAGTAAGCACCCTGCTCAACTGCTCGCCTGCTTACGTAAGCACCCTGCTCAACTGTTGGCCTGCTTACTGTACTCACCCTGCTCAACTGCTTGCCTGCTTACAGTACGCACCCTGCTCAACTGCTAGCCTGCTTATGTACGCACCTTGCTCAACTGCTAGCCTGCGTACCTCGCTCTGAGTCCATTGAACTGCCTGCGGACCTCCGCACCTGCAACCCTTCTGTGCCTGCATATGTACACACCTGCAACCCTTCTATGCCTGCGTATGTATGCACCTGCAGCCCTTCTGTGCCTGCGTACCTCTGCACCTTCAACCCTTCTGTGCCTGCGTACCTCCGCACCTGCAAACCTTCTGTGCCTGCGTACCGGCGCACCTGAAACGCTTCGTTCCTGCGTACGTACGCACTTTTCTTTCACTGTACCTGCATACCTTTGGGCATAGATGATTTCAAGACTTCAGAAATAACCCAGACAATCAGATCTACAGATCTGAACATGCGCCGAAGAGATCTCAGTCCATCAATAGATTCGCCTTATTTAGATCTAGACCAGATCTAGCCCTCGTAAGATATTCAACCCAAAACATGTTCAAGCCAAATGATCTCCTTTGCTTTATATAGGAAAGCTCTTCCTTAAAACATGGATCAATACCACGAGCCGACACCATAATAACCCAATACCGTCGGCTAAATACCAAGAGTAAAACATAAGAAAACCCCACATGTGAATTTCTTTGCCTTGAAATGTGTGCACTGGGGGTACGCACCTCCTGAACGGGATAACTGCGGGTATGTACGCACTTTATGTAACACTGACCTGCGTGTACGCACCTTATGTAAGTTGTACCTGCGTACCCGTTATTTTCTTCAATATTTGATAGCTGATCATCAATCTCTGCTGCTGACTTGAAGTACTGTGATCTATCACCTGAATGGGTTGCCATCAAGGACAACACTTTAGCCATAATGCCAACAATCTCCCCCTTTGGACTTGATGGCAACCTCAAGACTTCAGCTTCATTCTCCCCCTTTGACATCAAGGGCAAAGGGTTATGCTCCCCCTAAGAACATGCTCCCCCTGAATATGAACCAGATCTGCAACGAAGAACCATAATCCACCATGAAAGAGATAGAGACATATTGCAACTACTTCCAAGATCTCCTTTTGCACATCCTCCATAATTCCAACAAAGCATTAGATGCTCCCCCTGAACCTGTACCATCAATCAGAAGAGGTTCAGCAACAAGATGATGCATCAACAACCCCCAGCTTTTGCCTGAGGTATTCAAAAGTGTCCCTGGGCAATGGTTTGGTGAGAATATCAGCAACTTGTTCCTTAGAAGGAACATACTCCAACTTGACCTTCTGTTCAAGCACTTGTTCCCGGAGAAAATAGTACTTGATTGGTATGTGCTTGGTTTTTGAATGCATAACAAGATTCTTTGAGATGCTGATTGCACTTGTGTTATCACATAAGATGGGGATTGGTTGTGTACAAGTGATTTGAAAATCCTGCAAAGTCTGCATCATCCAAAGGAGTTGGGTGCAACAAGATGCAGCAGCAACATATTCCACTTCAGCTGTAGACAAGGAAATTGAACTTTGTTTCTTGCTGAACCAAGATACCAGTCTGGAACCCATAAAGAACGCACCACCACTTGTGCTTTTCCTGTCATCCACGCTTCCGGCCCAATCTGCATCTGTATAAGCATGAAGTGTAAGATCTGTATCTCTAGGATACCATAAGCCATAATTTTGAGTCCCTTGAAGATATTTGAAAATTCTCTTCACTGCCTGAAGATGAGTCTCCTTCGGATTTGCCTGAAATCTTCCAACTATTCCAACTGCATGCATGATGTCCGGTCGGGTACCTGTCAAATAAAGTAAACTTCCAATCATAGATCTGTAGGTTGGTTGATGTACTGCTGCAGATTCATCATTTGCACTGAGGCTACATCCTGTGACCATGGGTGTACATACTGGTTTTGCATCTTCCATACCATATTTCTTCAAAATCTGTTTGAGATACTTGGTTTGAGATAAAAAGATTCCTCCTTTTTGTTGGATTTGCAAACCAAGGAAATATGTCAGTTCTCCTAGCAAGGACATTTCAAATTCTTTCTGCATGACCAAGGCAAAACTTTGACTCATAGCTTCTTCATTGCTCCCAAAAATAATGTCATCTACATACACAAGTATTAGCAATTTGTCATTTTCAACTTTTATATAAAGATTGCTATCTGCTGATCCTTTTGAAAAGCCTTGTTGATGAAGATATTTGTCCAAACGGTAGTACCAAGCCCTTGGAGCTTGTTTGAGACCATAGAGAGCCTTTTTCAATCTGCATACAAGATTTGGATCATTTCCAAGAATGAACCCATCTGGCTGTTCAATGTACACTTCTTCTTCCAAGTCTCCATTCAGAAAGGCTGATTTCACGTCCATTTGAAATACTTTGAAGTTTTGAAAACTTGAGAGAGCAAGGAACATTCGGATGGCCTCAAGTCTTGCAACAGGAGCAAAGGTTTCTTCAAAGTCTATTCCTTCTTGCTGCGCATACCCTTTACAAACAAGTCTGGCTTTGTTTCTAATTACTTCTCCATTTTCATTCAATTTATTTTTGAAGACCCATTTTGTTCCGATAACATTCTTATCTTTTGGTCTAGGAACCAGCTCCCAAGTGTTGTTCTTTTCGATCTGCTCAAGTTCTTCATCCATTGCTTTCACCAACATTCATCTTTGCATGCCTCTTTCACATTTTGTGGTTTAGTAGAGGAGAGTAATGCCAAATAGCTTGAAGCTTCTGCAACTGTTCTTCTTGTTTGTACACCTGCTTCTTTCTGCCCCATAATCTGAGATTCTGGATGATTCTTCTGAACATATCTGGATGGAGTCTTTTCTTCTATTCTTGTTTGCTCCTCTGGTTCTTCTTGAGGTTCTTCTTCTTCATCATTCTGTCGTTGGGGTAGCCTTCATCTTCTTCGATGTCTTCATGATGTACTTGCCTAGGAATGTATCCCTTCTCATCAACCACTACATCAATGCTGTCAACAATTCTGCCAAGTCTTTTATTGTAGCATTTGTATGCTTTGCTATGTGGAGAGTAACCAAGAAGAATGCCTTCATCTGCTCTAGGTTCAAGTTTTCCAAGCTGCTCATCAGTATTCTTGATATAGCATTTGCTCCCAAAGATTTTGAAGTGCTTTACTGAAGGAGTCCTACCACTCCAGAGCTCATGAGGAGTTTGAGTGCTGTTCACCCGGACATTTGTTTTGTTGAGAATAACAACTGCAGCATGTGCAGCTTCACCCCAGAAAGTTGCGGGAGTTCCTGACTCATCAAGCATAGCACGAGCCATTTGTTGGACTGTTCTGTTCATTCTTTCCACAACTCCATTTTGCTGAGGAGTTCTTGCTGTAGAGAATTCTCTTCTTATCCCATGTTCTTCACAGAAATCGAAAAATTCATTTGAAGTAAATTCCCCACCTCTGTCGGATCTGAGGCACTTAATTTTGTGACCTGATTCATTTTCAACCAAGGCTTTGAAGGATTTGAATTTTTCGAATGCTTCATCTTTGTGCTTCATAAGTCCTAACCAGACAAACCTGGAGAAATCGTCAATGAATAATATCAAGTATTCTTCTCCTCTAGGTGTTCTTTTCCTGAAAGGACCGCATGTATCTGTATGTACTAGCTCAAGAGGCATGCTAGCTGATCCTTCTTTCTCTGGAAAGTTAGTTCTGGTTTGTTTTCCAAACTGACATGATTTGCATATGGTGTTGTCAGGAATTTTGATATCTGGAAGATCGCGAACTGCCTGATATTTGCATGCTTTCCTTATTTGTGAAAAGCTTAGATGTCCCAACCTTCGATGCCATAACCAGTGCTCATCATCCTTGCTCAGATAGCATTGTTGTTGTCCTTCTTCAAATATGTACAGATTATTTGGAGTTCTTTTGCCTTTGATCACTGTTTTACCTGTATCAAGATCACGAACAAGACATCCATTTGATCTGAATATAACCTCGGTTCTTTGATCACACATCTGGCTGACACTTAGAAGATTATGCTTCAATCCATCAACATACAAAACATTTCCAGCCTTGACCTTTTCTTTTAACTGAGCAATGCCTTTTCCTTTTATAGTTGCAGGAGTATCATTTCCAAAAGAGACTTTCTTTCCCTTTTCTAGAGTAGAATAAGACTCAAGTTTTTCTTTATCACCTGTCATATGCTTCGAACATCCACTGTCAATGTACCATAGATTTTCCTGTCCTTCTGCATAAAATGCTATCCCACATCTTTCTGTTTGAGGTTCCTTTATTCTCCATGTTTTGGTGCTTGAGGCTTGTTCCTTTTTCTGCTGAAACCTGCTCCTGCATTCAGAGTCTTCATGACCAAAGTTATTGCAAATAGAACATTCAACTTCATTTTCAAGAACCGAAAAGTTGTTATAGGTCCTTTTTGTAATCCCCATCATACTTCTTTGTTTTTGAGCTTCCCTAGTCATGATCGTTTTATATGCAACACATTGAGCTGCTTTGTGACCAAAGTTATGGCAAGAAAAGCATTGTCCATTGAAGAAACTTCTGCGGTTATCGAATCTACCAGCCAATTGATTGTAATTTCTATTGTCATCTATTCTTGAACCAAATTGAGAAGATTTTACCTGTGGCTGGTTGTAGCTTTTGTTCACCCTTAAGATGGATTGCCCCTGATAGTTTCTGTTTGTAATTCGTCCCTGCTTTACCTGATGATCTTCATTGTGCTTTTGCTCATTTCTTCTTGCTGCATCAAGATAACTTTTTGAGGTGGATGCTTGAGAAGTTTCTCCATTATAGCCCAGACCTGTCTTGTTTAGTGGAGATCGCTGCACATTGATAATCTCATCCAAAGTTTCAGATCCTTTGACAAACTTGAGATTAATAGCTTTTGTTTTCTCAATCTCTTTTCTAAGACCAACAATTTCACCTTCTAATTTTTCAAGATGTTTTTCCTTTTCATCAATTTGAAATTGTAGAGTATCAATGATCATGTTCTTTTCTTCTATACATCTCTTGAGTCTAGTAATTTCATCATAAAGGTTATCCACATCTATAGCATCCATATAATCATCATCTTCAAATGCCATTAACAACTTATATTCATTACCTTGTTCATCTTCATCACTGTTTGATAGACCATCACTATCTTCATGAGTGTAGTAGCTTTTCTTATTTGCATTCTGTTTCTTGTTCCATCTAGCAGGTTCCTTTCCTTTATCCTTATAAGGACATTTTGCAGCATAATGACCTACTCTTCCACAAGCAAAGCATTTAAAAGGTAACTTACCTCTGAACCTTCCAGAACCCCTTTGAAGATTTCTGACAAAATTTGATTCTTCTTCCTCTTCTTCTGGGACGTGGCTCGCTTCATAATAATCTCCTTTGCCTGATGCCTTGAAAGCAGCTTCTCTTCTGTCTGATGGACCTCCCTTTCTCATTTCATAAGCAGTTAGAATTCCATGTAGCTGAGACATAGTAAGAATTCGTAGATTTTCCTTTTCTTCTATTGCAGATACTTTAGATTCAAACTTGGGGGACAATGATCTTAGAACCTTTTCAACTACAATAGCCTCTTTTATTTCTTCACCCAAATTTTTCATACAGTTAACAACCTCATCTACCCGAAGAAAATAGTTAGCCACACTTTCATCATTATACATTTTGAGAGTCTCATACTGAATTCTGAGAGTTTGAAGTTTAGCACGCTTTACCTGTTCATCTCCTTCATAGCTCGTGACAATTTTGTCCCATATCTCTTTTGCGGATTTATAGTGCATTACCTTCATGAATTCTGATTGAGATATACATCCTAATAGAGTACTGACTGCTTTCGCATTTGTTTCATACTTCTTTTTCTCGACTGCATCTGTAGGAGTAGCTGAAGGAAAAGCGTAGCCTGTCTCTACAATGTCCCAAACTTCTATACCAAGAGATTGAAGATAGGCAGTAACTCTTACCTTCCAATAATTGAAGTTTGTCCCATCAAAAACCGGTGGCCTGATTGATGCTTCTCTCTCGTAGTTGCTCATGATGAACGATCTACCTTCAAGCGATCAAGCTTCTCTGAAGGACCTGCTCTGATACCAATTGTTGGAAATAATACTGAGAGGGGGGGTGAATCAGTATTATCTAATTCTTTTAATAAATCTTCTTTATTTGTTCTTTGAATTATTTTTGCATGTCAGTACCATAAAATAATGAGCATGAACAAAAGAAAACAGATAGTCACAGCAAAGAACACAAGATGTAAGGTGGAAACCCAATGTGGGTGAAAACCACCTGCTGCAATATGTCTCTATCTTCTTTCAAATTAGAAACTCCTTTTACAATGGTTTTGTACTGGTGCAGTCCTTTACCAGTACGCAGGCTGCAACCTGCAGAGAGCTACAACTCTCTCTCTCGTTTTCCAGTCTCTCCTGGAAGGGAGCTACAACCCCCTACTTCTTTTCTTACAAGGACCACTTTTCATAAATTTTCAAACTAGATCCATAAGCATCAAATGATCATCAAGTATAAGAGAATCACCCAATCAACTGTAGTAACCAGATCAACAATAATAGGACCAAACCCAGAACACAACAATGATAAACAAAGATCTTAAGAGAAGTAAGCACCCTGCTCAACTGCTCGCCTGCTTACGTAAGCACCCTGCTCAACTGCTCGCCTGCTTACGTAAGCACCCTGCTCAACTGCTGGCCTGCTTACTGTACTCACCCTGCTCAACTGCTTGCCTGCTTACAGTACGCACCCTGCTCAACTGCTAGCCTGCTTATGTACGCACCCTGCTCAACTGCTAGCCTGCGTACCTCGCTCTGAGTCCATTGAACTGCCTGCGGACCTCCGCACCTGCAACCCTTCTGTGCCTGCATATGTACGCACCTGCAACCCTTCTGTGCCTGCGTATGTACGCACCTGCAGCCCTTTTGTGCCTGCGTACCTCCGCACCTTCAACCCTTCTGTGCCTGCATACCTCCGCACCTGCAACCCTTCTGTGCCTGCGTACCGGCGCACCTGAAACGCTTCGTTCCTGCGTACGTACGCACTTTTCTTTCACTGTACCTGCGTACCTTCGGGCATAGATGATTTAAAGACTTCAGAAATAACCCAGACAGTCAGATCTACAGATCTGAACATGCGCCGAAGAGATCTCAGTCCATCAATAGATTCGCCTTATTTAGATCTAGACCAGATCTAGCCCTCGTAAGATATTCAACCCAAAACATGCTCAAGCCAAATGTTCTCCTTTGCTTTATATAGGAAAGCTCTTCCTTAAAACATGGATCAATACCACGAGCCGACACCATAATAACCCAATACCGTCGGCTAAATACCAAGAGTAAAACATAAGAAAACCCCACATGTGAATTTCTTTGCCTTGAAATGTGTGCACTGGGGGTACGCACCTCCTGAACGGGATAACTGCGGGTATGTACGCACTTTATCTAACACTGGCCTGCGTGTACGCACCTTATGTAAGGTGTACCTGCGTACCCCTTATTTTCTTCAATATTTGATAGCTGATCATCAATCTCTGCTGCTGACTTGAAGTACTGTGATCTATCACCTGAATGGGTTGCCATCAAGGACAACACTTTAGCCATAATGCCAACACCTTTAATAGTTGTCCTTAAGTTCAAGTTTCTTCTTTGCACAAGAAACCATAACATCCCAAGCAGTAATTCTCCATCCCTGAATCTAGAATCTGTTTCCCATGACTCAGTGCCCTTTTTTTCTATTATTTCAAAAATTGTAAAATATTTACATCATTTTTACAATGTGGCTCGTACCAAAACCTTGGGTGGGGCTATCAGATTCCCCTCCCCTTGAGGTAACACCACCCTCACTGTTCATTTACACTTATACAATCTCATAATTAAAATGGTACAAATATTGTTCCATGGAGCTTGATACGCATAGCTCTATATAGTATTTACAATTATACACCCTTGTTTTTAATCTTCAAACAAGAAAGGGTAATTAGCTTTCATGGCATCGACCATTTCCCATGTGCCCTATTCTAGCATAAAGTGATTCCATTGCACCTTGAATTTCTCTATGATTCAATTTCAGAGCATGAGACTCTTCCAGTCCAAAATGCACATCGGTTCTGGTTGGAACTCTCCCTCTGGTTCCACATGTAGCACAAACCAATCAATCACATGATTAGAATCTTGTACATATATTTGAAGTAAAGAAACATGGAAAACATCATGAACTCTAATTGATGGAGGTAAAGCGAGTCTATATGCTACTGGTCCAATCCTCCAAAAATTTTATAATGGTCCATAATACCATGGTGCCAACGTGGCACATGTGCCCATCCTTAGGGAACTTTTCCTGGGTTTAATTCTTAGATAGACATGTTCCCCCAGTTGGAACTCTTTGTGCACCCAATTCTTATCTACATAGATTTTCTTTCTATCGTGTGCCACTTTCAGATTTTGATTTATGATCCAAAATTGATGTTCCATATCCTTAAGCATATCAGGTCCTACATGCACTATGTTAACTGGGTCACTCCAACAAATAGGAGTATTACATATCCTGCCATACAATGCCTCAAAGGGGCTCATCCTTATGGAATCTTGGTGTCCATTTTTGTATGGAAACTCCAAAAGTGGAAGATATTCATCCCATTTCTTCGGCTGATGCATCACATACGTCCTTAATGTGTCATCAAGGATCTGATAAGTCCTCTCCGTTTTCCCATCTATTTTTGGATGATATGTGGTAGTAAATTCTAATTATGTTCCCAATCATGTGAACAATTCCTTCCAAAACTTGGAAGTAAACTTAGTATCTCTATTTGACACAATCTTCTTATGAATGCCATGTAGTCTCACAATCTCCTTTATGAATATTTATGCTATATCACTAGCCAAGTTGGTGGATTTCACTGCTACAAAATGAGCTACCTTTCTAAGTTTGTCCACCACCACCATGATTGCATCATGTTGCTTAGTTTTTTTTGGTAGTCCTGTGATGAAATCCATAGAGACTACCTCCCATTTCCATTTTGGAATAGAGATAAGCTACAACAATCTTATTATATGTTTTCATTCAACCTTTACCCACTGACATTCCATGCATCTTGCTATGAAATATGCCACGTCTTTCTTCATATTTGGCCAGTAATAGTATCTTGAGATGGTTGTGAGGGTATTTTGATACCTTGAGTGCTCTGGGTAAGGCTTAACATTGAATTCTTTTGTTAACAACCTATTTATTTCATCATGTTAGGTCCATATACTACTAGTGTAACCCCTTATTATTATTAGTGTAACCCCCTTATTATATTGTTGTGCCCATGTAGTCCCCATATTGTTATTATTGTGCCCCATAGAAGCCCACTAATCTTATTGTTGTGGCCTTACATTATTATTGTTATGTCAACTCTGATTATGTTATGACCCCTTAGACTCCTATATATAGAAAGGAGGTCTTGTAATTTGTATCATTTAAGAATTGCTCATTTGTGTAATGTAAAGGAGGCTTCCCCCTCGAAGAGTCTGATTTCTAAGTCATTGTTCTATCTTTTCTATCTATTTGTGAGTTGGTTTCATAACATTTGGTATCAAAGCTTTGGATTCTAGGGTTTCGCTGCTCCAAACACGTCATCGTGGAATTTTTGCAATAAAATTTTTGCTATGACATTTCAGAAGCTAAAAAAGGAACTCATTTGAGTTGAAATCATTCTTAACCTTGGGTCCAAATCTTAGATCTTGGCTCGCTATATTTTCAGAGATATGATTTGAGGAAGTTATAGTTTTTGCAAGCTCCATAATTCCATCTGAAATAGGTCATCGTGGAATTTTCGCTAGACGTTTTTGTCTACGAAGTCTCAGACTCTGAAATTAAAATCCATTTGAGAAGAAATCTTGGTGAAGCTCAGGCCCGAATTTTAGATCTTTTTTCACCATATTTCCGGAGATACGGTTCAAGACATTTAGGGTTTCTGTAGGCTCCTGAATTACATGCCAAACATGTGATCTTGGGAAAATATTCATAACTTTCTCTCTGAGCATCAAATTGAAATTTTGTAAGAAGTTATAGAAATATGACAAACTATAGTTTTCTGTGTATTTGTGTCAGGTCCTAAGGTCGAAACAGTGACACATGGAATTTCATAAAATTTCTCTCTACTGAAAAAGCATATAATCATGTCATCTTGGGAGATTGGGCATAACTCTTTCTTGGAGAATCAAATTTCGATAAGACTAGTGGCATTAGAAAGAAGACACAAAGGGCTACCACAGGTCGCAATTTTAGAATTTGGAGATGTGAAACTACAGAGTTACATTTGTTTCAAGATATAGCTCCTAAAATAAAGAAAAAGGGATATGAGGAAGTTTGATGGAAGGGATCCAGTAACATGGATACTACAGATGGAGCAATATCTTGATCTACATGATGTGAAACTATTAAGAAAGGTACATATTGAATATTTGTATTTAGAACTAAATTAGTTTGTATGGTATAGAGGGATTTGTTCTCATAAAGCACTTGTCACCTCATCAATTTTCATGGAGGAAATGATAGCACATTACAAAGAGCAACACCTTCTTGATCCAATTGATAAATCTCAAACAAAAGGGTTCAATGGTAGAGAACATTAAGGAATTCAAAAAATTGAATATAAGGGTAAATGATGTTCCAAAGAAGCATAGGATTGATGCCTTCATAGGGACTTTAAAATATAACATCCAACATGAGGTTCTTTTGGGAACTTGATTCATTGGAAAAGGCATATAGGTTGGCAAGAAAAGTGGAAAGAAAAATGATGGCAACAAGGAAGTCTACCACTCACAACTATAAATATGGAAGTGTTGTTTCTCCTAGCCTTCGAGAACCTACAAGGTTGACACCACAAAAATTGGAAGAAAAAAGTGCAAAAGGGCTTTGTTACAATTGTAATAGAAAATACATTAAAGGTCATAAGTGTGCTGAGAAGAAATTATTTGACATAGATTGTGAAGAGGAGGAAGAAAAGGATCAAGGAACATCAAAAGAAGAGGATATACACCAGGAGCCTACCCTATAGAAAGAAGAAATGAATCTGACCATATCTTGTATTACATTTCCATGAATTACCACTCCTCAAACTCTCAAGATAGAAGGAAATATCAAGAAGAATAAGGTTCAAGGAGTGAAATATCAGGAAGAAAACAATCAATAAATGTCAAAAGAAAAGGATACTCACTAGGAACCAATCCCAAAGAAAGAGGAAATGAATCTGACCATATCTTGTAATGCATTGACAGGAATTACCACTCCTCAAACTCTCAAGGTAGAAGGAAATATCAAGAAGAAAAAGGTTCAAGCAGTGAAAGATCACATCGAGCATCAACAACAAGTTCTCCAACTTTTAAAGGATAACCTCACTTTGGTTCATAATTGAATGAAACAATAAGAAGATCAATATTGCAACAAAATAAGTTTTGTTGTAGGTGAGTGTGTATTTCTATGACTACAACCATACAAAAATATGTCCCTTAAGGAAGCTAAGAAGGATAATAAATTATCACCAACGTATTATGGTCCATACAAGGCGTTACAAAAGATTGGTACTATCGAATACTAATTGGATCTTCCCGCATCTTCCCGAGTGCACCTAGTTTCCCATGTTTCATGCTTAAAGAAGGTTATAGGCGAGAAGATCCCAGTTCAAACAATATTTCTAGAACATGACGAGGAAGGAAAAATCATATTGGAACCAGAAGCGGTCATGGAAACAAGAACCCGACAGCTATGAAATCGATCAATTTCAAAGTATCTCATCATGTGGAAGAACTTACCCGCTGAAGATTCCACATGGAAGGATGTGAAGATATACACTAGGAAGAATTCAGAACTACTTAAGTGTCAAGGACAACACTTTTTGAAGGAGAGGGTCATGTTAGGTACCTATACTACTAGTGTAACCCCTTATTGTTATTACTGCAACCCCCTTATTATATTGTTGTGCCCATGTAGTCCCCATATTGTTATTATTGTGCCCCATAGAAGCCCACTAATGTTATTGTTGTGCCCTTACATTATTATTGTTATGTCGGCTCTGATTATATTATGACCCCTTAAACTCTTATATATAGAAAGGAGGTCTTTCCATTTGTATCATTGATCCGAATTGGATCCTAAAACTCTCTAAGTTTTCATGACTGTTTCAAATTATACTAAAATATTCAAGTCCTAGAAAATATCGAAGATATCAGAAGGAATCCTCATAAAAATTGTAGTTGTGGCCAGAGCAGAGCAACGAGGACCCTCGGTCAAGCGCGTAGACCATTGGCCCATGGTAAAGTGCAATGGCACAAAACTGGAAAAATCAGAGGCTAATTTGGGAAACAGAGGTGGATTCTGATACGCGATTAGTGCTAAGCACTAATCGCGTATCGCAAGGCATCCCCCTCAGTGAAGGAAAGCCCCGAAGTGCCTATACATGAAATCTCTCTAAAATTCATAAAAGCAACTATTTCGGTTCCGTAGCATGGGATTCCCCAAACTGGTAGGATATGAGAAGGGTTTGATGAGGTAAGCAATTTTGACTGAGTCCTCCCTGATGCCACACATAGAGTGACACGCGTCCGGTGGATGAGAGAGAAAATTGCTCGCATTATATGGGTAAACATCGTGCGACTTGTCCACTCGATATGCAGGACGACTGTAGGATCTGGGGGGCCTAGATCGACAACAAAGATACATCCCAATGACTGACCAGATTTGACAGGTTAAAAAGCAAGATCACAGGGGATTTGAACTCTAACAAGGATGACGAGTTGGTAAATGATTCGTGTTCATGGGCGATCTTGAAGCAAACAGATTTAATAACCATTCGAATATGATTCAGGGAATCTGACACCCAGTTTGTTAACAAACAGATGGCCACCTCCCTGCGAAGCGTTACCCCATGATGATGACACAGAGTAGAGGAATTTGAACGGATAAAGTAAAGGAAACCAAAAGGCCGAGAGCGAAAATGAAATATCAAAAGAACAGACTGGCGTTAAAGCCATAAACTGACAGAAGCAGAGGAGGCAACATATAAAGAGGCAACACACGGAGACACAGAAAGCTAATAGTAGAGAAAAAAGAGTAGAAGTCGAGGTGAGCTGAAGGTAGCATCGAGTCAGACAGAGCCAGATAGAGTCAGAGAGTCTGTGCACTCCATTGAAGGCTTGAGAGGTTCAAGCAAGCTCCTCGGTATAGGCATGTCATACTATTGTGACCCTAAGAGGTCAAGTTTCAGTAAGGAGATTTTGTGCACTCCATTCCTACTGACTTCATTCTGTTAGTGACACTCAAATAAAGCTCACTGTTGTAAAACTCTGCTTGAAAACATAATAGAAAGGCCACCACTGAAAGGCTAGACCAGGACAGGTAGCCTAGGAGCATTGGGTGAACTCCTAATTAAACTTTTTTTGTTTACATGTTTGACTATTATGTTTTCTCTGATTGCCTCGGTGTCTATGTATTCTAGAAATCTTATCGATCCGTTGCATAAGTAACATAGGCACATCCATGCACATGAGTCTGTAATACATTTCATTCTTTATCATGGATAAATTCCAAATCAAGTGGTATCAGAGCTCTAGGTTACTAAGGTTAGACAAGCTTGCGCTGGATTTTGTTGTTGAATGCTAACTAGATCAAAGCTTAGATTAGGAGAAGGAGAATTGGCTGAAACTAACCCGGAAATTGGAAGAGTCTATTCTAAGAGGAAAATGTTAGAAGAAAATCCCTTGGAATCAGACCCCCAGTTCATGGATAGTTTTATGACCCTGAAATCCATGGTGGAGAAAATGTATAAGGACTATAAGAAACATAGAGATGAAGATTCATCAAGCTCCAAAAAAGATAAAGGAGTAGAAGAATCTCTCCTCCATGACCACTCCAAAGGCAAAGGGAAAGAAGAAAAATTCCTCATGCCTCCTAATAGCCCTGAAAATAAAAAGAAGCCATCTTTGGTTAAATTAGATGTTAAATTTGATTTACTAATATATGATGGAGAGTTGAATGCAAAGAATCTAGATAATTGGATCAGATAGATTGATGTTTATTGTAGAGTGCAGAGCATTGACTCAGACAAGAGTAAGATTCAGCTGGCTAGCCTACGCCTTGAAGGCACTACTTTGGTATGGGGGGCAGGCAGGACACAAGCTGACATGAAGAAACATGGTAAGATTCTTTCTGTCTGGAGTGAATTTGTTTCTGAAATTAAAAATTAATTCTATCCACTAGCCTACATGCAGCAAGCCATGATGAGCTGGAAAACTCTTCAACAACTAAAAGGGCAAAGTGTACAAGGTTACACCCAAGAATTTAGGAAAAGATCTTTGATTCTAGGAATTTCTCTAGACTCACCTGAGACTATTGAAGTATATAGGTGGTCTACACAACTACATGAGGCACACTATCCTCATGTTTAATCCCACTAGCATAGATGAGGTATCCGTTCAGGCTGTGCATCTCGAAGCTAGAGGTAAGAATGGGAACCAAGAAGTCAGGGGATCATCCAAACCCACTGCAAGCAAAAATAAGGAGAAAAGAAAATAGAAATGGAAAGAGAGGAAGACAAACACTATACAGAAAAGCAAGTCTTCATGCATTCACAGTAAGAAGGATGGGCATGATGATGAACACTGTCGGATTCTGCATCCGGAGCTGAAACCTAAGAAGTTCGAGGGCAAGAAGAAGAAGATTGTTGCAGCTATTCAAAAGGATTTGGGGTTAGACTCAGGAGATGAAGCAACAATCGCAACCATAGGTATAAAAGGTAAAAATTCTGAAGCATCTACTAATAATTCTGCACAATCTACTGATAATGAAGAAACTAAGAGAAAAAGACGTGATCTTTTTCATATCTGAGTTATTTCCAATCATCAAAAGATTGATACTTTGTTTGATAGTGTCTCACAGGTAAATTTAATTTCTGAAGTAATTGTAAAGAAGTTGGGATTACTAACCACACCTCACAAGAAACCATATCCATTAGGTTGGCTATCTGATAAAGCAAAGTTACAAGTGACTAGACAATTTAAACTTAAGTTTTCTTTTGGGTAAGCATTTGTAGATGAGGTTGAGTTAGATATAGTTCCTTTGGATATATGTGGAATTGTTTTAGGAAGTCTTACTTGTATGATAGAAGAGGTATTTACTATAGAGCTGAGAACAAGTATCTACTTGTTAAAGATGGAATCGAATATATTGTAAGAGCTCATAAGCTCAAGAATAATTATACTCTCATAAACTCAAGGTAGATGAAACGAATTATAAATTCATGCAAACAACTTTTACAGATGGCTGTAAAGGAAAAGAAACCTGATAAAACCAATGTATTTGAGGGCTGCGATGCTAAACATCAAGCTGATTTAGAAAAAGTTGTTTCAGAATATGATGTATTATTTCAAGAACCTAAAGGTATACCACCCAAAAAGGAAATAGTGCATGATATTAATTTGCAACAAGATGCTCCATTGCCTAACATCAGAATGTACAGGTTGTCCTCTTTAGAGAATGCAAAAATCAAGAAGCAGGTATAGGAGATGCTTGAGAAAGGGTTCATCAGATCTAGCACATCACCATGTGGGTCTCCAATTGTTTTGGTGAAGAAGAAAGATGGCTCGTGGAGAATGTGCATTGATTACCAAGCATTGAATAAGATAATGATAAAAAATAATTATCCCCTTCCTCGCATAGATGATCTACTAGATCTGTTGAAAGAGGCTGTTTATTTTTCCAAGTTAGACTTGCATAGTGGTTATCATCAGGTCAGAGTTGTAGAGAAAGATGCATGGAACACTGGTTTCAAAACAAAGTACGGATTGTATGAGTGGCTGGTTATGCCTTTTGGCTTAACTAATGCTCCTGCTACTTTCATGAGAGTAATGAATGATGTACTAAGATATTTTCTTGATGATTTTGTTATTGTACATTTGGATGACATTCTTATATTTAGCAAAATGAGGGAAGATCATTTAAAGCATGTTAAGTAGACACTGGATGTTTGAAAAGAGAAATTTTTTATGTTAAACTCTTAAAATGTGAATTTGGCAAAACATCTTTGAATTATTTGGGACATATAGTAAGGGGTGGTGAATTGAAGATAGATCCGTCTAAGGTTGCAGTCATTGTAAACTGGCCTAAACCCAAATCTGCTACAGAGGTTACAAGCTTCTTAGGAGGAACACAATATTGGAGAAAGTTTATTTCTAACTTTTCCTTAATTGCAGCTCCCTTACATGCTTTAACAGGATTGAACAAGGTGTTTCAGTTGGGAGGAAAATAGCAGAAAGCCATCAACACCTTGAAAGAAAATATTAGTACAACACCAGTACTAGCACTACCCAATATTCAAAGACCATTTGAGATTGAAACAAATGCCAGTGACTATGCCATGGGAGTAGTGTTGATGCAGCATGGTAAACCCATATGTTATCATTCTAAGACATTTAATTCTGCAGTAGTTAACTATCCCACATATGATAAAGAATTGTATGCATTAGTACAGTGTGAAAAAGTGGAAACATTACTTAATGGGCAAAGAGACAGTTATACATACTGATCATCAACCACTTCAATATCTACACTCCCAAACTAAGTTGCAATAATCAAGACACTATAGATGGATGGGTTTTCTACAACAGTTTCATTTAGTCATCATATATAAAAAGGGCATACACAATAAAGTTGCAGATATGTTATCTAGACCAATTATAAATGCATCTACTATAGTTAAGCATAATTCAATATTGCATGAAAGCTACATTGAACAATATGCTCAATATATAGATTTTAAAGATGTATATGCAACATTGAGTCAAGGCAAATGGGTAGAAGAATTGGATTATCATATTAAGGACCAAATCTTGTATCATTGTGGGAAGGTATGCATTCCATAAATTGAAAGATTAAAGATAATTCGAGAAGAACACACTTCTCTAATATCAGGTCACTTTGGTGTAAGTAAAATTGTTGCCCAGCTGCAAAGATTTTGTTATTGGCAAAAAATGAATGATACAGTTTCTAGATATGTAAAAGGGTGTACCATTTGTGCTAAAAGCAAGCCCAGCAATAGAAAACTAGGCTTGTACACTCCACTACTAGTTCCTTCTCATCCTTGGGAAAATGTTTCCATGGACTTTGTTGGAGGACTGCCTAAATCTAGGAAAGGTCATGACTATTTATATGTTATTGTGGATATGTTCAACAAAATGTGTATTTTAATACCTTGTAACAAACAGATTACAACTGAACAAACTGCAAAGTTGTTCTTCTAGCATGTATGAGTTCATTTTGGATTACCCACTTCCATAATATCTAATCGAGATACCCGATTTTTTGGGAGATTTTGGTCAAGTTTGTGGGAATTGATGGAAACCAGGTTGAAGAAAAGCACAACTTTTCATCCGCAAACATATGGTCAAATAGAAGTGGTCGACAGGACAGTGATCTAGTTGCTTGGAGGCTATTGTAGCAAGCATCCCGAAATTTGCGATGAACATTTATGTTATGTGCAACATGCTTACAACCGAGCTAAACATTCTTCTACACAAAGATCTCCTTTTGAGACCTGTTTTGGTTTCACACCACGGTCTCCCTTGGATCTTGTCTTTGGTAAAGACATAGCAATTGATGGACACAGTGATGTGGACAAGGCAACCAAGTTCATTAAACAAATCCAAGATATTCACTAGACAGTACAAGAACAACTAGAAAAGAGCCAAGCCAAGTACAAGGCAATGCATGACAAGCATCGAATGGAACATAGTTTCCAAGTTGGTGATTAAGTTTAGTTGTATATCAGCAAAGACTGAATGCAAGGAGAAGGTAAGAAGCCGAAGCCAATAAGGTATGGACCTTTCAAGATATTTGAGAAAATAGGTGAGAATGTTTTTCGCCTTGATCTACTAGCTTACATACACATCTACTCAATTGTTAATGCAGACAGATTGAGACTATTTTAACCTTCATTAATTGAAGATCCCGAAGAGAAAAGTCAATTGCCTTCTATTGATGATTTGTTACTTGAATATCTTAATGAGTTGTAGGAAGGTACAGTTCTGGACAGGAAGGTAATAACTACATGGAGAGGGGATGTTGAGTACCTTAGGATTAGACTCAAAGGTTCAAAGCCAAGCAATGAAAAATGGATAGAAATTGAGCAAGTGAGGAAGCAATACCCTCACTTGATTGATGCTTAAAAGAAAACCAACTTTTGGTGGTCCAAAAGCTTTCTCAATGGGAAGGCTGTGATCCGAATTGGATCCTAAAACCCTCTAAGTTTTCATGACTGTTTCAAATTATACTAAAAGATTCAAGTCCCAGAAAAGATCAAAGCTATCAGAAGGAATCCTCATAACAATTGCAATTATGGCCAGAGCGGAGCAACGAGGACCCTCGGTCAAGCGCACAGTCCGTTGGCCCATGGTAAAGCGCAATGGCACAGAGCTAGCAAAACTAGAGGCTAATTTGGGAAACAGAGGTGGATTCTGATATGCAATTAAATTTAAGCGCTAATAACGTATCGCAGGGCGTTCCCCTCAATGAAGGAAAGCCCTGAAGTACTCGGACCCGAAATCGCTATAAAATTCAAAAAAGTAACTGTTTCGGTTCCGTAGCATGGGATTCCCCAAACCGACAGGATATCGGAAGGCTTCGAGGTGGTAAGCAGCTTTGACTGAGTCCTACCAGATGCCACACATCGAGTGAGATGTGTCCAACGAATGAGAGAGAAAACTACCCGCATCAGATGGGTAAACACCGTGTGACTTTTCCACCCGATTTGCAGGATGACCGTAGGATCTGTGGGGCCCAGAATGACAGCGGAGATACATCCCGTTGACTGACTGGATTTGACAGGTTAAAAAGCAACATGACAGGGGATTTGAAGTCCAATGAGGATGATGAGTTGGTAAACGATTTGTGTTTGCGAGCGATCTTGAAGCAAATAGATTTAACAACCATTCAAATATGATTCAGGGAATCTAACACCAAATTAATTAACAAATAGGTGCCCACCTCCCTGCGAGGCATTACCCAGTGATGATGACGTAGAGTAGAGGAATTCGAATGGATAGAGGAAAGGAAACCAGAAGGTCGGGAAGCAGAAATGAATAGTCAAAAGAACATACTGGATTTAAAGCCATAAACTAACAGAAGCAAAAGAGGTAGCATACAGAGAGGCAACACACAGAGATGTAGAAAGCTAATAGAAGAGAACAGAGAGTAGAAGCGCAGCTGACCTGAAGGCAGCAATGAGCTAGACAGAGCCAGAGAGAATCAGAGATTTTGTGTACTCCATTGAAGGCTCGAGAGGTTCAAGCAAGCTCCTCAGTGTAGGCTTGTCATACTACTGTGACCGTTGGAGGTCGAGTTTCAGTAAGGAGATTCTATGCACTCCATTCCTACTAACTTCATTCTATTAGTGAGACTCGAATCAAGCTCACTATTGTAAAACTCTGCTTGAAAACATAATAGAGAGGCCACCACTGAAAGCCTGGACCAGGAGACATAACCCAGGAGCATTAGGTGAACTCCTTATTAAACTTGTTTTGTTTACATGTTTGATTGTTAAGTTTTCTCTGATTATCTCAGTGTCTATGTATTATAGCAATCTTATCAATCCGTTTCCTAAGTAACATAGGCACATCCATGCACATGAGTCTATATAACTTTCATTCTAATCCTCGATAAATTCCAGATCAATCATCTAAGAATTGTTCATTTCTGATGTAGAGGAGGTTGACCCCTCGAAGAGGCTGATTTCTAAGTCATTGATCAATATTTTCTATCCTTTTGTGAGTTGGTATCATCCTTATGGACTCTTGGTGTCCATTATTGTATGCAAACTCCAAAAGTGGAAGATATTCATCCCATTTCTTGGGCTGATGCATCACATACATCCTTAATGTGTCCTTAAGGATCCGATTAGTCCTCTCTATTTTCCCATCTATTTATGGATGATAGGTGGTAGTAAATGTTAATTATGTTCCCAATCACGTGAATAATTCCTTCCAAAACTTGGAAGTAAACTTAGTATCTCTATCTAACACAATCATCTTATGAATGCCATGTAGTCTCACAATCTCCTTTATGAAAATTTATGTTATATCACTAGCGCAATTGTTGGATTTAGTTACTACAAAATGAGCTACATTTCTAAGTTTGTCCACCACCACCATGATTACATCATGTTTCTTAGTTGTTTTTGGAAATCCGATGATGAAATCCATAGAGACTACCTCCCATTTCTGTTTTGGAATAGGGATAAGCTACAATAATATTGTCAGATGTTTGCATTCAACCCTTACCCACTGACATTACATGTATCTTTCTATGAAATATGCCACTTCTTTCATCATATTTGGCTAATAATAGTATCTTTAGATGGTTGAGAGGGTATTTTGATACCTTGGGTGCTCTGAGTAAGGCTTAACATTGAATTCTTTCGTTATTATCCTCTTTATTTCATCATTGTTAGGCACATAAATCATGCCTTTAAACTTGATTAAGTCATCCTCAGTGAGATGAGATCCTTCATCCTTAGTCCTTGTTGCAACATTTCTTTCAATTTCTATTAATTTTCATCTAGCTTTCTAATGATTTTGATTCTTTCTTCCAAATCTATTGCATTACAACTTACCGCTGCCAAGTGATTTACTTGGATTCTCCTGCGCAAGACATCAAAAAACTTGTTTTCCTTTCCTTTTATGAGCTTAATCTCAAAATCAAACTCACTCAGGATGGCCATCCATCTTGCTTTCCTATCATTCAAATTTGGTTGTTCAAAAAAATACTTTAAGTCCATTATAGTCGGACATGCGTGCGAACTTCCTACCAAGGAAGTAGTTCCTCCACATTTTCAAAGCATGCACGATAGTGGCCAATTCTAAATCACATGTCACATAATTTTCCTCATGTTTATTCAAATTTCTAGATTCATAGCACACTACTTTCCCTTCATACATTAAGGCTCCTTTGAGTTCCTATCTGCATGCATTTGTACACACCACGGATGAGCAATTATTTCAACTGCTCAAAAATTTATGCATATTGTGCAATCCATTTAAATATTTTCCCTTTCTTCTGCAAAGCTGTAATGGAATGACTGATTTTGGACAAACTCTGAATATATCTCTTGTAATATCCTACCAATCCCATGAATGATCTAATCTCATCCATGTTCTTTAGATTTGGCCACTCCCTTATGGCTTTGATCTTGTCAGGGTCAACTAATACACCTTCCTTAGAGACAATGTGCCCTAGATAGTGAAGAAGTCATGCTTACTGACCTATTCATAGATCTTATGTTCTCTAAACATTTGTAACACCGTAGCCAAATTCATTTCATGTTCTTCTTATATTTTTGAATATATTAAAATGTTGTAAAAAAAAGTATGAAAAGCCTGTACAAGTAAGACACAATACTCTATTCATCAAGCACATGAACATGGTTTGGGCGTTAGTGATTCCAAAGGGCACCATTATGAATTCATAGTGCCCATATCTCATCCTAAAGGAAGTTTTATGGATATCCTCCTCCTTAATTCTCACTTGATGGTAACCTGACCTCAAGTCAACTTTGGAGAAAACTACTTCTCCTCTTAACTTTTCAAAGAGATCATCAATCCTTGGTAATGGGTACCTATTCTTAATGGTTACTTTATTTAGCTTCCCGTAATCAATGCATAATTGAAGGGTTCTGTATTTATTCTTTACGAATAATAATGGTTCTCCCCAAGGAGACATTCTTGGCCTTATGTAACCTTTTTCGATCATCTCCTTCAACTCTAATTTGAGGCTAACCAATTTTGGTGTGCTCATTCTATATGGAGCCTTAGATGTTGGTGTTGCTCTTGGCACTAGTTTGATAGAGAAGTATATCTCCTTGTGAAGAGGTAATCTAGGAACCTCCATTGGAAAAACATCTGCATACTATCTCAAAACATGGTAATTTTGAAGCAATTTAGCCTCCTTATCATTTGATCCTCTACTGGGTTCCTGTTATGAAACCAGCTCACAAAAAGATAGAAAAGAGAGATCCATGCCTTAGAATTCAGCCTCTTCGAGGGGGCAACCTCCTTTACATTACATAAATGAACAATTCTTGGATGATACAAATGACAAATCCTCCTTTCTATATATAGGAGTCTAGGGAGTCACAATATAATCCAGCCGACCTAACAATAATAATATAAAGCCACAAAAATAACAATAGAGGGATTCTATGGGGCACAGAAATAACAATATGGGGGTAATAGGGGCACAACAATATAAATAAGGGGTATAACTACAATAGTAATGGGGTAATCACTAGTATTATAGGGACCCAACATGCCCCTCTCCTTCAAAAAAGTGTTGTCCTCAACGCTTGAGTAGTTCTGGATACTTCTGCATAAAATTCTCATCCTCCCATGTGGAATCTTCAGCGGATAAGTTCTTCCACTTGATAAGATACTCTGAAATTGATCGATTTCGTAGCTGTCGAGTTCTTGTTTCTGTGACTGCTTCCGGTTCCAATATAATTTTTCCTTCCTCGTCAAGTTCTGGCAATATTGTTTGAATTGGGAGCTTGTCACCTATAACCTTCTTTAAACATGAAACATGGAAAACTGGGTGCAATCGAGAAGCTGCAGGAAGCTCCAATTTGTATGCCATAGTACCAATCTTTTGCAACACCTTCTACGGACCATAATACTTTGGTGATAATTTATTAACCTTTTTAGCTTGCTTTAGGGACATTTGCTTATATGGTTGCAGCCGTAGGAATACCCAATCACCTACATCAAAACTTCTTTCACTGCGATGTTGATCTGCCTGTTGTTTCATTCTATTTTGTGCCAACACGAGGTTATCCTTTAAGAGTTGGAGGACTTGTTGTTGATGTTCGATGTGATGTTCCACTGCCTGAACCTTAGAATTTTCTCTTAAATATGATGTGATGGATGGTGGTTGATACCCATAAAGTGCCATAAATGGGGTCATTTTTTTGTTGTATGGAAGGAAGTGTTATACCACCATTCAGCCAGAGGCAACCATTTGACCCATTGTGTCTGTTTATCAGATACAAAGCAACGAAGATATCCTTCCAAACATTTGTTTACTATCTCAGTTTTCCCATCAGATTGAGGATGATAAGATGAGCTATGAGCTAACTGAGTACCAAGACAAAAAATAATTCTGTCCAAAAATTTCCAGTGAAAATGGGATCTCTGTCACTTACAATAATCTTTGGGTTTCCATGTAGCTTTTGAACTGTTTCCATAAATGAAGTAGAAACTGTACTGGCTTTAAGTGGATGTGATAATGCACAAAAGTGTGCATACTTGGTAAGTCTGTCAACTACCACCATGATGACACTCTTTCCCTCAGACTTGGGTAAACCTATGATAAAATCCATTGAAACCTCCTCCCAACGTTGGCTTGGAATGGATAAAGGTTGTAATAGACCCGGTGTCTTAATTGTTTCAACTTTATTTTGCTGGCAAACCAAACATTCCGCCACAAACTTTTGAATATCTGATTTAAGGCCATCCCAAAAAAATTCCTTCTTAACCCTGTGGTAAGTTTTTAAAAATCCTGAGTGCCCTCCTAAGGGAGAAGTGTGCAATTCCATAAGAATCTTTTGTTTTAGCTGGGAATTCTTACAGAGGTATAAGCGATCTTTGTACCATAACGAATCATTTTTCCAGCTAAATGTATCAGAAGTACTGGAATCTTGTTGTAGCTTTCGAATAAGTGCCCACACTTCTTCGTCATTCTTCCATTCCTCCCTTGCTTCGTTTATCCAATCTGGTTGGATAATAGAAATGGCACACAACAATGCTTCCACATCCTCATCCTTTCTTGAGAGTGCATCTACCACCACATTTTGCTTCCCTTTTTTGTAGATGATTTCAAAGTCATAACCCAACATCTTTGTGACCCACTTTTGTTGCTCTTCAGAGGATAATCTTTGTTCTAAAAAGTATTTAAGGCTATCATGATCCGTTTTTACCTTGAAGTGTCTTCCCATTAGGTAGGGTCGCCATTTCTTAAGTGCATGGAGTATTGCCAACATTTCCTTCTCATAAATAGCTTTGCTTAAAAACTTTCCCTTGATTGGACGACTTTCAAAAGCAATGGGTCTTTCATCTTGCATTAGAACAACACCAATTCCATTTCCTGAAGCATCACATTCCACAATAAAGGTTTTTGTGAAGTCCGGTGTAGCTAAGACCGGTGCTTGGCACATTGCCTCTTTAAGATGTTCAAAGGCCTTTGTTGCTTCTGGAGTCCATGAAAATGAATCTTTCTTCAATAATGTTGTTAGAGGTGCTGCTATTCTCCCATAATTCTTAACAAACTTGCGATAATACCCTGTCAACCCAAGAAATCCTCGCAGATGCTTTATGGATGTGGGGATTTTCCATTCCTTAATGGCTTTAATTTTGCTAGGGTCTACCTTAACTCCTTCATGAGATACAATATGACCCAAATATTCCACCTCCTGGACTCCAAAGAAACATTTGGATCTTTTTGCATATAATTGTTTCTCCTCCAATAGTTGTAGCACCCTGTCAACATGTTCAACATGATCCTTCCAAGACTTGCTGTAGATTAGTATATCATCAAAAAATACTAACACAAATTTTCTAAGGAATGGTTTGAAAATTGAATTCATCAAACCTTGAAATGTTGAAGGTGCATTGGTAAGGCCAAAAGGCATGACCAAAAATTCATAATGACCCTCATGAGTTCTAAATGCTGTTTTCGGAATGTCTTCAACCTTCATTCTGATTTGATGATATCCCGAATGAAGATCCAACTTGGTGAAGTAAATTGATCCATGCAATTCATCCAGTAATTCATCAATAACAGGAATGGGGAACTTATCTTTAATAGTGAGCTTGTTGAGCTCCCTATAATCCAGACACATGCGCCATGATCCATCCTTCTTGTGCACCAATACTACTGGAGCTGAGAAAGAACTTTGACTCGGTTGAATTATACCAGCCTCTAGCATTTCTGCAACCATACGTTCAATTTCACTTTTTTGGACATAGGGATATCTGTACGGCCTGATGTTTGGAGGAACACTTCCTGGAATCAGATGAATAGCATGATCATGATCACGCATAGGTGGGAGACCCTTGGGAGTCAAATACCTTGGAATGATTGTCCAGGACTTTTTGGAGATATGGAGAAATAGATGATTCCAATGTGGAAACATCTAGCGAGCATAATTGTGCAATTACACCTCTTTGCTCCTCTTTTAGAAGCTTTGTCATACCATGAGAGCTGATTATCTTTCCTGGTTTCCCTGCAATACCCCTTAATTCAACTTCCTTTCCTTCCGTAGAAAATTTGATGAAAAGCTCTTGAAAATTAAAAGCTATTGTACCCAAGGATTGTAGCCATTGGACTCCTAGTACAACATCCACACCTCCCATTGGAATGGAAAGCATTGGGCTAGTCAATACATATTCTCCCATGGATAGCTTGATATTATGGCACTTTCTAGAGAAATTTATTGTTCCTCCATTTGCAATCATCACTTGACACTCTGGTGCTGGATATAGGAAGTAATTCAATTCTTTTGCTACCCTACAATGAATAAAATTGTGGGTGCTTCCTGAATCAATCAACACTATTACCTTTTTCTTCTTGATTTGTCCTTCTATCTTGATGGTTTGAGGAGTGGTAATTCCCGCCAATGCATTACAAGATATGGTCGGATTTATTTGTTCTTCATCTAGGCTTTGTTCCTGAAGTATATCTTCTTCTTTTGACCTTTCTTGCTCCTTTTCTTCTTCCTCTTCACAATCTATGTAGAATAATTTCTTCTCAGCACACTTATGACCTTTAGTGTATTTGCTATCACAACTGTAACAAAGCCCTTTTGCTCTTTTTTCTTCCAATTGTTGTGGTGTCAACCTTATAGGTTGTGGAAGACTAGGGGCAACAACACTTCCGTCTTTATAGTTGTGAGTGGTATGCTTCCTGGTTGCCATAATTTTGCTTTCCATTTTTCTTGCTAACCTGAATGCCTTCTCTAATGAATCAGGTTCCCAAAGGCGAACATCATGTTGGATATTATCCTTTAAAGACCCTATGAACACATCAATCCTATGCTCCTCTGGAATATCTTTTACCCTTATGTTCAATTTTTGGAACTCCTCAATGTGCTCCATTACTGAACCCTTTTGTTTGAGACTTATCAATTGGCTAAAAAAAGTGTTGCTTTTTGTATCTTCATAATGTGCTATCAATTCTTCCGTAAAAATTGCCCAAGTGATAAATTGTTTACGAGAGCAAAGCCATTGATACCATACAAACTGATTTGGTTCCAAATATACAGTTGCCATACGTACCTTTTGTGCATTTTGCACATTTTTGAGATCGAAGAATTGCTCCATCTGTAATATCCATGTGGCGGGATCCTTGCCATCAAACTTCCTCATATCGATTTTTGGAATATGGTGATTCTTCGATCCAACATTAGCGTCTATGGAATCATGATTAACATTTCTTTTGTTCTCATCATGAGTTTCCTTTACTAACTTTTCACCATTAGTGACCCTTTCTTGTAGCAACTTCTTCAATTCTTCCATGTTTGTCTTCATATTTATCTTCAAATCTGCCATGTCTCTCTTCAAATCTATCTTCGAATCATCCATCTTAGCTTCCATGCCCTTTATCTTAGATTCCACGCCATTTATCTTAGATTCCACGCCATTTATGTTAGATTCCATGCCATTTATCTTAGATTCCACGCCACTTATCTTAGCTTCTGTTAGCTTTTGTGAGCGTGACATTTGTTGCACTTGTTCTTGTAATTTTGATATATCATGTAGCATTTCTTCCTCTTCTTCATGGGCCATGCTAGAGCTTTTAGGTTCCTTACTAGGTTTTTGCATTTTCTTTCCTCGGGGCATCAGTTACCGATAATAATGCTTTACTATGCCCTTTGAATTCCGTTAAACCAAGCTTACACAAAAATTTAAAAAAACATTACACACCTTTTTTTACTTTATAGAAGCCTGATATTGAATCTGATGTATCTCTGTAATTTCGGATCATCCAATTCTGAAATTTTTACTTGTAGTAGTCTTCTGTGTCCTCTTTCCAATTCCACAAGTCTGAGCCAAATTGGATTCTCCAAGGAAGCGTTATGTGAAATCTCCCATAGTGACTTGTTTTTAGACTAGCTCAGTAGAGCGAAGTTGTACGACGTTCCACGAGTCACTGTTTCAACCTTTGAATTTGAAACACACACACAAGAGACTACAGTCTGTCCTATTTCTGTACCTTCTTATGAAACTTCAATCTGATCCCCAGATAGAAAGTTATGACGATTTTCCCCAGGTCACCTGTTTTGAATGTAATTCAGGAGTCTGCAAAAAGACCAAATTCCTCAGATCATATCTCCGCAAATATCGCGCTAAAAGATCTGAAATTCGGACCCAAGGTTCAGCGTGATTTCTTCTCAAATGGGTTTTTTTTGCGACTTTGAAACATCACAGAAAAAAAGTTATAGCGAAAATGCCACGATGACCTGTTTGGAGCAGCGAAACCCTAGAATCCAAAGCTCTGATACCAAATGTTATGAAACCAGCTCACAAAAAGATAGAAAAGAGAGATCCACGCCTTAGAATTCAGCCTCTTCGAGGGGGAAACCTCCTTTACATTACATAAATGAACAATTCTTGGATGATACAAATGACAAAACCTCCTTTCTATATATAGGAGTCTAGGAAGTCACAATATAATCCAGCCGACCTAACAATAATAATATAAAGCCACAAAAATAACAATAGAGGGATTCTATGGGGCACAGAAATAACAATATGGGGGTAATAGGGGCACAACAATATAAATAAGGGGTATAACTACAATAGTAATGGGGTAATCACTAGTATTATAGGGACCCAACAGTTCCTCACTCTGGAAAACTTGTAATACAAACAACATGGATCTTTTTCTGCTACTGTGTTTGGCTTCCATGGTAGTGATCAATCTCACTGATATTGGTTTCCTCTTGCCTTGCAACACTCTTTTTGTTCCTTTCTCATCCAATAATTCTATTGCTTTCTCTTAGAAATCTACCTTGGTCTGATGTAGGTACAACTAATCCATTCCCAGTAGTAAGTCATACCCACCCAATGCTAACACATTCAGTTGGGCTATGATGTCCATGATGTTATCACTCCATAATTTCTTAGGGCTATGAATGAAACCTAGAGGTAACCACATAACCAACTTTAATCTTAGAAGCTAGCCCTTCTAAACTCAGAGAGGGATCTCTCTATTGGATTTAGATTTGTTGTTGTGGAATTTTAGGCTAGTTATTAGGTTTAGAGTTTGGTTTTTTGAAATGTTTGGTTGAAACTACAAGGAAAGGGCATTGGGAAATGGAGTCAAAGTCTTAAGGTGATAAAAAACAGAAATATCAGAAGGATTGAACATGGAAAGTAGGCTATTTGGATCTTTGAGGCTTTATGGAGTGAGAGGGAGGAATAGATTTAGATTCCATTAAACATAGAGAATTTTAACATGAATTTTATATTTAACTTCAATTTGAAAACACATAAATTTCTTAAAAGCCAGGATAGAGTGTGATTAAACAAGTTCAACCCTTCTTTTTCTTTTAAATGATTCAGATAAGAAAACATATGAAAACATAAATATAACAAGCTTACAAAAGGATAGACATCACCAATTAGCCTGACACATGAATCCTGGAACAATCTTCTATATTAATGAAATGATTAGTTTCTGCTTAGTGAATAGATTTACATCAAAATGAGCTTTATTGATATAAGTCCCAACATTTGTACTTCAATTTGTGAAGTATTTATAAAAAAATTATCAAAAATATCTTGTGTGAAAATATCAATATTTTTTTGCAGAATATCCTAAATTGACTACAGAAATAGTACAAAAAGGTAGGCAACTAAAACTGTTGTAGTGCTTTGGCACTATATTCGACGATGGTGATGACTCGGCTTGAAGAAGTGTTGCCTTGTTGGTGAAGAATTTTTTTTTTACCCAAGTAACTCACACAATTTGTCCCATCGGTCTTCACTTGGAGTGATGAATTTGACTAGTTTCCTGTAAGTTTCATCTACCTCGGTATACTTTTGAAATCTATGCTTCATAATGAATAAGTGCTTTATCTCATTTTTGATAAATAGATCAAAATACAAAGCCTCCATGAAGTCTTTTTCTGTCATGCTTCCTTTGATGGTAGAAAACTTTACTTATCCCTTACTATGGTATATAATTTATGGTAATAATCTTCTAAAGTGATCATATTTTCTCCAATCCCTATCAAACTTGACAATCCATTCTAATTTAACACATTAAATTTTATGTGGAACTTCTAAATGTCTAAATCCATATTGTGACACTTATTCTCCACTTGTAGCATAAGGTTCCTTTTTGTAAGGACCCTCCTCACCTCCAAAATTGTCTTTGTCCTATCTACAATTTCAAACTCTTCTAATTCTTCTCTAATAATTTAATTTAAAACTCTGATTAGAGTAGTGGCTTCACCTGGCTTCTGCCCTAAATTTGCTTGTACTTCTTCAATTTCCTCTTTGGACCTTTGTGTTAACTCATCTTGCTCAAAAATAATATAAATTTAGGGCCATCTTTCATTCATGGCCTCATTTATTTCTATCCATATACTTTCTTTTTCTTGTGCCAATGTCTATGCCATTATAGACACACTTTGCAGTTGTTTAGTCTTCTGTCTTAATTTATGGGTTTTCTACAGTTTAGCTAGGTATACATTGTGAACCTTTAGTTTCTACTCTTGAAGGTTCTTCAACTGAGTTTTCAGCTTCTCAATTTCATGTCCTCTGATTGATAGGTCCTCATTGCCCCGATAAGTTCCTCTAAAGAATTTGTAGATTTCCCCTCACTGATGGTTTCTAAAGTGGATGCCCCTGCTACTGATGTAGATGCAATGGAAATCATTGTCAGGGGAATGCGTGCCAACTGTGTGGATTGTTCCATTTCCTTTAACAATTTATCCATTTCAACCTCCATTGCTTTGATCTGTCCACTTTGTTCAATAGTGATTTTGAACATATCTTCTTTTTCCTTCTCTAATTCTCTGACTTAGTTTATGGGTCTTCTATGGAGGGAAGCTTGAGATGCTTCTTAAGTGTTGCAATGTCAACATTTTTCCTTTTGATAATCTCTTATGTTGCTTTCACATTGTTGGGATTGACATATCCCAATTTGATTACAAGGTCTTCCAATGATTTGATTTTTGTATCTTTGGCTAGAGAAGACACTTTCTTTAATTTAAGATGAGAATGAGCATTATTTACATAGGTTTGTAGCCTAGAAGCTTCCATTGGTGAAATTGTCAAAGTGGAGAACAACATCTCCCATGTTTTCTTATGCAGGTCTACTTGATTGATTGGATGAATTTGATCAGTATAGAAAGAAAAAAATAATTTCTTATAATCTTCACGAGTCTTTGGTAAAGGGACCTCAACATGCAAGAATGCTATCTAAATTTTCCCTTTCTCTGTGTCAAAGGCAGAGAGAAACCTATGTCGTGAAGAGGTTGTTTGCTTCCAAAACTGTGTATATGTTGAAAATTTTAGTTCTCATTTTTTTCTTGATTTCTCTGTACTTAGAAAGCATGTTTGGTTTAGATTGGTCATGAACCAATTCCCCTAATTGAGAGGTGTCTTGTGCCTTCTGGGAGCCTGAAGAGGATGGAGACCCTATAAAAATATCCACAGTCCTCTTTGAAGCATGGGGGCTTGTCAAAATAATGGTGGACTGTGTATTCTCTTCTTGAAATATTTATTCTGTGGAATTAGTCCTTTTCCTCTTTTTGTAGATCTAAAATTCTTTCTTAGAAATTTCTGTGACTGTGGGGGAAATCTCTTCCCTTGGCCTCTTGTCTTGCTTCTCCTATGGTGTAGGAGTCTGTGTTGTTGTAGTTGATATTACTTGCTCTTCTACCTCCTACATAGTGTTATCCATCCATTGATTCTGATTCATGTATTTATCAATCTTTGGCCTGGGAGTGTGAACGTATGGAGTAGTTGCTTGTTCTACTCTTATCTTTGAAATCACTCCCAAGGAGTCATATGACCAGGTAAAGTTGATTTTGAAGTTCATTTCTTTTAGGAGGATGTCTGCTTCTTTAGCTGATGCTCATGTTGCAAATGAAAGGACCAACCTATACTTTAATCTTAAACTATGATTTTCTCTTTTATGTTACAAAATGGAGATCATCTATATGAATCATCCATCTAATGTATTCTAATGAGAAAATTATCTTTGGGAAAAACTTTGGAAACATGTAAGGTACAAATTCACACCCATACACCCTAATTTCTTTGTAATTCTGGTACAATTACCAGTCACTTGTTTTGGTCTAATTACTAAGGTGTAAAATCCTTCTTATTTAAGGTCATATCCTAGGTTTAATTTCACTGTTCAATAGGAAACAAACTATATATAGAAATTTATCAACATAGTCACTGAAAGTAAACTCAATTGAATGCTTCCTCACTAAGGAATTCCAATGAATTATAGAGAGGGTATTTCCTTTTTCATCCAATCTTTGCAATGGAAATTGAAATATGTCTACGTGATGATATAAAAATAAATAAACGAGAACTGATGCATATTTAAAGGATCCTTCTATGGAAAATTTTAGGAACTACTCATGGATGACATCTTCTAGAAACTCACTATGGTTGAAGATAATTGGGGGCTTTTCATCTATTGAGAAGATTGACAGAAATGCAATGATGGCCTCATCAACCCACTGATTAAATTGGTAGCCCAGTAAACAAGAAACAATGGATATGATTTGTTTAGTCATCTCAGGGAATATGGAGGGTGAATAGGGGATTCTTTTTCGGTAATTGGGCATCCTCAGGGAGGAATGTTCCAAAAATATTTTCTCTGTGAGGAAAGGTTAGGTTCTTTTAGTGTTCCATGAGGGAATCTACTATGAAAGGTTTCAGAGATGTATAGTTTCTAATTTGGGGCATCTAGGAGCTAGATTCAAAGGTAATGGTGAAATGAATGTCATTATTTTGGGCCACAATTTCCCTCTAAATAAGAATATATCGAAATTGGCACCATGAGACAAATTCAGGGTAATGTTAGGTCTGATGGAAAATTAATTGGGGTAGGGAGGAATCTGATAAGCCCAATTAATCATTGAGATCTATAAATTTACATTTTAACTAGTTATGGAGTTCATAAGGGTCGAACTCACAACTGGTTTCACTGATTTTCTACTCTTGGTCTACTAGAGGTTGATGGTCAAGATCAATGATAGCGAGTAGGAGAGGGTTATCTTCTGTAATCTTATATTTTCCTTTGGGAGCCATATTACATAGAAAAGAAGTGTGAATTCAGATTTACCTAGGAAAATTAGACAAAAACGGCCGACTGGCCGAATTAAGGTTGTTTGATCATTGATTGGTCACAATCTGAACTTGGTTCGATGATTGGATGTTTTGAATATATGATTTGTATGCTGACTAGGTGTTGGAGAAATTTTTGGCTATAAATTCTTTGGAACAATGAAAGGAAGGCTAATGAATAGGTTATGGTTTGTTTTATTAGCAAAGTTTTATTACCGTTGCAATTTAGCTATTTAACAGAGTGGGTCCATTATCACAGGAGCAGTTAGATAACAGCTACAAAAGAGTTCCATGTGGTAGAACGGTAGTGGATCAGAGGAGGGAGGTGACTGTCATGGGATAAATATGAAGTAGAGAGTGCCATGTGTCATAATTGCATTGAGGCAGAGTGGGGACCATTATGCACCACATGGTTGAGTAACAATGGAGTAGGAGTGCAAGGCAGAGTCAAGGATCACAAGGAAGGAAGTTTAAAAGCAAATTTTGAAGGGGGGGTGTGATGGTATGTGGTTTTAGGCCGAGGGGGGAGGGGTCCGCGGTGAGTGAGAGAATGATATGTTGCACGAGTGATAAATGGGGAGATCACCTTTTAGACCGCCTCCCTTGGTTAACCGTCGAAGGAGTTGGGGGGGCGGGTGGTTCGAACTCCTCACCCGTCGTTGATCCGGGTGGGTGAAATCTTTTCCATTTATATCTAAGCCTTCATTATTTACAAAATGACAACATGTCATATCAAATACACTTTATTCTATAACTATGGAAAATCTCGTTTATACAATGCGATAATAGTTATTCTATTAATTTTAATTTAATCTAATTTAACCATGTTTAAATAGTGTGGTTAATTCATTAGACATTAACTTAACCTAATTAGACAAAATTTGACCATGACTAAATTGTGTGGTTAAACAATTGTTATTCTGACTATTCTAATTTTATTCAACAAGTTTAATCACACTTAAATAATGTGATTAAACTAACAATCATACTTATCTTACTGTAGTGTGGCATTTTACCTAGCTACAAATTATTCAAACTTTTCTATAGGCATTTCTCAAGCATAATTTTTTTTTTTTTTGAAATGTAGTGGCGTTTAGACTTTCTCACTTATTTTGGGGTATTTTCATTTTTTTTTTTTCACATATATATTTTTCCTTTCTTCTGTATCCCTTTTTTTTCTATTTTTCTTTGGAAATCATTTTCAAAATGAAACTTTATTTACAACAATCAAAATCATGAAAATTCACAGATAATAAACTTATGATCCTATAAATTGTAGGACCCTAACAGTGGCTCCAATGGGGATGGCCTTCTCCTTGTGAGGTGTCAAGAATGTTGTATATCAGTAGCCTTCATCCATTGGGTAATTTTTCCTTATTCTATATTTGAACTAATTTACGTGTTGTTATTCATAAATATGGGTAACAAATCATCATAAGCTTAGGGCCTTCTCTCCGATTTCAACTCCTGATGTGAGCCACCCTCACTCTTGCAATAGAATAGTAAAATGATATTTACAATGATTCTAAATGAAACTGATCTATTGTGGAAGAAATTAATGTTTGAGTAGTTTGTCATTAATAAGTCCACCTGGCAGTCCTTCTCTAGTCAAATATTTTAATAAAAATGCATTGTTACCTTTGAAAGTCTCAATTTTGTATGACCCTTTCCACAAACTGTCGAATTTACCATGCTTTCCTTTGTCTTCATTCCTTGAGTCCCATTTTAACACCAGTTCATCTATTTGGAAGTCATATGCCTTTGTCCTCCTATCATGGATCTTCTTAATTTTGTCCTGAATGTGTTGAGTTTTGTGATAGACCTCCTCCCTGGATTGTTGCAAATAAATGGTCTAATTGATCCTTCTTTTCAAATCATTTGTTTCTAATTGTGCTTCCAGCAATAGATTAAACACATGGATTCCCAGGGAAGTAGGGGAAATTGCACCTACTCCATATACTAATTGAAATGGAGACATCCCAACAGATTTCTTTGTGCTAATTCTATCAACCTTGAAGGCATTAATCAACTTCTTATGCCAAGATTTTTTATTTTCCTGCAATAATTTCTTGATGATGTCGACTATACTTTTGTTAGAAGATTCAACTAACCCATTACCTTGTGGATAATAGTCAGTTGAGTGTCCTAATGTTATGTGGTATTTGTTGCAAAAATCAACCTTTTTATTTTATTTAAAGGAAACAACATTGTCAGTGATAATCTTATGTGGACATCCAAACCTAGACAAAATGTTACCTTCTAAAAATTGAACGATTACAATGTCTTTGGCATGTCTAGTTGGAATAGCCTCAATCCACTTGGTAAAGTAGGTAGTGGTTGTCAAGACCCATCTATGTTGACTTGAGGAGCTTGGGTGGATTTCACCAATGAAATTTAGACCCCACTGTTGAAAAGGAACCTCAACTGAAATGGGTTTCAATGGTAAAGGAAAAAGCTTTCTCTTGCCTTTAAAGCTTTGGCACTAGTGACTTTTTTATGCACATTTGTAAACAAGGTAGGCTAGTAAAACCAACCCTGAAGTTTTTTTTGGTTGTGGGGTTCTAGTACAAATGGCCTCCACAGTCTCCTTGATGAAACTCTTCCATGACCTTGTCAGCTTCATCTTTCAACAAACAATTTATCAAACCACCTCCAAAATCTTTCCAATATACAATATGACCTAAAATACGAAATTTTATAGCTTTGATTTTTAGGAACCTAGATTTTGTCTTGGTTAAAATAGGAGGATTTTGTAAATATTGTAACACAAAGATAATTTCTGCATACCATGGAGAGGTATAAAAGGTCTCTGATAACTATGGAGTCATCAACTCTTCCTGCTCATCAAGTGAAACTATAAAATTAATATCTAGTGCATGGAAATTTGACTCAACCATTAGCTTAGCCAATCCCTCACCTTTGATGAGCTTGGTAGGTATGATCTCAATGTAATATTATAGGATGATGACAATCCATTTTACTCTCCTACCATCTCGTTCAGTTTCTATCAGAATATCCTTTAGCACAACACTTGGGACAAATGAAATGATATGAGAATGTAGGATGTAAAATATAAAGTCTTTTAGTGATTCACTAAAGAAAAGGCTTGTTTCTCCATTATGTTATAATTTATTGAGGCATCCCTTAAAGATTTGCTGAAGAAAGCTATGGGTTGTTCATATCCTTCACTGTTTTTTTACAACAAAAAAACTACAATAGTATGCTCAGATGCAAAATAAAAAATCATAAAATCCTTTATAAAGTCAAGGCTTGTCAAAACAGGAGCAGTGGTTAAAGCTAACTTCACTTCACTAAAAGATTTCTTGACTTCAGTATTCCATTTTATTTCAATATATTTCTTTAGAATGTTTGTAATGGATCTTAAGATTTCGGCCAAGTTAGGAATAAATCTTTTGAGGAAATTTATCCTATCAATGAAGGATTGAATTTCTTTCTTATTTTTGGGAGGGTCAATTTTTAGTATGGCTTCGACTCTGATAGGATATATCCTAATACCTTCTTTTGAAATGATATGGCCTAGAAGTTTTCCATCCTCTAAACCAAAAATAGTTTTCTTAGGGTTTAAGGAGATACCATATTTTTTGTATTTTTCAAAAACTTTTCTTAGGTGTAGCAAATGTTATTCATCTGTCTTTGAAAACACAATTATATCATCTAGGTAAATTACAATGAATCTACCTATTTCATTAGAAAATTCTATGTCCATTTCTTTTTTGGAAAGTGGCCTCAACATTCATAAGGCCAAAGGGCATTTTTACATACATAAAATTTCCCCAAGTTGTAGTAAATGATGTTTTGTGTTGATCATTAGGATGAACCTGAACTTGATTGTATCCTAAGAAACCATCCAGTAAAGAGATTTTGCCGGAACCAACTACCTTTTGTAGGATATGATCCATTTTAGGTAGAGGGTAGTTGCCTTTAAGAAAAACTTTGTTTAGATTCCTAAAATTGACATAGATCCTAATTTCACCTATTTTCTTTCTGGTAGGTACTAAATTAGAGACCCATTTTGAAAATCTGAGGGGTATAATGATCTTTGCATAATTTTTTTTTTACTTCCTTTTTTATCAAAGGTAACAAGATTGGATTCACTCTCCTCAATTTCTGTTTGAAGGGATTTTGATCTGCTCTGATGGGAATGGTGTTATGTATGATACTAGTGTCATATGATTTTAAATATTCATAGCTCCAAGCAATCACATTAGATACTTCTTTAAGTAGCTCAATGTTTTTTTATTTTTCTTTAGGAGGTAAGGATTTGGAAAGTTTCACAATTTTAGGATTCTCAGCAATTCCTATGTTACAATCCTCTACCTCGGCTCCTACTGGCTCTATTTTTGTATTTTTGGCTACATCATTGAATTCAAAAATCTCTTCCAATGGTAACAATCTTCTTGGCAACACATTGTATTTTAGTTGCAGAACCTCAAGTTCTTCTTGATTGTCATCAATTTCGTTTAACACTATCTATTTTTTATTTTCATCTACATCATTATCTGTATCAATATTTACAGACTCAAAATCATCTTTTAATTGTAAAAAATTCTCTACTTGTTTGTCACTTTCAAAAACTTGCCAACATCTTACATTATCTAGGACAACTGGTCTATGTTTTATTTCAACCTCATATTTTCTATTAGGATGGAATGGCACCTTACAAGTACTAGCTGAAGTAGCTAAAGAATCTACAAAAATATTTTGGCCTCTAGGAATAAGAGACAATTGATATTCAGGGAAACATTGAAGAAAATATAAAACTGCATTTCTATAGGCTCTTAATCTAGGGTGCTTGGCTGAATACTCACCTTTAATTTGGTTAATGATGAGTTCTAAATCTTTGTGCACATAAATTCTTAGTCCCTCACCTCTTTAAAAGTTGTAGTCCTAATATTAATGCTTCATATTCAGCTATATTGTTTGTACATTGAAAGTTTAGTTTGTAAGAGTGTCCTTTAGCTATCCCTGTTTGTGAGTTTAGAATCCAGACACCTACCCCTACTCCTTCCTTACTTATAGCCCCATCAAAGTCCATGTTCCATAGGGCCTCACTATCTTCCTCTCATTTCCCAGGTTCAAATTTCATTTCCTCTATCTTGCTTAGCTTAGCTTCTAAATGTGAAACTTCCTCCTCTACAGATTCATCATTGTATAAAATAAAGGAGTCTAAATCTAAATGCATAGAGTACATGGGGTAACTGTTTGGTTTTTCTTAGCTACGAACAATGTATTTCATGAGAGTCTCCCTGTATAGTCTTCTCTGTTGACCAAAAAAAGGAATGGTAGCATTCGTCATATCCATTTTCAAATTACCTTGTAACTTTGATCCCAAAGACCTTGATAGTAACATTCCATGCTTAGGGGGTCTGTATGCTAATACAATGTCCATGAATAGACTTTTGGCTGGGATTTGGGCTAATGTGACACACAAGACTTTGATGAGATCTATGCATCTGACCTTGCTAAAATGAAAGGAATACAAATCTTTGTACGGCCTTCTGATATATAAACCCAACTTTTCCATGATGGCTCTAGGCATGATATTATGAGAAGCAACAAAGTCAAGCATTGTGTTATGCAAAATATTATCATGAACATTCAAACTAATGTAGAAAGGAGGGATAGTTCCATCGTGATATTTTCCTTCCACTTTAGGTCCAAATAACAACTCAGGCCAGTCATCAGTCATGTTTAATGTGTGTATCTCTTCCCTTATTTTCAAGGCTTTCATAACTTGGCACCTATATGATTTTTTATTGATTAATTATGTCAAAGGAATTGAAATTTTAACTTTAGCCAGCTTAGTCTCGATTCTGAAAGAGGTTTGAGGTTTGTCTATCTCTTTGGTATTATGATTGTATTTTTTAGGAGCCTCTTTTTGAGAGCCATCCTTTATTTGGCTAGTGGAAGGGGCATCATTTTGAGTTTTGCTGGGAGGATTTCCAATAGCCTTTTTGCTTCTTAAGTTGTACTTCTTATGAAATTCCATCATAGCATTTTGGTATCCTTGTTTATACTCATCTGAATTTAAAGGGAGGGTTTCTGGTTATGATAACAATAACAAATCTTACTCTTCTTTTGTCAAGAAAATATGATCTATCTCACTTTCTTCAAATAAGTTTATCTGGTTTACTTCAGGATCTTCTGTCAACTCAACTTTTTCATTGGCATAGTTTTCTTGGATGGGAGGCCTCATCTGTTGTTGATCATTTGGGCCTCATTTTTCTCTTTGTTAGATTAAGGGTGGATTCCTCCTAAGATTTTGATTTCTATTTTGAGGAACACCTTGATTATCTCTTGGTGGAGATCTATCAGTTAAAATTTTCTCTCTACCATTCTTTCCATAGACCTAACTAAGCTATCCAACTTAGCATCAGTTGAGGAAGAAGCAGGTTCCACTTTAATAGATACCCTCCTTTTAGCTTTTAGCCTAGCTCTTTTGGCCAAAAGACTAAATTCTACACTAACTGCATTTCTCTACATCTCCTCAAGTGTATCGGGATTTATTTCTTTGAGTTGGTAATACATGTCTAGATCAAATCCATCTAGGAATTTGATCAGGGCCAGTCCTAGTGGGGGTTGTATGACAGTTGGGATAAAGTTATAAATGTTGTTGAATCTATTGCAATAGTCTTAGACAATTTCACCAGGTGCTCTTTTAATACTCTCATACTCAGCTAAGATTTGTAGAGGATTCTTTTTCACTTCCCATCTTCTGAGCAAATTTTCATGAAATTGGGTAAGATCTAGGATAGAATGAGATTGAAACCCTTTAAACCATTTTTTAACCTCACCAGTGAGACTTTGAGAAAACAATCTCATTTTAACATCATCATCATCAATCTCTTGGAGGTCTAAGTAATCATTCATTTTATCAATATGTTGTTGAGCAGTAATTGGTAATGTTCCATCATATTGAGGTATCCTACTCTGGTAATCTTGACACATTGCATTGAGTTATCTAGGTAGGACCAAGGGAGCATAACGAGCTGCCATGATTGGTAAATGAGAATGGGAAGATGATGAAACTATAACAGGTGTGAATGTGGGAGGGATTAAAGGAGCTGGAGAAGAACTTTGTTGGGTTGATGTAGTGGTGGTAGAGATAGTAGATGAAATGGGTATACTGGTAATAGGGGGAAAAAATGGAGGTGTAGTAAAAATAGGAGGAACAATGGAAATAGGATGAATTTATGGAAGGGTAGTATAAACAAGAGGAATTTCAAGTGGGATAGAAATACTAGGTGGAATTAATGATGGGGTTGGAGATGAAGCAATAGAAGAAGAATGTGAGGATTTAGGTGATTCAAGAGTGTTTTTTACATATTTATCTAGTTTAGACACCAACACTTCAAGTTTGTTAAATTGTTTGACGACATCATCATCAGAGTCGGATTTCACAGTTTTATGCTTTGAAATGTAGGGTTTTAAGATATTTTCATTAAAAGCAGTTTCAGCTACAAAATTGTTAGATTTAGTTTGGAAGAGATTATGTTCAAATGGTAAATCAAATTCTATGTCTTATACTATTTCAAAGCTTTTAGGCAGAGAATTAACCATAGGGAGAGGATTATTACTTGCCTCGCTCTCGACTAAACTTTTCTTTCTAATAATTTTTTCAGGGTTATTTATATTTTTTGGTGGATTTGGATCTGGATTAGCTCTAGTATATACCTTCTTAGGAGACAGATCTACTATTAGATATAAAATATGTACAAAATTTAAGTGGAAAGTAGCCTTAAATCAAATCTATTTCTCATCGAGAATCCTAGAAATAGCTTTAAGCACTAAAATACAAATTTTGACCAATGAAAAATTTAATACAAATCAGATTTGTTCGAATTCTCCCCAGTATGGTCTCCAAGATGTTATCGCTTCATAATTTCTTAAGGTTGTGAAAGAAACCGAAAGGTAACCATAGAACCATTTTTAAGCTTAGAAGTTATCCCTTCTAAACTCGTAGAGGGATTTCTCTATTGGATTTAGATTTGTTGTTTGTGGGATTTTAGGCAAGTTATTAGGTTCAGAGTTTGGTTTTTTGAAATGTTTGGTTGAGATTACAAGGAAAGACTATTGGGAAATAGAGTCAAAGTCTTAAGGTGATCCAAAACTTAAATATCAGAAATGATTGAAATAGGGCAAGGTAGGCAGGCTATTTGGATCTTTGAAACTTTATGGAGTGAGAGGGAGGAATAGATTCAGATTCCATTAAACATAGAGAATTTTAACATGAATTATATATTTAACTTCAGTTTGAAAACATATAAAGAGCTTAAACCCCAGGACAAAGTGTGATTAAACAAGTTCAACCCTTCTTCTTCTTTTAAACGATTTAGATAAGAAAACATATGAACACAGAGATATAACAAGTTTACAAAAGGATAGACATCATCGAGCCTAACACATGAATCCTAGAACAATCTTCTGTATTAATGAAATGATCACTTTCAGCTCAGTGAACAACTTTACATCAAAATGTGCTTTCTTGATACAAGTTCCAACATTTTTACTTCGATTTTTGAAGTATTTTACAAACTTTATTGAAAATATATTGACTGAAAATATCATTTTTTTTACAAAATATCCTAAACTGGTTACATAAATAGTACAGAAAGGTAGGCAACTAAAAATGATGTAGTGCTCTATAACTATCTTCGAGGATTGCTGGTGATGACTCAGCCTGAAGATGTGTTGCATTGCTATTGAAGGTAAAAAATTGTTTTACCCAAGTAACTTGTGCAATTTGTCCCATCAGTCTTCACTTGGAGTGGTGAATTTGACTGGTTTCCTTTAAGTTTCGTCTACATCGGTATACTTTTGAAATGTTGGCTTGATAATGAATAAGTGCTTTATCTCATGTTTGATAAACAGATCAAAATCCAAAGCCTCCATGAAGGCGTTTCTTGTCGTGCTTCCTATGATGGTAGAAAACTTTGACTTATCCCTTGCTATGGGATAATTTCTGGTAATAATATTCTAAACTAATCAACTTTTCTCCAATCCATATCAAACTTGGCAGTCCCTCGTGATTTAGCACATTAAATTTTATGTGGAACTTCTGAATGCTGGACTCCATATTGTGACACTTATTCTCCAATTGCAGCATAACATTCCTTTTGTGATGATCCTCCTCACCTCTAAAATTGTCTCGGTCCTATCTTGAATTTCAAACCCTTCAAACCCTTCAAATTCTTCTCTAGTCTTTGAATTCAAAATTATGATAAGAGTAGTGGCTTCACCTGGCTTCTGCCCTAAATCTTCTTTCACTTCTTCAATTACCTCTTTGGACCTCTGTATTAAATCCTCTTGATAAAAAACAATTTGAATTTAGGTCCATCTTTTAGTCAAGGCCTCATTTATTTCTATCCATATATTATCTTTTAATTGTACCAATGTCTGTGCCATTGTAGACTCACTTTGCATCTATTCAATCTTCTATGTTAATTTATGAGTTTTTTGCAGTTCAACTGAGTATACATTGTCAACCTTTAGTTTTTGCTCCTGAAGGTTCCTCAATTGAGTTTATAGCTTCTCAATTTCCTGTCCTCTGATTGAAAGGTCATCCATTACCATGCAAAGCTCCTCTGAAGAATCTGTAGATTTCCCCTTAGTGATGGTTGTTGAGGTGGATGCCCCTGTTCTTGATGTAGATGCAATAGGAATCGTTATCAGTGGAATGACTGCCAACTATGTGTATTGTTCCCTTTCCTTTAAAAATTTCTCTACTTCAACCTCCATCACTTTGATTTGTTCACTTTTTTCAATAATGATTCTGAACATATCTTCTTTTTCCTTTTCTAATTCTCTGACTTCCTATGTTTGCGGGCCTTATGTGGAGGGAAGCTTGTGTTTCTTCTTAAGTGTTACAATGTTAGCATTTTTCCTTTTGATAATCTCTTCTGCTACTTTCACATTGTTGGTATCATACCCCAGTTTTATTACAAGGTCTTCCAATGTTTTGATTTATGTATCTCTGCCTAGAGAAGAGACTTTCTCTCATTTAAGCTGAGACTGGATGTTATTTATAGAGGCTTGTAGCCTAGAATCTACCATTGCTAAAGTTGTCAAAGTGGAGAACAACATATTGCCTCTTTTCTTGTACAAGTCTATTTGATCAATTGGGTGAATTTGATTATTATTGAAACAAAAAAATGATTTCTTATAATCTTCATGAGTCTTTAGGAAAGGGACCTTAGCATAGAGGAAATCTATCTGCATTTTCCCTTTCTCTATGTCAAAGGCAGAGAACAACCTATGTTGTGAAGAGGTTGTCTTCTTTCAAAACTATGTATATGTTGTATTGTTTATTTGTACATTTTTCTTCTTGAATTCTTTGTACTTAGAAAATACGTTTGGTTCATCTTGGTCATGAACCAATTCCCCTCATTGAGAGGTGTCTAGTGGCTCCTAGGAGGGAAAAGAGGATGGAGACCCTACAAAAATATCTTCAATCCTCTTTGAAGCATGAGGGTCTGTCAAAATAATGGTGGATTGTGAATTCTCTTCTTGAAATATTTCTTCTGTTGGATTAGTCTTTTTCCTCTTCTTGTAGATCTGAAATTATTTCTTAGGAATTTTTGTGACTGTGGTGGAAAATTTTTCCCTTAACCTCTTGTACTGCTTCTCCTATGGTGTAGGAGTCTATGCTATTGTAGTTGATATTACCTACTCTTCTACATCTTGAAAGTGTTCTCAAGCTATTGATCTTGGTTCATGTATTTCTCAATCTCTAGCTTGGGAGTGTGAATGTATGGAGTAGTCTTCTGTTCCACTCTTAGATTTGAAATCACTCCCACGGGGTCATATGACTAGGTAAAGTTGAGTTTTAAGTTCATTTGTTTTAGGATGATATCTGCTTCTTTAGCTGCTGCTCTTGTGTTGTAAATGACCCGTGTTTTAATATTAACTTATGTTTTTCTCTTTATTGTTACAAAATGGAGATCATTCATATGAATCATTTGTCTAATGTATTCTAATTAGAAAATTATCATTGGGACAAACTTTGGAAACCTGTAAGGTGCCAATTCACACCCATACACCCTAATATTTGTGTAATTCGGGTACAAGTTCCAGTAACCTTTTTTGGTCTGATCACTAAGGTGTAAAATCCTTCTTATTGTAGGCCCTATCCTAGGTTCAATTTCATTGTTCAATATGAAACAAACTAAATATAGAAATTTATCAACATAGTCACTAAAAGTAAACTCATTTGAATGCTTCCTCACTAAGAAAGTCTAATGAATTATATATTGGGCATTGCCTTGTTCATCGAATCTCTACAATGGAAACTGAAATATGTTTGCCTTATGATATAAAAACAAATAAACTAGAACTGATGCATATTTAAATATTCCTTCTATGGAAAATTTTAGGAACTTCTCATGGATGTCATTTGCTAGAAACTCATTGTAGCTGAAGATAATTGGGGGCTTTCCACCTGTTGAGAATATTGATGGAAACCCAATGATGGCCTCATCAACCTGCTGATTAGGTTGGTAGAAAAATAAACAAGAAACAATGGAGATGATTTGTTAGTCATCTTAGGGAACATGGAGGATGAATAGGGGGATTATTCTTTGGTAATTGGGCATCCTCAAGGAGGAATGTCTCAAAATTCTTTGCTTTGTGAGGAAAGGTTAGGTTCTTGTAGAGTTCCATGAGGGAATCTATTGTAAAAGGTTTCAGAGGTGTACACTTTTGAATTTGGAACATCTAGGTGATGGATTCAGAGGTGATAGTGAAAAGAATGTCATTATTTTGGGCCATAATTTCCGTATGACTAGGAATATATTGAAATTCGAACCATGAGACAAATTTAGGGTAGTGGTAGGCTTGAGGGAAGATGAATTGCGGTAGTGAGGAATCCCACATGCCCAATTCATTGTTGAGATCTATAAAGTTCTGTTTTAACCTATTGTGGAGTTTGTAAAGTTAGAACTCATAACTAGTTTCAATGATTTTTTTCTCTTGGTCTACTAGAGGTTGATGGTACAAATCAATGACAGGGGGTAGGAGATGGTTCTCTTCTATAATCTTAGCTTTTTCTTTGGGATCCATAATAGACAAAAATGAAGTGTGAATTCAAAGTTTACCTAGGAAAATTGGACAAAAACTGGTTGTTGGGCATACAGAAGTCATTCGATCGTTGACTGGTCATAGTGGTAGGTTGGTTCGATGATTGGACATTCTAAATATAGGCTTTGTATGCTGACTAGTGCTGGAGAAAGTTCTGGCTACAAATAATTTGGAACAACGAAAGGAATGCGAATGAACATGCTATGGTTTGTTTTATTAGCAAAGTTCAATTATTGTTGCAATTTAGCTCTTTAACAGAGCGAGTCTGTTAGCATAGGAGAAGTTACATAACATCTACAAAAGAGTGCCATGTGTCAGAATGGTAGTGGAGTGGGGGAGGGAGGTGATTGTGGTGGGGTAGAAATGAAGTAGGGAGTGCCATTTGTTAGAATTGCATTGGGGCGGAGTGGGGACTAGGACACACCACATGGAAGAATAGCAGTGGAGCGAGAGTGTAGGAAAGAGTCAACGGTCATAGGGTGGGAAGTTGAAAGACAGATTTCGAAGGGGGGTGGGATAGTATATTGTTTTAGGTGGGGGGTGGGGGATGAGGGGGGTCCACAGTGAGCGAGAGAGTGACACAACGCATAGGCGGCAAATGGGGAGACTATTTTTCTTACATCCCCCCTTGGTTAACCATCAGAGGGTTGGAGGGGGGTTCTGAACCCCTCACCTGCCATTGATCAGGCGGTTGAAATAGTTGTCGTTTAGATTCACGCCTTCATTATTTACAAAATAACAACATGTCGTATCAAATACACTTTATTCTATAACTATGGAAAATCACGTTTATATAATGGGATAATACTTATGGTATTAATTTAATTTTAATCTAATTTAAGCATGTTTGAATGGTGTGGTTAATTCATCAAAACTTAACCTAACCTAATTAAACCAAATTTGACCACGATTAAACTGTGTGGTCAAACAATTTTTATTCTGACTAATCTAATTTTATTCATCAACTTTAATCACGCTTAAACATTGTGATTAAACTAACTAATCTTACGTATCTTACTCTTATGTGGTATTTTAACTCACTGCACATTATTCAAACTTTTCTAAAGGCATTTGTCATGCATATATTTTTTTATTTTTGAAATATAGTGGCATTTAGACTTGCTCACTTATTTTGGGGTATTTTTTTTTTCAAATATATATTTTAATTTTCTTTTGTATCCCCCTTTTTTCTTCTATTTTGTCTATTTTTCTTTGGAAATCATTTGTAAAATGAAACATTATTCACAAAAATAACAATCATGAAAATTCACAAAGAATCAACTTATGATCCTATAGATTATAGGACCCTAACACATGCTACTGAGCATAATTTCACACGAACTTAAAAAATGGTTGATTCTTCTCCTTGTGCCTATTTCCAATTGAACCATCGAAGGTTATTAATTAATCTCCTTACCCAATCCACACTTATCCACGAGTTTTAGATTGATATAACTATACTTGGAACCTGCAAATAAAAATGGAAATGAATTTTTGTTGTAGCTTACCTTCCATATTAATGATGGATGCTTGGTGATCTACTTTGCGATTACCCACTATTGCCTAGACTCTAGGCATACTCCGAGCTACTTCGCCCATTGTGCTTGCCTCCTGAGTGTTGTAGATATTTTATTGACACTTGTAGGTGATAGCCTACAAGTGTTAGTAAAACGTGATAAAAAAATATTTTGTACAAGGTATATTAAGGGATGTTACACTCCACCTCCTTTGACATCTTCGAACTTACATGGTAAATATGAAGTAGTGTGTTCTTCCAACCAAGTAGAGAGACCCTCTCCTTAGGGACACTTAGAATCATAGTAAAAAAGGGTCAAAGGTGATGGCCATCCACAACTCTCTAGAATTGGTGGAACACCCACTAAACTTGACCAGTGAGAATAGAGCCAAGGGAACTTCAAAGGGTAAGCTCTCCAAGAAACTGGAAAACTCTTACACAAGTCAGTCTTACATTGAAGGGAAGCACAAGACCCTGGCTTCGGGAGGGTTACAAAAAGACATTTTTTTTCCTATAGATGCAGGAGTAGGCCTAGAAGGAGAAAGCCATCTCAACAAGGTCCCAAGGGATAGACATCAACCCAAATCTAACTAGGACAAGGCCTCCTAAGCATGACAAATATCTAGGATGCTGCTCTCTCAGAGGTTCCCACTTCCTTGTTACTATGTTGTTCTAAATCATCTAGTTTTTTATATTTTCATTTTGGTTTTTTTGTCATATGGTTTATGTCTTGCACTTGAAATCTCCAAGAGACCATTTGGTTTTTGAGTCATGGGGAAATGGCTCTCTCCTTAGATTTTCTATGTTTTTATGTACCATCGTTACACTCATACTTAAAGTTTTGAGGGAGACTATCTGGTTTTCCTTTGATGAGAAGATGTTGTCCACAAGGTACCATTGTCCATATTTTTCTTTGGTACATAAACAACTCCAATTGATCAAATTTGTAATTTATATACATTCATGATAATATAAAAAAAATTACTGGCCTACAAAGAAATTAATAATAAAAATTATAATGTTTATTTAACTAAAAAATAAAATAAAATAAAAAGTAATATTGCAATCTTTTTTTATTAATAAAATTAATAAATAAAATTTCCAATAAATAATCATAATATATGGACAAAATCAATTTAATTAATAATGAGTCATAATCATATTTCAAAAAAGATGAATAATAAACATACAAGAATATAATACATTTAAATATAAAATGAAAAATATGTATAAACTATAAATGATTAACTCTTAATTAAAATTTACTTAACCATATAAATTAAAATAATAATTCATAGTTCTAATTATTATATTTCTCAATTTTATATTTAAATTTAATTAATAAATATATAATAATTCAATATTCACAATAATCTCTTTTATTTTTAAATTATTTATTTAACTATACCTATCACATTAAAAAATTAAATTAAAATATATTATTTAACTCATAATAATGAGAGAGAGCCCATGCTAGATAGGGCATCAGGGGCCGAGGCCATCAACCTCTCCCCCTCTCCCCCTTGGCATCCTTAGTGGGAGGAGGAGTTTAATGAGGACATACCAATTCATATCTGTAGACTTGTCTTCTCCATGAAGGTTGAGGAGCAACGTAATAGTAGCAATGCTCTTTGGGCTACTAGGAACTTGCTGGCTAGACATCTCAAGGACTAGGAGGAAACGAAAGAAAATTCTGAAAGTTGAATGACAAAGGACAATTCTTTCTGTCTCACATTCTAAAAGTTGAATGAAAAAGGCTAATTCTTTCTATCTCACGTGTAAAAAACACTCTAAAAATTATCTAGGGCTATGAAGATCCCCTTTCCTCCTCCTCGATGTAATATCCCTATGTGATAAATTTAATAAGATGAGAAATATTTTGATTTATATGGTCTGAACTTACTTTGAATGATTTCCACCGATAATTAGTTACAAAATGACTTATAGCACTTGTGAAAACAAAATGACTATGAAAACAACATTTGGGGATGCCTCGTGACAGTGTCTAGGTACATTTTAATAAAGCTCTCCAAAATATTTGTAGGAGGGTGACGCCTTTTCTTGAGAAAATGAAGATATTAAATGGCTGTGCAAACAAAAGCTATGGATTGCACATGTAGTGAATTTCAATGATAACAATTTGTGGATGGTCTATATTAAGAATGTGTCCATGATTCTACGAAGCCTATCTAAGCCTGTAACTTGCAAGAAGTCAACTATGGTTTTAAGAATTTTCCATCGATTGTGTAACCTCTGCATCGATTATCTATTTGATGCTACTAACACCATAATTGTTAAAGTTTTCTCATGATTGACCATATCCACAAAGAGAGGTTTCTTGTTTTCTCACCATGTGGAAGCAAAGGCCAAACTATACCACAAAGATAAGTTAACTACGTTATTAACTATATTAATTTCTTGGAAAAGAATACATAGTTCTTATGCTTAGAAATAATATAAGTTGTAAGATTTCCTTTTGAAAAGAGTATGTAATCCTATGGAAAAAATTAATGCAACATATTGGATTTCCTCTTGTTATAGCTCCAAATCTCACTCTTATGGTTTGTGATGCTGCACTCATGGCCTAGGGCAACCCCTTCTTCTAGACCTGGTCCTAAAATTTAAAAAACAGTGTTTTATCCCTTATACGTGACATTTCCCTGAGTTAAACGCGTGTACACGCGGGTCTGTGTATACCCAACCCGTGTGTATGTATTAAAACACTTAAAAAAATAAATAATTCCTTATTTTCGGGCGGAGATCACAGGTTTTACCTGCTGATCACATGTTAGTGCCCATGGCCCAACTGTTCCCAACCAACTCCTAACTAAAAAACTACTTTGGAGATGGTATAAAAAGACATCAAAGGGAAGGCCTAAGGGGTAGAGAAAAGAAGAGCAAGATTATTATGTTGAGATTTTCCCCTTAGACCAGGTCTGAAGTCCTTGGTGCCTTCTGCACTTCCCCCATTTTGCATAGGAAACCCTTGTTTCCATGTGTATTGGTGATCATTCATCCTTTATATCACCATTGAGTAAGACTTGGAAGGAGCTCTTGTTGGAGGCTTGAGGCTGGAACGAATGCGGGAGGAAGCTTTGCTTGGAGCCTGCTGAAGGTGTTTCAGGTGAAATCTTTCCGTTATATGTACTTTACTTGCCTTTATATAAAGAAACACGTCTTGGTTCCCGAAACAATATTTCTTTGTGCTTATGAGATTCTTGTTTTGAATTCTTATGCAAGTAGTTACTTAAAGATTTTTATAACTAACTTTATAGCATGAAGATGGTTTGTGTATAAGTATTTGTCCATGTACTGTTGTGTTCTTTGATTTGTTTATTTTACAGGTCAAAGGAGAAGAAGGGAACTCCAAGAAGGGTTTGGACCCTCAAGGCCTTCTCGAACGTAGGACCTTAGGTACGTACCCTAAACATTAGAATTTGCTTACAGTAAAGATAATGGCTATGTGTGTGTTTCTTTGAATAAGCAATTTTCAGTCTGGTAGAGTCTTAACCCAAAGGACCCTAGGGGTACTTTCCCCTCAATCAGAATTGGCGACTCCACTGGGGAACAACACTCTTGTTGTTCCTAGTTTGGGTAGTCTTCAAGCCAATCAAGGCTCAGCTCCTCTGTTTGCTGGCTCTGACTGTCTGATCTGTTCTTGAACTCTAATATTTTCCAGTTTTTTCAGTCTGTGTTTTTTATTTTTCTTGAAAAGCTTCAGATACGCTATTTTTCTGGATTACAGAAGCGTATATACGCAAGTTGAACTAAGTGAACCCACGTATACGCAGGTTTCCTCAGTTACAGTCGTGTGTACACGCACTCTGCATATCACTGCAGGCACGTATATTATATAATTTTCAAGATTTATAAATTTTCTTTTTGCTGAATGTTTTTTTGGTGGTTTGGGTCAGTTTGAAGCAGTCATTTTCCAGTAACAGTCCTCTGTTTAACAGGGGGCATCTTGTTCTGAACTCTCTCTAGTTATAAGGAGTATTAGTCTTGTTTTCGTTGATTGCAAGCATCATTGTTTTTGACACACAAGATTTCTTGTTAAGAATCTTGACTGCTCTGTTTTGGCAGAGTAGGAAGATTGGATTCAATCTTTGTGTTCATTTTGATTTGGTGACCCTTTTGTTTGCTTAACGAAACCATTTTTGTGACCATTTTCTCCTTCGTTTCGGGAAAGTTGTTTGTTATCACTTTCTTGAGACTTGCCTTTCGATCTTTTGGACTTTCATTGCTGCTTTTGATTGTCAAGAGCAATTTCAAACACATTTATTTTTGTTGGGTTTTCATCATTTGAAAGGGGTCAATTCGAAAAAGCGTTTGGTTTCCTATTCTTCAATCATTAGTGTCAGTATTTTTGAGAGCATTCTTTGAAAAAGACTTCTTTGCTTGTTGTTTGAAAGAAAATATTTTGAAAGTTTTAAGTTTCGCTTTCTTAAACTTGCTTTTCATTTGATTTCATTTTTTGCGAAGTGAAAATGATTTGTGTTTATCTTAGAACTTGTTTTTATTGTTTGGACGAAATGATTGGTAGCACATCATATCCTATCTAAGCATTTTAGTGGCAAGACAAATTTGATAAGTGAGCAACTTTCCTTCTTTGTTTGCAGAGTAGTCTTAAAATCTTGCATTCACATATAGTTGTTGCATTAGGATAGATTTGCATCCCTTTTTATGCATACATAGCTTTGTTAGCTTTTGTGAGTGTGGAGTTTGAAAAGAAAGCAAAAGACTTTGTTTATTTGAAGTTCCTTTGAACCCTATAAAGATTACTTTTCATCGAAAAACGAAAAAGTGCATGTGCATGTAGCTAAGTTTTATTAATTTCTTTTTGCGTCAAAAAACACCACTAGTTTCACTTCCGTGACCTTGTGACTTAAAGAACAGCCTAATAAAATCAAGCGCTAATTAAAATCCACTAGAACTTTTTGTTTTAGTCAGTTACACCAACAAGTTTAGGATTTTAGGGCCTTGGATAAGGCGAGTGGAAAGTTAACTCTCCAAGGCCACATAAAACGTCAAACATAAGAGTCTGAATAACGAGAGAAAATCCAATAGCGTTAGGAAGACCAGGAAAGCTCCGGATTTGGGAGTTAAGCATGAGGGTCTGTGAAGACAGGGAAGAGAGATACCCCCTCTTCTACTTGTCCGAACTTACCTCACGACTGTTCCGCCTGGCTTCTGCGACGAGTTGGTACCCATAGTTGCCTCTCCTAGTGATCTACACAGGTGGCTGCGGAGGGGAATCCCGTGGCACCTGAGGTTGACGTTGTATCTCTCTTGACAGTACTACTGGAGGGCACCCTTGCGAAGCTTGGGGGCTTGCACCGGCGCAGGCTGTTGTTAGGAGGTTAGCGTAACTTCCTCTGTTACCTTCGCTAATAGGGCTGGGCCGTCATTATTCCAGACTATCTTCGGAAGGCCCTTGACTCCACTTTCTTGTATTTTGGTGTCCGGTCCTCATCACCCGGAGCGGAAATACTTGGAAGTTGTTTGACTGGCTGATATCTTTAGGGACTTTATAGTGTGTGCTCTTTGTTCCTTGTATATAGTTGGCTTTAGGTATTTTTGTCTAGTCACGTTTGGACTTTGTGTTCTGAGTGACTGGCTTACCACTCTACCGATCTTGAAAGGCTTTTGGTTATTCTTTCAGAAGTTGTGGAGTTTCCTCCTCAAGGGCAAAGGTTTTGATTGCTTATCCATATTCCTTGAAAAGTTATTTCTATATTCCCGTAGGGGAAGGGTCTTTGGATCAGTTCGATATGGCCAATATTCCCGTGGAAACCAACCAAGGTGCCCTCCCGAAAGGGGATCCTTGTGCTTTTCCTTCCTTTGGAAACATTGGTACTCCCTTGATGGCCACTTTGAATATTCTTGGGTTGAATGTTGGCCTACCCATTTGGCTGTGGTCCACTCCGAATATTCCGAATGCTCTTGAAGCTTCTCAGTTGAATGCTTTATTTCAAGGGCATTACATGGGTGCGAATTGTTCATCTTCTTTTAAAGAGAAATCTAGGATTCCTTCTTCTCCTCCTTCTTGCAACAAGAAATCTAAAAAGAGGAGAAAGATGAAGTCAAAGAAGAAGAATAATTCTATCCTTTCATCTTCAACCTCTGCAAGTCATGTTGGAGATGAGCCTTCAGCCACTGCTAGTCATGCTGGGGGCAGAAGTCTAGTCACTGCGAGTCGCACTAGCATTTCATCTTCAACCTCTGTGAGTCATGTTGTAGATGAGCCTTCAGCCACTGCTAGTCATGATGGGGGCACAAGTCTAGTCACTGCGAGTCACACTAGCACTTCATCATCAACCTTTGCGAGTCATGTTGAAGATGAGTCTTCAGCCGCTGCAAGTCATGCTGGGGGCATGAGTCTAGTCACTGCAAGTCATACTAGCAAAGAGTCACCAACCTCTGCAAGTCATGTTCAGGACTCTCCGCAAACCACTGCTAGTCATGTTGGCGGAATGGAGGTTGATAAGAAACCCGGACGTAGAAGTTTTAAACCTAAGTTCCCTTGTAAGATATGCAAGGGAGACCATCTTACTCATTTATGCCCTGGTATTCCAGAGGTTCAAAGGGTTTGGTCTGAGTCTAAAAGTACTTCTACTCCTGAACCTGATATGGTTTCTCATCAATCCCATCAACCATCGGTTGAAAATGTGGTAGAGCCAGTGTAATCGCTGGCTGATTACACTCCTCTTTTGGGGGGTGAAGTGCCTAACAAAAGAGTTTGTTTGATCTCTAGTACAGAGTCTTCTAGTATAGGGGGCATTCCAGTCTCTTCGAATGTTCCCCCTCCAAGTTCTAAGAGTGTTTCCTTTGATTAGGGTAGTCTTGTTGAGCCTCGTCTTCCTTCTGCTGCACCTTTTCAAATAAAGGTCAGGGTTAATTCCACAAATGTCTATCGATGTATGGTGGATGAAGGATCCTCTGCAAGTATTATATCCTCTTTGACTTGGAAAGCTTTGGGTTCCCCAAAGTTGTTGATAGCTCAGAGTCAGTTGTTAGCCTATGATAGAAGACCCAGTGAATCTATGGGTGTTCTTCCTCAATTGCCTATCACTTTAGGTGGGAAGACTGTCTTAATCGATATGATGGTGGTTGATAGCCCTTTAGACTTTAATATGCTACTTGGGTGTGATTATGTCTATGCTATGAATGTTGTGGTGTCTTCACTCTTTCGAGTAATGTGCTTTCCTCATAACGGGAATATTGTCACTATTGATCAGCTTGCATCTGATAATCACCACCCTAATTCGACTTTACTGCAGAATGCCCCTTGGTTTGTTCCAAGTGTTCAAGTAGAATCTACCCCGCCACGGGTGAATTATGTGGCATTGAGTCCTCAATGTTCAATTGCTTCTAAGAAGGATCCTTCGACTTATTATTCTCCTTCTTGGGACTTGGTCCCGGCAGTTGACCGAGAGATTCATCCTATAGGGACATGGGACCCTTTAATTCCCTCTTTTGATCCTTGTAGTTCTCATGATTTCTTAGAACTTGTTTTGCCTTCACAGGAGGAACTCTTTGAAGCCATGATTTATGACTACCAAAGGAGTCCTTGGTCCGATCCCTGCAAGGGGTTTGTCCAGAAGAACTATTATGCATAAGCTGCAAGGCTGCGTGGTTCCCTGTACCATATTGTATATATGAGGTACGCATTTTCAAGTTTTGTATTCTATAACACAAGATCTTATATGAAGTTTATATGTGGGATGTATTAACTTCGTGTCTAGTGTTCCTATTTATGTTTACAAAACTTGGAAGATTTCTCCTTTGGAATTTTATGGTTGGTCCGTTCCGACAGGTATTGGTTCTTGAAACTGGCATATAGGTTAGCTTTTTCCACCTGCATTGTGCATTTATCAATTTCCTTTCCCATTTTGCCTTAGGATCGACCCCACCAAGTTATGGTGCGGAACCTTCTCATTGCTTAGAAGTATCATGACTTGTGTGGTAGAGCCTACCTTATCATGGGTGCCCTAGTTAGTACCTTTTTTGTCGCTTGGCACTCATGCTGATTTTTCATCCCTAGGCTTGGGAGTCCTCTTTAGTCCTGCCATGACTTATGCGTTGAAGACTCATTCCGCTTAGCTTCTCCGCTTAATTCTGGCCTTATACCCTAGAGGCTCCTTTATGTTGAGTTGTACTACTGCATTGCATGTTGACCACCTGCACCTTTTGGCCTAGAGCCGGCTTCATTTGGACTCGTGTTTCAGCCAACTTTTGACCATGACATCTGCAAAATCAACCTTGCATTTCTGCAGCTTGACATACCCTGATCCATGGAAGGAACATACCTCTGAGTGTCACTGACCAGTTTTCACCTCCCTGCATTGAGCATAGGAACGTTCCTTTCCCAGGAACTAGATCATCTGTTTCATCGACACTCGTTCTTTCCACTGTACCATAGCATTATTTTATTCTTTTTCCGGCTTAACAGAAAAAGACAAAAAAAATTAAATATTCCAAAAAAGAGCGGGAACAGGGACATTATTTCCATTTATTGTTGGCAGCTAGAGTCAGTCGTGTCGCCCTTGAACAAAGCACTCAAAACAAAGTCTCCTCCACATGGGTGGGATTTAGTTTGACTTAGGTATGCCATAACCTTGTTATTGAGTTAGTTCTCCCCCGATTGGTTATCTCTTCCAACCATATGGAGGGTTTGTTCGTGCCTCCTGCATGGAGAACTTATACAGAGTCATCATATGCTGCCACATAGTCACATTGAGTCGTGCTTTTGTTCAAGGGAAGTTAGCCTGAGTCGGCCTTTCTGCGGTGTCTCTTGACTCATTTTTCAGTCGGCCATCCCTGGTTGTCAGTATCATGTCTATCATCACATCAGTTATATTGGTCCTTTACTCGTGCCGATTTGAGAAGGTCCCATTGACTTCTTGCTGGCGGGTCTTGTCCTTATCGACGACGACACCTTGCTCTGAGGACAGGCCTAGAGCCGCACCCTGGCCCTATTTTCATTATTGATAGGTCACCTTGTGCTCAGCATCGATAAGTATCATGGGTCTTTGACTGAGTGGTTTCCCTTGTGTTCGACATCAGCATACATTATCACACATTGGGATTCGTGCAGTACCTTGGTTTCCATTTGACCCTATTGGTGGATACCTCGCCTCTGTGTCAGCTTTCATTATTGGTTGGTTCAGAGGGTTTCTTTCGTGCGTTAGCCACATCTTGTGTACACCGGAAACGTACTTCGGTTGGGTTACTACATCTTTTTCGTCCGATTCCTTCCACATTATTGGCCTACGGGTTACACTCGCGCTAGATTGATGGAGGATGCCTTAATGCCTTCCTTCTAGCGGATCTTTCCCTATCGACTCCGACTCATTGCTCTGGGGCAAAGATCTAGAGTCCATTTGGCAGTACCTTGGGGTTTGTAGTCATTAGTGGCAGATCCTTCGCTATCGACAGTGGGAAACCATCATTGTCTCTTGATCGATAGATTCTTACAGGTTTTCGACTTCATCTCATCTATTCATACTTGTTAGATTGTACTGGGTACCTTGACGCTCATTATCATTATCGGTGAGTAGTCTCGCGTTTGTTAACGGTATACATCAATGACCGGTAATCAAACGATTTCTCACATGGTCGACTTCAGATCATTTATTCCCAAGGTGTAGAAATGTACCACGGCGGTCGGTGAAGACCTCAGGTTGTATCAGCATTCATTGGTTCACTTGACAGTTGCTCCTGTTGCTGCTAGTTGATACCACTCCACTTTATATGTTGCAATCAGTCATGGCGACATTCTATATGCTGGCACCTGAGTTTGCAGTGTAGTACTATCCTATTCCATCATGTTCAGTTGGTACCTTTTGGGATCAGTCTTTGATATCAGTGATCCGTTGCATCTTTCAGCATCATTGACAGTCTTATATGTGATATTCACACATGTACTTGCTCCTTATGATCAGATGATCCATTATGTATCTTCCAGTCATTTATACTTGTATACTTAGTGGATCCGCTTGTACTTGATATGCGGACATGCTTTACTTTTTCTAAGCATGGGTATGCCCACCTCAGACAGTTTTTCTTTCTGATCTCCTTTTGGTGGCTTGGCAGGCTGAATTCTGGTGAAGTCCTCCTCAGGCTTCTCGACAGACTTCCTTTCCATGTTCTTACATAATATATTTCGGCCATCATGTTCCCCTTTTGACCTCATACTTTAGGGGGCATCTGTTATAGCTCCAAATCTCACTCTTATGGTTTGTGATGCTGCACTCATGGCCTAGGGCAACCCCTCCTTCCAGACCTAGTCCTAAAATTTAAAAAGCAGTTTTTTATCCCTTATACGTGACATTGCCCTAAGTTAAACACGTGTACACGCGGGTCTGTGTATACCCAACCCGCGTGTATGTATTAAAACACTTAAAAAAATAAATAATTCCTTATTTTCGGGCGGAGATCGCGGGTTTTACCTGCTGATCACCTGTTAGTGCCCGTGGCCCAACTGTTCCCAACCAACTCCTAACTAAAAAACTACTTTGGAGATGGTATAAAAAGACATCAAAGGGAAGGCCTAAGGGGGTAAGAAAAGAAGAGCAAGATTATTATGCTGAGATTTTCCCCTTAGACCAGGTCTGAAGTCCTTGGTGTCTTCTGCACTTCCCCCATTTTGCATAGGAAACCCTTGTTTCCATGTGTATTGGTGATCATTCATCCTTTATATCACCATTGAGTAAGACTTGGAAGGAGCTCTTGTTGGAGGCTTGAGGCTGGAACGAATCCGGGAGGAAGCTTTGCTTGGAGCCTGCTGAAGGTGTTTCAGGTGAAATCTTTCTGTTATATGTACTTTACTTGCCTTTATATAAAGAAACACGTCTTGGTTCCCGAAACAATCTTTCTTTGTGCTTATGAGATTCTTGTTTGGAATTCTTATGCAAGTAGTTACTTAAAGATTTTTATAACTAACTTTATAGCATGAAGATGGTTTGTGTATAAGTATTTTTCCATGTACTGTTGTGTTCTTTGATTTGTTTGTTTTACAGGTCAAAGGAGAAGAAGGGAACTCCAAGAAGGGTTTGGACCCTAAAGGCCTTCTCAAACGTAGGACCTTAGGTACGTACCCTAAACATTAGAATTTGCTTACAGTAAAGATAATGGCTGTGTGTGTGTTTTTTGAATAAGCAATTTTCAGTCTGGTAGAGTCTTAACCCAAAGGACCCTAGGGGTACTTTCCCCTCAATCACCTCTCGAAAATAACATGTATTTCTTATGCACATAAATAATACAAGTTATAAGATTTTCTTTTGAAAATAATATGTAATTGTTGGAATAAGGAATTACTAAGAGGGGGAGCGTCGAATCAATAATTAGTTAGGTGTTTAAAATTTAGGTTCAATTCTAAATTTCCTTTCACTCTTAGCAATAAATTATGTGATTATTCTTAATGAAATACATAGACATCAAAGTAAACCATTCACATGAACATACAATCTATCAATTGAGTAGCATGCACATATTGAAACAGGTATTTTTTATGTCGAAACTCAAAGGAAGAAAAACACCATTTGTTTGTTATTATGATGTGGTTTAATCTTCTACTTAATTACATCAAGTTTTTTGTGAGCACCCACTTGCAAGAGGCCCAAACCCCCTTTAAGATAGAAAGCCACTACTTTTCAAGAGGCACCAATGTATTATGAATGTAGGCCACCACTTGCTCTACCCAATTGTTGTTTTACTTTTCATACAATTTTCAATTTGAAAACATAGGCCTATACAAATGCACAAAAATATAAACTTTGCCAGCTATTACACAAAAGAACTTCTCCTCTACTTTGCAGTACTTCTTTCCAATGCACATTTCCATTATAAAACAACTCTACTCTCAGCCCTCAATTGTTTTGCATGAATATCATCTTTTGACCATCATAGCCCTTCTTCTCACACTCAGTCACTTACAACCCCTCACACTCTTCACTCAACACACAATATTGCTTCACACATGAGACAATGTTTTCTCCACCTTTATTTTCATTGGAAACACAATGCTCATCATGTCTTGTTAGGTCATGAACCAGCACATTCAATTAATATTGTGGCACACTTGTCTTTAATTAAAAAATATGAATATGGAGGTTGGTTCACTCAATCTCTGGCACATGTATGTTATCCATCCTAGTGGCACATCTAAATACTTACATCTGCAATTGAATTAATTATGTGACTGAATTTCAGAGTGTTCTTGCATGATGAGAATTAATTATCATTCAACATGCATATAATGGGAAGCATTATCATTCAACCATTGTAGCTACATTTATTATGGCAACGGGCACCTGAGTATTCATTAAACTAAGAATTAAGATCTCATTCAAACTGTGCATTACAACAAAGCTCTACATGCCTATTAATAATCCTTTTGTGTACCATATGTTCTTTGGCATTTCTCTCTTGGTTGGTGGTCAGATCTTCTGCACCTGACTATATTTTCCATTTAAAACTTTACAGTGTGCAAGAAAGACTAGTGGTGACTTGTTCTTGTTTTGAGCCAAGATTCACTAAATCATCCTGTAAATCATGGTCCTCTCTATCTCAATCCAGGGAAACCAATAATTACCATTGAATTCAATTCACATCTTTGGTTTCTAACTTGATTTCATTATCAGAGGCAATAAGCTCTTAAATCACTGACATATCATATGCTCTTTTTAAATTATATACCCCTAGTTCTTTTCATATAGCCTGAAGGCCCTTGGTCACAAAACTACAAATGACCTTATTTTGGTGCTTGTGTTTGGCCATTGGTTCCTTTAACATGACAATATAATCTGTGCACCCTTATTTTCCTCCCAAAATAAGGTCATGTGCACCCTTAGTGGCACATCTAAATACTTACATTTGCAATTGAATTAATTATGTGACTGAATTTCAGAGTGTTCTTGCATGATGAGAATTAATTATCATTCAACATGCATATAATGGGAAGCATTATCATTCAACCATTGTAGCTGCATTTATTATGGCAACAGGCACCTGAGTATTCATTAAACTAAGAATTAAGATCTCATTCAAACTGTGCATTACAACAAAGCTCTACATGCCTATTAATAATCCTTTTGTGTACCATATGTTCTTTGGAATTTCTCTCTTGGTTGGTGGTCAGATCTTCTGCACCTGACTATATTTTCCATTTAAAACTTTACAGTGTGCAAGAAATACTAGTGGTGACTTGTTCTTGTTTTGAGCCAAGATTCACTAAATCATCCTGTAAATCATGGTCCTCTCTATCTCAATCCAGGGAAACCAATAATTACCATTGAATTCAATTCACATCTTTGGTTTCTAACTTGATTTCATTATCAGAGGCAATAAGCTCTTAAATCACTGCCATATCATATGCTCTTTCTAAATTATATACCCCTAGTTCTTTTCATATAGCCTGAAGGCCCTTGGTCACAAAACTACACATGACCTTATTTTGGTGCTTGTGTTTGGCCCTTGGTTCCTTTAACATGACAATATAATCTGTGCACCCTTATTTTCCTCCCAAATGAGTCATGCATGATGACTTATAGTGTGGGGTATGTCCGGAGCCTTTCCTGTTCTCTTATTGGTTGTCGCTCTTTCATGTTAGCCTCATGCCTAGTCACCTCATTACTCCCTTTTTTGCACCCTTTATAATCTATCATGGTCTTATTTATGAGATGAGCTATGCCAGTGCGGTCCACCCAACACTCACACCAGCCAATCAACTACCTACTAGGCTGAGTTGGCTCTGATAGCTGCCCTATCAACCTAACGCCCAATTACCCACTTGTTCTTTTGCACCTTGCTATAAAGATTTTGGGATCTTACTAGTAGGATGGCGTCATGTTGACATGACACATGCCATGTGTCACTTCTAGAGTGGTCCATGTGCCACCCAGAAATTCCTTACTTGGGTACCTAAAAATCATAAATATACATGTCACATGTCCTGTGTATCGACGTCATATTGACATTATCACTACCCAATACAATGTTTTCATGTAATGCTTCCACCTTGACTTCATCTTTGTGTGCTCAATAAAACCTCTGGGGTAAAATCCATTAGGATGATATGGCTCTAAGGATCACCTTTGACCAATAAAAACACTTGCCACCACTGCTGTTAGAGCCACGTCCGCCTGACTGTAAGAGAAAAATATTTATGATTTGTGCTCCCTTTTGCAAGCTATTTGTGGTTTTGAGTCAAAGGGTAGTGCAATTAATATTTTTCATCGATCTTGCAATTCAACGGTATGGAAAACCTCCTTTATGCCACCCTCCTACATGTTGATAGTCAAGTGAAAAGGTTTGATGCAATATCATTGATGCATCAAAGGGAATTCATGGTGATAGATCTTCCCAGCTACTTCCTCACTGTTTAAACGACCACCTCCACTAACTTCATTGTCAAGTTTGGAAACTGCCAAACTAACTTTCTCGAAAGGTCCTCCACCAGTTTAACTCTGAAACCTTTGACATTGAGGGTCCTAACTTTGACTTATAATAACTTTTGATCCAAAAGACCATTGTTGGACTTTAATAGACCACTAGAAATCTCTTTCTGAACACTATTCAACTATGTTACTTCCAGGATAATCTTATCTAAACTCCTAAGGCATAAATTTCTTCAACGTGTAAACTAACAAACCATCACAATTATAAGATATTATAGTTCCTTTTCATATGCTACTACTATGATGGTTCTCTACTTGAGATTGTAGCAATCATAGACTCCCCCTGATCTTGACATCAATGCCAAACACAAGATGCCACTAGCCATTCTGACAATGCCAATTGCCCAACAATAATACCTATGAGAAAAAATAGTACAAATTATATGATTTCCTTTTTAAAAGAATATGTAGTCCTTATGCACAAAGATAATATAAGTGATGGGATTTTCTTTTGAATACATAGTTCTTATGTGCGAAGATAATATTAGTTTTGGTGTTTTTCTTTAGAAAGAACATGTTTTTTTGTGCTTATTTATGGTGAAAAGAATATGTTGTTCTTGCACACAAAGATATAAATAGTTATGGTTATTTCTTTCTAAAGGAATACATTGTTCTTGTGCACAAAGATAGTATGAAATATGGTGTTTTCTTTTGAAAAAAATTGCCATCTTCTTGTGTGCAAAATAGAATTAACTCTGACATGAATTTTTAGGCAAAAATATAATTAATTATGATGATCTCTTTTGAAAATATTACCTTACTCTTGTGTGTAGAGGTAGAAATTAACTATTTCATTTCTTATATTACCTCTATTGCAATGCCCAAAGGTAGAATTTAACTGACAATGGAAATAGTATTGGTTAAATTTTATTAAATCAAATAGTATATTCCAATAAATAAATTATACTATTCTCAGCTAACATTTGCTACAATTCATTAACTTTGGACATATTTTAACAAAAGTAAATAGATTGGACTTGTTTAATGCATGTAAAATTAGGATGAATAGGCATGATTATGCATGCATTTGTATTATGTTTTGGGAGTAGAGATAAGAAGATTAATCATATTTTATATTAGTAACCTATTTTGTTAAATTAGTGAGAATAAGAATGGTTTAGTATTAGAAGGAATCAAAATATTGTTAACCATGGTTGTACAATTTTGTTCATGTGGTTTTGTATTTTTAATAAATGCATTGAAGGTATGATTCTACAGGTAGTTATTAGGGTGTTCCATGTGTTGAAAAGCTGTGATTTTGTACTTGATGATGGATGTAAAAGTAAATTATTGGAGATGACTTTTATTTTTATGCATGTTCAAATAGTGTTACATGAAAGGATATATAAAGAATATAAGATTATTAGTGATTATGACATAAAAATGATACCTCGTAGAGATTGAATATTTGAGTTTCGATAAATTGTTATTTTAGATAATCATGATGTCAAATTTTTTCTTGTGATAGTGATTTCAGGAAAGAATAATGACTTACGAAAAGAATGGATTGAGATGTTCTAAACTAATCTCTATTGAAATAATTGAAAGATGGATTATAACTAATACCATGGAAGGAAATAAGGTCATTATGCATAGCTATTGTTACATGCAAAGTGAAGCATAGTCAAATGTAGTTTATAAATTGTAACTTACGACAGGAAATAACCATGCCACGAAGAAATTATGCTCGAAGAACTATTGGGTAATGTGTTTGGGAAATATGAAATCAAGTTTAAAGTAATATGACCTCTGGTTAATTATACTTGAATTAAAAATAATGTTTTTTGGTAAAAAATCAACAATGGAAAAGGGATGGAATCCCTTGTTTCCATTTAGTGAGGGTTGAACTCCTTCATGAAACTTCTAATAAAATGAATGTTTGTTGGTTTTTCCCTTCAGGGTTTCTAGGGTATATAGGTGTCCATATATGTGCTTGCTTATTTTGTTATCTTGATAAGATTACTTCCTTTCATGACACTGAAAATTACATCATTCAATGTGTTATCAACAAGCTTGATTAAATGAACAATGTTAATGATGCAAAGTTATAGGAGAAATAATTATGTTAACAAGTTGCATTAATGGTTATTACTTTATGAGATTTTATATTTATTTTCTAAGATTTCTCCAGTTAATGATTATCCTTACTCCATTTCTATGGTTAATTCTGTTATTATGGTAATTTTATCTGATGATGAGTTAAGTAGGTGATATGCCATTAGTGGGATGCTACAAGTGTTTGTAAAACTTGATTAAAAATATATAATCTTGTGTATTTTGTACAAGCTATACTAAAGGGATGTTACAAGTGGTATCAAAGAAAAGGTTGTAACATTAGAACCTCTTGGGTTCAATAAGAACAAGAAGGATTAGAGGTATGACATTATTAGATAAATCTAAGGTATGATACTAGCAAAATTACCCTGCAATATATGCATTAAGATGAAATACATAATAGTGCTAATGTCTACGTGAAGAGTAATGATTCTTATGATATTTGAGTCCTTATGATTGATAAAAGTCAATTAGAAATTATGTTGCATTGATTATAACTAAATTATGGATAATTTGGATCACTCACATAGTGAATAGTGATAGTGTGGATTAACTACCATTTTTTATTCATACTCTATTTTTTTGTGTAAATCAGCTGATATATTAGATCAAAAAAATGTTACATATAGTTACAAAAAGGGGCCTGCCATTTTCAGAGGAGAAAGAGAAAATGCAGGCCTGCCAAACAAAAGACCACTCATATAATCCCTATAGCCGATCGCTATTCAGATAGGAAACATACTACATAACAACTAACAAAAACTTAACCTGAGTCACACATAAACTGAAATAGAAAACCGCCAACCACACAAGGTTTCCAGAAAGAATGAGAGCAACTGCTATCATAGAAGGCCACTTAAAGGCCTGCGAAGCTTACATTCATCAGACATAGACAATAACATAAGCAAACAATAAATAGGAACCATCACTAGAAGACCACCCACCAGGAATCCTACTAGTTGATTTTGGCAACAGCTGGAGAACTAACAACACTTAGACCAGTGCCATCATCTCCCTTGGGAGCACTGCAGGGCCTGTGGCATCTGATGATGGTTGTTTTGGAATCATCTTCGGGGATTCCAATAGAGACATTTAGCCCATGGCGCATGTACAACTTGAAGAACCAAATAAACCCTCCCAGACTCTAAGCAAGCATTTTAATTTCTTCTGTTAGGGAGTTGATGGTAGTCTCCAACTTAACCAACCGTGTTGAATTCCTGGCAGAGGTGAGGGAGTTCGCTTGATAGGCCTCCTTGAAAGTGGCACCTTAAATGCTCATGGCTTTTGTAAACATCGCTTTCATCTGCCAAGCCACACTTTGCATTCTCAGGAACTGGGTAGCTCTGGTTGCTAGGGTGCCCGGGTCCAAGATCCAATCTACCTCCACGCTGATGGCTTTAATGTCCATCCCTTCATTGGCTTTGTCCACCTCAATTTGGAGCTCTTCAAAAATCTGTTTTCCTTTTCTAGAGACGGAAGCCTCATAATCCTTTCGGGCTCTCTTTAAATCCATGGCAGCTTTGGAGCTACAGAGGTTGTGCTTGGCCATGGCAAGATTGCAAGTGCAGACTATTGAAAAGCAAATTCCTATACACAAAACCATAAACACAGGGCTAAGCTTTGAGGAATACCATGAGCAGGTGAATCTTTCCCGATTGGCTCTATATAAATAGTGAGAGACGTTGAGTGAGGGGTCGCGATCTTAATTGAAACTTTCATCTTTTCCATGTTTCTGATAGCCTAGATCCCCAACAGGTGACTGACAACATTCCTATTATTACGGTTGAGTGCATTCGGACTCCCACACTTATCACTTAAGAGAAGAGGCCACGCATACCCCAAATCGTAAAAGGTATGTTGATCTTCCATCTTTTCCAATGCGAGCCATAGGACAATCGCTAGTGATGCCACCACTAGGCATTAAGGATTAGGGAATAAACATTAGGAGAAAACCACATTATTCATTGATGATCGGTACCTTGTAAGTCGTCCTCCTCTCCTAACATGCCTGTGAGGTCTTGCCTTGAGATTTGAAGGCATTTATTCTGAATATTAGCACCTGTGATGCTTTGCCAATAGGTGTCTATGTCATCATTCGGGTGGTCGATCGTGTGGTTGGCTAGGCTATTCACCATTGAATTTTCACTATGCCTGATTACTTGCAGAATGATTCCATTGAGAGTGGAGAGATGTTTGGCAATGAGCGTGGTGACCATGGTGAGGCGCTAATGCTTAGTAACCCTCTCATAACATGAACCATTTTTCATTTTCCTCGCAACATTAATGGCTAAGAGTGAGTCTCCTTTCACTATTGTTGCCCCACTACCCAGGCGGATTAGGATTTGCAAACCCTGCTCTAGAGATGCAAATTTTGCCTCGTTGTTAGTGGCTTTCCCCAAAGATTTGCTGTAGATATAAAGAATTTCACCTTTATTGTTGCGTATGACACCTCCAAGGCCAGCCGGGCTAGGGTTACCTCGAGAGGCTCCATCAAAGTTTAATTTGTGGAACCCCAGGATAGGAGGTTGCTAGGAAAACAAAGAAGGAGCGGCCTGAGGTCTTTGCGCCAGAGAATTGAGGCCAGTTACAGTACTCATGCCAAATAGCTACAGAATTCAACTGTCATTAGTAGAGATCCTGTTTGCCTATTCTGCTTTACTATTGGTAAGGGCAGTTTATCGCATATTTTGCATGAGGTTTTTTTTATGGTATCTAGCTGCCTAGATTCTGTTTGAAAAATGCTTCTATTTCTTTCTTTCCATGTGGAACAGACTATAAAACCAGGGCTTAGCCTCCATAGGATGTTTACAGTGTTGCAGCTAGAATATTTGGTTCGCTAGTTGGCTATGCTATCTTGTATGGACTCTTTCTTTCTATCTGTTTTTCTGAAGATCTCCTCCATCCATAGCCATAGTTTATTGGTCCATTCACAATTGTTAAGGATATGATTCATATACTCCTCTTATTTTTCATAGAGGGGACATCGGGATGGACCAATGAAGCCTTTTTGCCACAGGTTCGACCAAGTGAGGATCTTACAATGCATTACGAGCCATAAGAAAGTCTTTATCTTCGTCCAGATGGTGGTATCCCAAAAATTATTGTGCCAAATCACTTTCTCTTCTAGATCCCCATGTTTTATGTAAAGTTTGGCTTCCTGTAGGTTGAAGGTGCCTCCATCAAGTTTTCCCCACCTTAGTTGATCTTCACCCTGAGAGTAGCAGATATTCCTATTGTCCAGACAAGAGTGCAAGGATAAGAGAAGGTTTCCCATCACATCTACCTGTGGGGGAGTATTAGGGTGCCAATGTCTCCATTGTTGGCTTGTGATACTATCAGTCCAGTATTGGTTCACCCTGAGTTTTCCTTGTTCCTAATACCTGTGCTGCAGGGGAAGATAATCAGGACTCTCAAGCTTGGGAAGTTGTTGCCAAGCATCTTCCCAGAAGAGAGTCGTGCTACCATTGCAGATTTCCCAAAAGCAGTGATCTTGTATGATGTTCCGATTAGCCCATGCCAGGTTCCAAATGGGGGATCCGACTGGAGGGTCAGTCATTCTAATGAGATCCCGAGGGCACCAATTTTCAGCATACTTGGCTTTCCATAGCCTGGCCCAGGGTGTTTGTGGTTCCTTGACCCATCTCCACTAGAGCTTGGCACCACAGGCTTTGTTTACTGTGTCTGGGTCTTGAAGCCCTAGACCACCCAAGATCTTGGGTTTACAAAGTTTTTCCCATGCTACTAGAGCCCATTTCTATTTTTCAACTTTTCCAGACCATAGGAAGGTTCTTTGAATGTTTCTGATTTTTTGGAGAACACCTTTGGGAGATGAAAGGATGGAGAGCATATACTGAGGAATAGCTTGTAGGATAGCCTTAGTCATGACAAGCTAAACATCGAAGTTAAGGACCCTATTAGTCTAGTGATTAATCTGTTCTTCGAGGTTGGATAACAGCTTCTCCCAGTGGAGCTTTTGCCAGGGTTTATCAATGAGAGGGATCCCGAGATACTTAGAGGGAAGGCTTTTCCTTCTGAACCGAAGGATAGCAGTAAGATTTTTCTGGATCGCTAAGTGAGTATTGAAAAATAAAATGGAGCACTTATCCAAATTAAGGTCCATACCTGTCGCTTGAATGAAGAGATCAATGATAGCTTTGAAACCTTGGGCTTCCTGAACCGTTGGAGTTCCATGAAGCATGGTATCATCCACAAATTGTTGATGAGTAGTGGCTGGGCAAGGTGGCAAGTGTTGAAGGCCCTTGATATTGTTCCTTTCCTTTGCAGTTTTAATGATGCGAATTAGGCCTTCCATTAAAATGACAAAAAGAAGAGGGGAAATGGGATCGCCTTGGTGAATGCCTCTAGAGGGGGCAAATGAGAAGGTGGGAGCTCCATTTACCAAAATAGAAAAGTTGGGGGATTTGACTAAGGCTAGAATCTAGTTGATCCAACATTATGCAAACCCAAAAGCTTCCAGAATGGCTTCTAGATACTTCCAACTGATCTTGTCATAAGCTTCTGAGAGATCCAACTGAATGATCATACCTACTCTTTTCTGAGATTGAAGAGTGTGAATCATTTCCTATGCTAGCAAGACATTATCCATGATCTGTCTGCCTTCCACGTAGCCAGATTGCTCCTTTGAGATTATCAAAGGGAGAATTGGCTTCAGTCTGTTGGCCATTACTTTGGAGATAATTTTATAAAGAACATTGCACAGAGCAATTGGCCGAAATTTCTAAGGGGTACAGGTTGCTTCCTCTTTGGGAATAAGGAAGATGAAGGTGGGATTGAGGGATTTGAGGATGGAGGAAGATTTTAGGGAATCTTCCACCACCTCCCACACTTCCAGCCACACAATTTCCCAACAAGCTTTGAAAAAATCAATGGTGAAGCCATCCGACCCTGGTGCCTTACCATTAGGCATCTCTTTCACTACTTCTTCCACCTCCTCCATGGTGACAACGTAGTCTAAGGATTTATTCTGATCTTCAGTAATTAACCTTGGGATGGAAGTCATAAATTCCCTGATGGCTTCTTCCCTATCAATGTCTAGTTCTGTTGCTATATGGCTAATTGATTAGTGAGGATGGAGGAAATATCCTGATGAGGGTGGAGGGGAGTACCTTTCTCATCCTTCAATCGAGTGATTTTTTTGGTGCACCTGTAGTCTACAGTCGAACGATGGAAGAAGTTGGGTTTTTTTCCCATTCTTTGAGCCATTGTATGCGAGACATTTGTCTCCATAATATTTCCTCCTGCTGGCATCTTTCATTCCATTTCTGCATGAGGACTCTCTCAGTGCTAATGGAATCCTGAGTGATGTCCCCTTTGAGCCATTCTATATGGATCTGTGCCATCTGTTCCTCCAAGGTCTGTTTGTCTTTGAAAATATTCCCGAAGACCTCTTGGTTCCAAGATTGAAGCCAAGATTTGAGGTACTTTAATCTCGCTTGGAGCCGATACATTTTGGTGACTTTGGTGTCCAGTGGCTCTTGCCACCAATGTTTGAGTTTAGAAGTGAAATTCGGATGGCCCAACCAAAATTTATCAAACTTGAAAGGTCTGTTTTTTGGAGTGTCGAGGATGGCTACGTCTAGAGTGATGGACCAATGATTAGAGCCTCCACAAGGAATAATGCCTGATTGCACAGTGACCCCCTCAAGGAGGATGGATTTTGTGATAAGAAAACGGTCAAGTCTAGAGGCAAACTGCCTATCTCCTCCTCTTTTGTTATTCCAGGTGTATAACCCATTTTTGGAGAGGATATCAACAAGATTTGTTGCTCTGATGAAGCTATTGAATGCCTCTGCATCTCTGTTCAGAGTTCTTACCCCTCCTTTCTTTTCTGTCAGCAAGGTAATCATGTTAAAATCTCCTCCATAGATTTCTTTAGTAGTGGAGTGTCTACATTGCATCTTGGAGAGGCCATCTAGCATCAACAGTTTATCTTCTAGTCTTTGGGGGCTGTAGATATTAGTGCACAAGTATGTGTTGGATTCCCCTATGATTTTCATTTCTAGGGAAATGTAAGATATGGAAGCCTATGCACTTATAAGATGGAGGGAGGGGGGATTCCAGAAAGTGGACAGGCCTCCTTCCATTCCATTCCCTTGCACATGTGTGTATTCCATTCTTTTTCCTAAATTTCTGCTTATTCCTTTCATTTTTTGGCTAGAGCACTTGGTTTCTTGTAAAAAAAATCATGTCAGGATTTTCCTTTTCGACTTTCTTCCTCAGAAGTCTTTGTTTTCTTTGGCTGTTTAGCCCTCTAACATTCCATGAAAGAATCTTCATAATTAACAAGGTTTAAGAGGAGAAAAAGAAAGCCTCAAGGGCTTTCATCTTACCTAAGTTGAGGAGCATCAGACCTAGCTCGTGGAGTGCTTCGTTGTTTGTTCGTTGACCTCTCTTTTTCCTATGTTTGGCATTGTGTTTTATTTGGTGTAAACCTTGGGCCTTGACACCCAGACCCTTTGTGGTGCCAAAGCCTCTTTTCTGCCCTTTTAGTTCTGCATCTTGCCTTGTTAGGAAGAAAAAATTGACTTTGTCTACTTCCTCCTCTGGGATATGTTCCATTCCTTTCTGCTTCCATTGCTCCACCATGGTATTGAGATCCATGCCTTCCCTCTCTAGTATGTCACTGAGTTCCATATCCTCTATTCCTATTTCACTGGCTGTCATTTCCGCATCTCCTTCTAAGTCTTTTTCCAACTCAGGACCTTGTTGGATCTCATTTGTCAAATCCGGATTGGGTTCTTGGGCTTCCTGTGAAGGAACATCCTGGATTTCCTGTGTTAGGTCTAGTACTTGGGGATTTTTGGCTAAAACTGTTCCAGACCCAAGGACTTCAAAGGCATTGACAGTTCCTTTAATGGAGGTTCCTATTTTGGGTTGGTTTTTCCGATTGGCCTGTTGTCTCCCATTTGGACAGGAAAAACCTTCCTGATCCTTGCCTATGTCTTCCTTGGCTTTCTTGGTTGGCTTATTCATTAGGCATTCCCTAAACAGGTGTCCATGTTCATGGCACTTCTGACACCAAAAGGGAATTTCTTCATAATATATGGCTTGAAAGAAGACTTCATCTCTAAATTCTAGCCATTGACCTTCATGTAGAGAACCTGGAACATCCATTTCAACACATATTCTTGAAAAAGAGGTGTACCTTTTTTGCAGGGCGGCCTCTGAGGCTTGGATGAAGGTTCCCAGTTTATTGCCTATTTGTTCCAGCACTGCGGGTCTCTAGTAATCAATGGGGAGAGAGAATAGGCAAATCCAAATAGGTACATGCGTGAACGATTCCTGTTCTGGTACAAAGTTGGGTTTCCAGGGTCGCATAAAAATGCAGTCCTCCATAAAAAATGTGATCCCTATCTTCCAGGTTCGCGAAGATAACAGTGAAGAACCATTTGACCCCCAGGTGTAACTTGAGATCTCCCTTAGGCTTATATTGTTATTTGATCCAGAAGCAGAGGGATTTTTCCGTAGGCCAGAAGCCCATGAACTTACAGGCCACCACATGTATTGAGATATGGTCTCTGTAAGCTTGCATTTTAGGGTTGGTGATAACAACCCACAAACTTTCTGTCATTTTGGGCTTGCAACACCCTAGGTCCTCTTGTTTTCTTGTCGCTGTGGAAGATCCCTCCAGATCTGGGCCGTGCTGGGGTAGGGCCTCAGTTCCCACGATGTTTTTGTTTTTTCCTTCTACTCCTTGTCATTCCTGCTCAGGACTTGGGTTCCCGTTGTCTTTTCCTTCCAGAATCTTGATTCCATTTGTCCGTTTTTGACTTTGGGTATCCTTGGTTTTCCCACTAGCCTTTTTCTTCTTGCTTAGCTCATCTTTTCCTGCATTTTCAAATCCAAATATCTGCACCCCTTCCAGTGGGGCCTTTCCTTTATCCATCATTGCTTGTTTGTATGAAGGGGCTCCATTGGTCCACGCAAGCCTCATCTGTTGGGCCAGGGAAATCCCATGCCTCCAAAGCTCTGTGAATAGGGCACTGCGCTCTACCATAGTTTGTGACAGTATTTAGATTGTAGACCGAAACCCTCACTCTTCTCCACTAGTTCGGCCTCAAGTAACCTTCTATTCATACTCTTATGATAATGTTTAATGATGAATTAAAAGAAAGTTATTGGGATTGTAATGCAATGCTTGTGAAATTGAGAGAAGAATGAATGTATGCATTTATTTGTTAATAAAGAAAATAGTGTGATAGTGAAAAAAATTGTAGAAATGTAGGGTTTGTCTAAAATGTTGATGATAGCATACTAGAATGTTTAAGAAAAAAAATATATGAAAGAAACCCATTGAATTTCAATTGAATTTACAATATATTGATGGCCTGGTTTGTTTAGTATATTGCAATAACTTATTAGAATATGCATCATTCAAATTTTTGTTGAAGATTATTATTAAAGTTGTAAAGAATTTGATAATGGTAACTCATTCTTACATTATTGATTTAATGATAACAATACATTGATTGAAGTTGAGTTTGTTATTTATTTATAAATTTCTACTAGTATTTATTATTGACACTCAGTTACTAAGGGAAAATGAGTGTTCTTGTATAATTAAAGTTTTTTATAGGCTTTTATGCATATTAAGATAGTATGCAAGAAATTATGATGGCTACAAAAGTAGACATTTGTTTAACCATGCATAAGCATGACTGTAATTTCTTGAATCCTTTAAAAGAATTTAGATCATGATAGTAGTAGTACCTCACAAAGTGATTGATTTAATAGAATTGCTTGTTGTGTCAGTAATTAAAATTGAAAGGAAAAGGGTTATGGCCTTTCATAAGAACATGCGTAAATTATAACTAATGTGATAAGGGAAGAAAATATTATTTGAATGTTTAATAATGTACTGCCTGAATAATGGAAATGCATGAGATTAAATTGATTTGTATGTTCTAAAAATTTAATGATAGAACTAGTAACAACCAGGTGTTGTTTATTACACTAACCACTTCAAACTTCGAACATCGAACATGTAATTCTACAAGTTGATGTTTCAATGAGGGTATTACTATGAATGAGTTTGTATACATCATGAATCAAACAAAAAAGATTGCATTTTCATCCTTTTTAAATGCATCCAGTTTGCATGAATATTGTAATGACACTAGATATTAAACCTAATCAGTTAAGTCCATTATATTGTGAATTATGGTGTCTTCATTGTCATTTCTAAACAAAAATTTGGATGGCATTCTAAATCTGTTGGCATTACTGATTTCTTTAACTAAGAATAGTCTGAGTAATTGACTTCAATTTAGTAATGTTGCATAATGACTTATGGTGGACACATGTGCATGAAAATGAAATATCATTTTGCATGGATTAGAATTGTAGTGGATGATGATCAAAATGGCTATATCTATTAGAAGTCATGTTCCCTTAATTGTGATTGTGGAAAACATCTCCATGGAAACTTTTTTCTAAATTTCTTATAGTTTGGAATATGTATCCTTATTTTCAATGAGTGAAAATGGTTTTTATAGGTGACACATTAACCAGACCAGTGCCCTCTTACTTGTATTGAGAAACATGGATGCATGTGAAAATTGAAATGCATTTTGAGTATATTTGACTAGATGTTTTGTATCTAAATGACATGACTTGTAGATGGTTTAGTTTTATGAAGTATAGTTGTGACTAATGTTTCTGGTATGATTAAGTAGTGGTAGCTTAATGGAAACATGGTGACATCACTAAGATTCTGAAAGCATGGAACATAAGAACCAATAAAAGGTAAAAATGTTACATGTGACTTGCGACTAAAAATGTGGAAGGTATAATTTTCACTATTATGCAAACATGACATGCGACATGTGTGCATAGAAGATATAATGATGTCTTTCCTAAAATGCTTGTTGATTATTATATGGAAAATTTGAAAAGAACACCATTCGTGTGACATGAGATGTTAGTAATGGTTCCTATCAATTGTAGGATTTTAGGGATGCCCTGATTGAAGGCAAAAATTGCAAGGACACTCGAGTAATGGGGCTCAAAATTTTTTGAAATTTTCAAGGAATTGTCACTTGGTAATAAAAAATGCTTCAAGGAAAATTTGATGATAGCAGAAATCGAATTGTAATTTTTTATTTTTATTTTTAAAATGAAGATTAAAAAATAACGTCAAGGAAAAGTAGTAAATATGTTTTAAAATGGATGTAAAAACAAAATCCAAGGGTCGCACATGTAGTGAATTTCAATGATGACAATTTGTGAATGGTATTTATTAAGAATGTATCCATGCTTCTACAAAATCTATCTGACCTTGTAACTTACAAGCAATAAATTATGGTTTTAAGAATTTTCCATTGACTATATAACCTCTAGATCGATTATCTATTTGACGCTATGAAACCAAAAGTATTAAAGTTGTCTCATGATCTATCGTAGCCATCAAGAGAGGTTTCCTGTCTCCTCACCTTGTAGAAGCAAAGGCTAGATTATACCAGAGAGATAAGCTAACTACATTATTTTCGTTGTAAATACTTCATGGATTCTTGTGAAAAAAGATTAGTTAGCTATGTTATTTTTCTTGGAAAAGTTTCATGGTTGTTGTAGAGAGATATGTTAACTACGATTATTTTGTTAAAAATATTTCATGGATTTCTGTGAACAAAAATAATACAAATTATAAGATTTCCTTTTGGAAAAGAATATGTAATTCTTGTGCACAAAAATAATACAAATTATAAGATTCCATTTTGAAAAGAATATGTAATTCTTATGAAGCAAGGACTGTCTGCAATGATGCTCCTTGCCAAGAAAGTTGGATAAAAAAGCTTCCGAAGTCTAATAAAAAAAAGCTATTAGTGTCATCAATTCTAGGTTCCTGTAACACCCCATTGCAGCCCTGATGTTAAAAAAAAACAACAAAAATTCTTATTACTTAAATATCATTTCCATAAAACTTTTGGTTTTGCATGAGTCGACCAAGGATTTCACAGATTTTAGCGGATCGGGGCAATTGACCAAAACCAAAAACAGAGGTTTGGTTCTACATGAGTTGACCAAGGATTTCACAGCTTTCATCTTGTTAAATATGTCAAACCAAAACATCTAAAATCACCAGAATGTTTACTTGAAAACATTACGACTAAATTGAGAAAGCCATTTTTAAGTATTTTTTATGCAAAAAAAATTGTATCTCTTATACTAGGCATTTCTAATGCACTATCATTTCTTCATTTCTTGGTTGTAAGTGTGCAGTTTCCATGACCTATAGACATAATTCAAACTGGGTGACCAAAGGAAAAGTGCAATATCTCCCCAAACAACTTCTAGTGTTCGTACACCGGCTAAGTAGCCATGCCATTCTAGTGGTCATGTAGGTTGTAGCCAATGGAACCTCTATTGTAACTGAAATAGAAATGGGATTATAGTAACATAAATAACTGAATAAATAATGGTGGCACCTGGACACTGTTGGGAATTTCTGGTAATTCCAAACAAAATTAACTTAACAGAACAGAGAACAACGCTTTGTTTTTAACACAGTGGAAACACAAGTTGTTTTATGAAGAACAATGTTTTTTTACACACACAAAAGAACTTTTGTATTCATATATATAAAAATGTTGTTACAAGAGGTCTTCCTCTCACATATGGATTACAAAACAGGAACGCTTTAGGTCCACAAAAAGGATATTATTTTTTTTGTCTCAACACTGTTGTGCATTACGAAAAAAATAACTTGTTTTTTACTCTACTGTGTCTACACCCCCTTTTTTTTGTGCATTACATTTTTTTTTTGCATTATTAAGGTATGCGCGAAGGAGCCATAACTATCCACCAACCGCTTTAACTCTATGATGGAGTCTCTGCTGCAAACTGCTTGCATCAGTGGACAAAAAAGATCTTTTCCGATGCTCTATTGTACCTCTCGAGTAGGTGGAGTGGAACTCCATAACTGATAAATGCGTTGAGTTGCTTGAGGCTGGTCCTTTCCTTATCATCCATGCTTTCATGTCAAATGTGGTTGTTGAGAAGTAATGGCGCAAAGGCTGGATCTGGCCTTCTTCCTTCTTCGGGAACACAAAACAGGTAAAGGCGTAAAGACAGTATGGCGAAGGTGTGTTCAAGGTGGGAATAAATAATGGTCGTTGGATTAAAAATGAACGGCGGAGATTAACTTGGCGAAGGTGCGATACCTGATAGCTAACAGGTTGCATTGCAACATCGCATCGGTGAGACAAAAGAGCGGAAACAAAACACATATGGGGGTTGCGATTTGCGATATACGATCGCATCATAGAATCACAATCGACAGAAAACACAGGACGTAGAGGAGGTAACAGGGTGTGGACGCTATTTGCGATATGCGATAGTATCACATCGCAACTTTGCATCGGAAGACTTCAAGGGGATGGACGGAGACAGGGTATAAATGCGAGTTGCGATCTGCAATCAGATTGCATCGCAAGAAAGAAAAAAAAACAGACGGTTTTCTAAAATAAACACTGCAGTTGAAATTATATTTCAACACTCCCCTTTAATTTCAACTATTGGGTTATCAGTCATACCCAAAACTTTCCTTAGGAACTCAAAACTTTTCTGTCCCAATGGTTTGGTCAGAATATCAGCAACCTGCTTTTGAGTTTTGCAATGTTTTAAAACAATTTCTCCATTGTTTACCAATTCCTTGATGTAATGAAACTTTGTGTCAATGTGTTTCGTTCTCTTATGAAACACAACATTCTTGGATATTGCAATAGCTGAGCTATTGTCACAAAAAATCACAGTTGCACTTGTTTTCTCTTGGCATAAACTCCTTAACATCCTTCTCATCCAAACTGCTTGACATGCTGTTGTTGTAGCTACCACATATTCTGCTTTTGCTGTAGACAGTGCTACAATAGGTTGTTTTTTAGAAGCCCATGAAATGGCTCCTGAACCCATGTGTAAAACATAACCGGATGGGCTTTTCCGATCATCTACACTTCCAGCCCAATCACTATCAGTGTATCCAATTAAATCTGGACATACTGAGACAATATATAAAATACCAAACCTTTTAGTACCTTTAACATACCTCAGAATCCCTTTCGTTGCCTACCAATGTGCTTCTTTAGGACTCTCCATGAATCTGGAAATTAAACTAACAACATTCATTATATCCGGCCTAGTTGCAGTTAAATACATAAGGATGCCAACTATACCCTTGTACAAACTAGGATCAAAATCCTTGCTGCTGTCCTCTTTGCTGAGTTTTAATCCCATCACTCTGGGATTGATTGCTGCCTTGCTCTCCTGCATGTTAAATCTTTCCAACACTTAACATATTTCGCCTATGCGATAAAAATCCCATTTCCATTTTGTTCTATTTCTATTCCTACGAATTCTCTCAAGAAACCCATGTCAGTCATTTCAAATTCTTCTTTCATGACTGTTTTGAAATTTTCAATAAGGCAGTCATCATTACTTGTGAAAATAACATCATCAACATATAACACAACCATTAGTAATTTACCATCCTTTTCTTTGATGTAGAGGGTGGGTTCTCCCTCACAGTTTTCAAATCCATTTTCCAGTAGATAGGAATCTATCTTATTGTACCACGCTCTTGGTGCTTGCTTCAGCCCGTAAAGAGCTTTCTTCAATCTACACACTTTGTGCTCTTGACCTTTCTTTTCATAGCCTGGAGGTTTTTCAATGTAAGCCTCTTCCATTAACACTCCATTTAGGAATGTTGACTTCACGTCCATTTGGTAAACTTTCCACTTGTTTTGTGCTGCTATGGACAACACTGCTCTCACGGTTTCCATTCTAGCAACTGGTGCAAAAGTTTCCTCATAGTCTCTCCCATACTACTGCTTATATCCTTTAACAACAAGTATTGCCTTGTGTCTTTCTATTTTGCCTTCAGCATTACTCTTGGTCTTGTAGATCCATTTAACTCAAATGACTTCCTTTCCTTTTGGTAGTTCAACTAAATCCCATGTCTTATTTCTTTCTATGGCATTGATCTCCTCATCCATATCTTCTATCCATTTCCTTTCCTTAATTGCTTCTTCGAAATGAACAGGGTCATCAACATGACAATATAATGCAAATAAAGAATTCATACCTTCATTCACTGCCTCTTGTTCATAAATGTCATTTAAATGTCTGAACTTCTTATCTCTTTCATTTGGTGTGCAAGTGCTTGAAGAAGCACTTGAATTTCCTCCTTGTGATGTGCTTGGAGAAGCACTTTCATTTCTCCTCAAGGGTGTCCCTTGCTATCCTTGTGTTGGTACTACTGTTTGGGGATGTATTTCAGCCATCTCCTCATCATCTTCGTCAAGTGACATAGAGTTTTTAACATTCATTTTTTTCTCTATGCTTCCATCCCAAGCTTCCTCCTCAATGAACTGAACATCTCTACTCACAAAAAACTTCTTGGTAGATGGGTTATACGACCTGTAAGGTTTCGATTCCTCACTGTATCAAATGAAAATACATTTCTCCCCTTTGTTGTCCAACTTCTTCCTTAGTTGATCTGGAATGTGTGCATAAGACACACATCCAAAAACTTTCATGTGGGTGACTCCTTGCTTTCTCCCACTCCATGATTCTTCCAGCACTCTGTTCATGACTGCTTTTGCAGGGCATCTATTCAAAATGTACACTGCACAATGTACAACTTCAACCCAATAATCATTTGGCAAATGCTTTGCCTTCAACATGCTCCTCGCCATATCCATGATTGTCCTATTCTTCCTTTCGGCAACCCCATTTTGCTACGGAGTGTACCTAGTGGTAAACTGCTTATGAATTCCATTTTCTCTACAAAACCGTAGAAATTATTTGGAGATATACTCACCCCCTCTATCAGTTCTTAGAACTTTGATATGCAGCCCGCTTTGCTTTTCTACAAGTGCTTTGAAATTACGAAATTTTTCAAACACTTCACTTTTGTTCTTCAGGGAATAGACCCAAGTTTTTCTAGTAAAATCATCAATGAGTGTTAAAAAGTATCGGATGCCTGCAAATGATGGAGTTTGCGTCGGTCCACATAAATCTGAGTGGACAATTTCTAAGGGTGATTTTCCCAGATGGAAAACTTTCTCTGTGTTGTTTCCCCAAGATACAACCTTCACAAATGCTGTCCGGTTTTTCTATCAATTGTAATCCTCTTACCATTCCTTTTCTATACAACAAGTTAAGACCTCCAAAGTTGAGATGTCCAAATTTCAAGTGCCACAACCAATTTTCATCTTTTGGTTCACTTTGGAAAGCCTCTTGCGTAACTATTGCTATTTCTACTCCATCTTTCAAATCTGCCTTCATTCTAAGAGGGAAGATCCTGTTCCTTGTCATCTTCACTTCAGTAATACATAGTTTGTTGGGTGCTCTATCCATGATGGTGCATATATCATTCACAAAGAAAACATTGTAACCCTTTTGAACAAGTTGTCCAATACTTAAGAGGTTACATTTCATTCCAGGAACATAATAGACATCTGCTATGATTTTCTTTTCACCTTTCTTTGTTAAAACTTTTACTTCTCCTTTTCCCATAACAGAAATTTTATATCAGTCCCTAGTGTGACTTGTGACTTCACACTTTGATCTAACATAGAAAACAGGGCTATGTTTCTTGTCATATGGTTACTACAACCAGAGTCTAGAAACCATACATCTTCACTCTTTTCTTCAGCCATATTACAAGTTATAAACAAATTATTTTGGCTGATATTTTCTCTAGTGATATTTGCAATAGTTATATTATTCATATCATGTTGTTTCTTCCTACATTCATTTGCATAATGCCCATATCTTTTACAATAGTGACATTGGACATTGGATTTCTCATACCTTTGTCCTTGAGCATGATTTTGTCCACTTGGTTGGGTGCTGCCTTGTCCTTGGTTCTAATTTGGATTGCTGCCTCTTCCTTGAGCATTTGCTGAACTGTTTCTTCCACCTCTGTTTTGGCTTCTGCCTCTTCCTCTATTGTTTCCTATGCCTTGACCTCTTCCTCTTCCAAAGGACATCTGGGTCTTGAAGGCATGTTTTGGAGATGAGTTTTCATTTCTGCTCAATCTCTGCTCATGTGTTACCAGTGATGCATGTAGTTCATCAACTGAAAAGTTTGTGAGATCCATTGTCTATTCTATGGTGGTGACAATCACATCCAACCTTGAGGGTAGGATCCTCAATAGTTTCTCCACAATCCTCCTTTCTTCAAGGGTTTCTCCATGAGACCTTATCTGTGTGACTAAACCAATCACATGTGTGAAGAATGAGTCAATATTATCTGACTCCTTCATGCAGAGATTCTCAAAATCTCTCCTCAGCAACTGTAGTTTTGCTGTTTTCACTTTCTCCATACCTTGATAGGCTATATTTAGAGTTTGCCATGCTTCTTTGGATGTCTTGGCTGCTGCTATCCTTGGAAGCACACTCTCATGCACTGCTTGATACAAAAATACGAGGGCTTTTGAATCCTTCTTCTTATTGCTCTTCAACAGCTCTTTCTCTGCCTGAGTTAATCTATTAAACTCTTCTTCATTTGTTGGTTCTTCAAAACCATCCTCAACAAATTCCCATAAGTCTTGGGAAGCAAGCAAAGCTTTCATATTTATTGCCCAATAGTCATAGTTTTTCCCATTAAATTATGGGAGATGAGTATTAACGATACCCACGCTAGTGTTGGTTCTAGCCATTCTTGCACTCCTTAACTATGCTTTAAAAATACTTGACTGTGTATTTAAAATCACTGACTGTCTTCAACAGCAACATAGAAAACTAGCTTGAGAAATACCTTGTATTTTTCTTGACTGAGTCTTCACTATGCTGGAGAAGCTGCTGCAGTAAGAAATCCTTCCTTCAGCGCCTTTGACACGTTCAAAGAGCCTGGACAAGCTCCGATACCACTGTTGGGAATTTCTGGTAATTCCAAACAAAATTAACTGAACAGAACAGAGAACAACGCTTTGTTTTTAACACAGTGGAAACTCAAGTTGTTTTCTGAAGAACAATGTTTTTTTACACACACAAAAGCACTTTTGTATTCATACATATAAAAATGTTGTTACAAAAGGTCTTCCTCTTAGAGAGGGATTACAAAACAGGAACGCTTCAGTTCCACAAAAAGGATATTATTTTTTTTTGTCTCAGCACTGCTATGCGTTACAAAAAAAAAGAACTTGTTTTTTACTCTACTGTGTCTACACCCCCTTTTTTTGTGCATTACATTTTTTTTTTGCATTATTAAGCTATGCACGGAGGAGCCATAATTGTCCACCAACCACTTTAACTCTATGATGGAGTCTCTGCTGCAAACTGCTTGCATCAATGGACAAAATAGATCTTTTCCGATGCTTTGTTGTACCTCTCGAGCAGATGGAGTGGAACTCCATAACTGATAAATGCATTGAGCTGCTCAAGGCTGGTCCTTTCCTTCCCGTCCATGCTTTCATGTTAAATGTGGTTGTTGAGAAGTAATGGCGCAAAGGCTGGATCTGGCCTTCTTCCTTCTTCGAGAACACAAAATAGGTAAAGGCGTAAAGATAGTATGGCGGAGGCGTGTTCAGGGCAGGAATAAATAATGGCCGTCGGATTAAAAATGAACGGTGGAGATTAACTTGGCGAAGGTACGATATCCGATAGCTAACAGGTCGCATTGCAACATTGCATCGACGGGAGACAAAAGAGTGGAAACAAAACACATATGGGGGTTGCGATTTGTGATATGCGATCGCATCGAAGAATCGCAATCGGCAGAAAACACAGGACGTAGCGGAGGCAACAGGGTGCAGACACGATTTGCGATGTGCATAACTATTGTTACATGCAGATTGAAGTATTGTCAAATGTAGTTTACAAGGGGTAAAACTTACTCTAGGAAATAACCATGCCATGAGGACATTGTGCTCAAAGCACTGTTGGGTAATGTGTTTGGGAAATATCACATCATGTTTGATGCAATAGCCTCTGGTTCATTACTTTAATTAAATATTATGTTTCTTTTGTGAAAATTCAATAATGAACAAATGATGAAATACCATATTGCTATTGAGTGAGGGGTGAACTCCTTCACAAAAAATTTAATAAAATAAATGTTTTCTAGTCTTTTCCTTTGGGGTTTCCAGGGTATATCGGTGTCCATTTATGTGCTTGTATATTTTGTTATCTTTAAAACATCCCTACCTTGCATGACATTAGAAATTACGCCATTCAACATGTTATTAACAAGCCTGATAAAATGAACAATGTTAATGATTCATAAATGTAGCAGAAAGCATCATGTTAGCAAGTTGCAATAATGGTTATTACTTTATGAGATTTGTTATTCTTTTTCTTTTCACTTAATGATTATTCCTTGGAACAAATAGCTACTCCATTTCTAAGGTTACTTCATCTTATTATGGTAATTTTATCTTATGATGAGTTAAGCACGAGTTAAGCACATGATAGCCTACAAGTGTTTGTAAAACTTGATTCAAAAATTATTTTGTACAAGATATATTAAGGGATATTACACTCCACCTCCTTTGACATCTTCCAACTTACATGTTAAATCTGATGCATTGGTCTCTTCCTATCAAGGAGAGAACCCCTCTCCTCGGGGAGACTGAGGATCGTAGTAAAAAGTGGTCCAAGGTGATGGCCATCCACACCTCTATGGAGTTTGTGGAACACCCACTGAACTTGACCAATGAGACCAGATCTAAGGGCACATCAAAGGATGAGCCCTCCAAGAATAGGCTTACATTGAATGGAACAATGAGTCCTTGGCTTCTGGAGGGCTACAAAAATGCATTCTTGTTCTAGATATGCAAGAGTAGGCTTGGAAGGAAAAATTGATTTTAAAAAGGTCCCAAGGGAGACAAATCAACCAAATCAACCCAAATATGTCGAGGACAAGGCCTCCTAAACATGACAAATCTATAGGATGTTGCTCTCTCAGAGGTTCCCACTTGTTGTTCTAGATCATCTAGTTTTTGATATGTTCATTTTGGTTTTTTTATCATATGGTTTATGTCTCGCACTTGAACCCACCAGAAGACCATTTGGTTTCCCAGTAATGGGAAAATGGCTCCCTCCTTCGGTTTTCTATGTTTTTATGTACCACAATTAACACTCATGCTTACTTTTGAGGGAGACTATTTGGTTTTCCTTTCATGGGTAGATGCTCTCCACAAGGTTCCATTGCCCCTATTTTGCTTTGGTACACAAATGACTATAATATATCAAGTTTATAATCTATATACATTTCAGATAATATAAAAAAAAATTAGTTACCTACAAAAAAAATTAATAATAAAAATTATAATGTTAGTTTAACTAAAAAATAAAATAAAATAAAAAATAATATTGCAATTTTATTTTTATTAATAAAATTAATAAATAATTATTCCAATAAATAATCATAATATATTGACAAAATAAATTTAAATAATAATGACTCATAATCATATTTCAAAAGAGATAAATAAAAAACATACAAGAATTTAATAAATTTAAATATAAAAATGTAAATATGCATAAAATATAAATTATAATTTTTAATTAAAATTTATTTACCACATAAATTAAAATAATGATTCATATTTTGAATTATTTATTTAACTACACTTATCACATTAAAAAAAATAAATTAAAATATATTGTGAAACATATCAAAGAATATATATCTATATATATATGTATATAATTTAGAAATAACATAAACCTATCATAATTTTGAATTTACTATGGATTTTAATAAATCAAGTCTCTAGAAATACGTTATTCAAATTTTATACTTAAAAAATATATTAATTACAAATATTTGCTCAAATTTTATAATCAAAATCTAAACTTAAAATAAATGTATGTTATTAGCAACATTAATTTTAATTGTAATTAATAATTTTTAAATTTAAAATAAACATTTTTAATTTAATTTACTAATATAATATATTTATTTTGGCACTAATTGTAATGAATATTTTTTTTTAATTTAAAATAAGTGTTTTTAAATTTAATTTACTAGTAAAATTGGAGATTGAGGTTTGATTATGATTAAGTTTTGAATGCTGTAGTAGAATAAACATAAAACAAAATCTAAGACATTTATAAATGTCTATTAAATATCTTCATTATTATTTTTAAAATAAAAATTTAATTACATCTGTTTTATTTAACAATTTTATTTTAATTTCAAAATCATCTTAATATATTTGAATATTTTTTATTTTTAATTTACATATTTTAACTTTTAGTAAGTTTGTCTTCTATATTATAAATTCAATTCTAAAACAGTAATTTCCTTTTAGTAATTAATATAATCTTAACTTTAAGTAAGTTTCTTTAATTTGAATACTTTTAGTTTTTAATTTACCTATTTTAATTTTTAGCAAGTTTCTCTTCTATATTATAACTTAAATTTTGAAACGGTATTTCCTTTTAGTAATTAATATAATTTTAATTTTTAGTAAGTTTCTTTAATTTTTAATAAATATGTTTAAGAATATATATATTATAGTTAGTATATACTAATACGGTTAGATATGTTTTTATTTCAATTTAATGTTGAATTTTTAAAATATCTTTAATTCTAACTATTCAGAAAACAAATATCTCTTGACGATGAGTCATACTGGATAATTAGAAATGGATCGACAAATATCTCTCTTTATGCGATTTATGCCTAAGTTCTACTTATAAATATTAAATGAAATGTATTCCCATATATTGTGTTTTTAAAATGGAAATGCTCTCCAGAAATATTGAAATGGAAGATAAAACCAGACTTTTATAAATAGCATATTATATTATTAGGGACACAGTGGCCTCCATTAATGTCTCATAGTCAGCCTCTTATTATTTTACAGTTATACTATATTGGAGTATAAGTTTGCGACGAAGGCAATGAAGTCCACAGATATAATAGAGCACCTCGCTAATCAACGCAGTCGGTAAAGTCGGCGTTAAGAATGGAAATACTGTTTACCACTGCGCCGATGGTTTTATACCGAAAAATCGTATCTTTGCCTCTGCGAATGAGCTGCTTCACATCATAAAATTGAGGGATGGGATCCACCGTGGTAAGCTGCAAGTTCACATCTTGCACATCACAGTTTTCACAATTATTTTTGATTCCAATATCCACATACGGTACCCATTCTTCGTCTACACTCTTCGTGATGTTCCACGAGAGGTCCCTCAATGTACACAGACCGTCTAACAAAACATGGCCACCACCTGAAATCAAATAAATGACAGCCCAAGATCAGCATGGTCTAGGTTTTTAGATTTTTGGCGTTAAGTTTTGCTATATTCTCAGGGTTAATATTTGTAAATAGGCTAATTTATATGTTTATTCATACAATTTTAAGGCTAATATTTATAAGCAGTTTAATTTTATATATTTATTTTAAAAAAAATACTAATTTTTATTTTCTAAAAAATATTAAAAATGGTTTTATCTTACAAATCACTACCATTTTATATCAAACAAATACAAAACTATAACCAATCTAAATATTTTAACAAAATCATCCTAAATATTTTGTAATTTTTATTTTATATCGAACTAATAAAAAACCAAAACAAATCTAAATATTTTACCAAAATTATCACTAACCCTTTACAATTTACACACTACAAGATAGTATAATTTTCTTTTAAATTTTATGGTAAACGTCATCCTTAAAATTTTCCATAAATACATTACTACATTCATCTTTTCAAAAACTATAAGCCTTTTACTTGAAGTCGGTGCACCCTGCCCCACAATGCTCCCAAAGACAAGAAGAGCTACACAGAAAGCAAATTGTGCAGGTTGAGAATTCATTTTGTAAACTCCAAATCCCATTTCTCTGATTCTTCAGGTAAATCTAACTTAACGGTGTGTCTAGAATTCCATAATCTGTATAAATAGAGTTTTTCTGATGGAGGACTTATGGTTTCTACCATCAAAATAGCAATAAGTCTTAATAATCTTTGCCATCTGACAAATTTTATTATAAATTATATGTGTCAGGAGATTTTTACTAGTTAGTTTTTGGAAAGATGTAGTCATTTTGGAAAGATGTTTGAGAATTTGCAAATGAGTATAAAAGATGTTGTTTTAATACGGGAAAGTTGAGGTAGTTTTTATAATGTTGGTTTTAAATAAAAAATATATTTCATTTTTTTATTGAAAAAAAAAAGTTGATTTCAATAACATTAATCAATATTTTTTTATTAATAAATTTATCATATTAAAGTAAATTTAGATGATGATTATGATGAGGATGATAATAATAATAATAATTATTATTATAATTATAATTATAATTATTAATAATCTATAAACACATGAAATTTTAATAAATATAGAAATGTAAAATATATACAAAATATAAATAATAATTATAATTTAAGATTCAATTAATAATTCATATATATAATATTATATGTGAAAATTTCATAAATTAAATTAATAATTCATATATGTAATATTATAGGTGAGAATTTCATATTTTAATTTTTAATAAGTATCTAAAAATTTAATATTATTTTTTTCTTTTTTCTTTTTTAAATTATATATTTATTAATATATGTATCTAATGTATCTATGAGTATTATATATATTATATTAAAAAATTAAATTAAAAATAAATAATTGTAAGCTATGTCAAAGAAAATGCAACATATATACTTAACTATACGTATTATAAGGATTTTATTATAAATAATATTATTAAGACTTAGCCTAGATCTATTTTAATTTGAATTTGTCAAGTTTGGTAAAGAATTTTTAATCTATCCTCTTTGGTAAGGAATTAAATCTTCAACAGTGCAATTTTTTCTTCAAATTTTGCAATTTAAAAAAAAAAAGAACATTATGAGAGCTTTAATCTGAGTCTCTATTGGTGAATCCATAATTAACATAAATGCATGTTAATTTTAACACTAATTGTAATTTTAATATGTAAAACATTTAATTTTAAGTTAATTCTTATTAATGTGATTGAATATCAAGTTTTTATTTTGTGAAATAATTAATGTTTGAAATTTATAATGGAGTAAAGATAAAACAAAATCTGTTAATTTGGTCTATATTGAGATATTTTTATGACTTAGATACTTTAATTAAAATTTCTTAAATAAAAAATTAATTTCACTAATCATAACAATATATATATATAGATATATAATTATTATTTTTTTGGGTATAATTTGAATATTTTTAATTTACATTTTTTTTATAACTTTCTCTTCCATATTATAACCTTAAATTTTAAGAGTTTTTGCTTAGTTATGATATAATTCTAATTTAAGTAAGTTGCTTTATTTTTTAACAAATATGTTTAAAAAATTCTTTTATATTTAGAATATATTAAATATGTAGAAAATACTTTAAGATATTAAACAAACAAAAAGGTTGATTATGATATTAACCAATTATAATTAAAATTTCTAAATAAAATTATTAAATAAAAATATATTTTATTTTTTATAATTTAAATTAAATATTTTATATTACTTAATTTAAATTTTAAAATTGTTCATTTATATTTTTATGGAAGTGAAATTATTAAACCTTACGTAATTTTTATATATAAAATATAGTTATCTAATTAATAGAATAACTTAATGAAAATATGAATTAAGTTATTTTTATTAATAAAATAACCTAATGAAGATGTTTGTATTCATATTTATTAGAGTGAAAAAAAGAGATGGAACACTTTTGTAATTAACCTTACACATTGAGAAAGGTTATTTATTTTCCCTCTTTGAATAAAATAACTGAATGAAGATTTTTGTATTCATATTTATTAGAGAGAGTAAAAAAGGATATAACACTTTTGTAATTAACCTTACACATTGAGAAACACCATTTATTTCCCCTCTTTTAAGAAAAGGAGGTTAGTATCTTTCTCTCTATAAGTTACCGTTTCAGAAACTGAGTTACTAAAATTCTTTGAAATTAATAACCCATCGTTTAAATATGTTTATGAAAAAGTATACAATACTTTTAAGAGAAACAATAGTGTAATGAATTGTGACTTAGATGGAGGGAAGACATTGTATATGTTAGAATTAATGGAGAATAAGTTATTGCTGTTACCTAGTTGTCCATTCTATTTTTCTTAGTCATTCACATCCTATTATTCAGGGATATGATTTGTTGTCCCTAACAAATTGTATGTATTTAATATTGGAGATTAATATGAAGCCTGTGTGGCATTTTTCTTGAAGGAGCTCCTAGTGATCCATACCTGTGAGCTCCTCTTGTGTTGGTTTGTCATTTCACGTCTTCCCTATGCAACTCTTGACATGGTATCAGAGCTGCAAGATTGTAATCCTGTAAGTTAAGTGAGGGTGTGACTTGGCGCAAGCTTTGGGTGGAGCGTCATGAATCCAACGTGTACAATTGCAAAGAGCTTCATGACTTCCCTATGGATAAACGCGCTGACTGTGCTGTGTGCTAAATGCGTCGGCTGTGCTGCATAGAAAGATTGTGCTGCATGCTAAAACAAAAAGGTTGCGGTGAACAAAACTATCTGTTCTGCTCTTCTGTTTGAGAAGAGGAGATGCCGTGGAGATTACTTGAGAGCACACCATCGAGCCATAAACTAGGCAAAGGTGAGGGAGATCATGGAAATCGAAAGTTTATGGAGCAGCGTGAGATCCTCATTCAAGAGGCTGTAGGAAGGAGGCATTCAGGCTAGACCTACATCAAGGAGGAGGTCATATTTCCAAGCAGAGTTGCAGGAGGAAGTGAGGAGGCTAAGATGGGTCAAGGCTGTGGAGGAAGTTGTGATCTGTGTGTGAAACTGATAGGAAAACCATAGCAACTACATGACCCGCGAATAGCCATCGAGCCCATCTGTCCACGGATGAATCACTATGTGGAGATCTCAGTTGACCTGATGCATGAAAACGTGTCTAATTGCTTGTGAGCACGAGTTTCGAAATCTTTTTTTGTGCTACAACAGATTAACCCGTTCGTGGCTGGCATGGCCGTCGTGTAAGCTGTGCGTATAAGGAGCTGGGCCTATCATAGTATAAGTGGAAGAGGGACGAAAATGGTATTAGAGGGACGAATCTGGTATCGGACACAGTTCACTCTCTAGTCTTCATTTTTTTTAGACCACCATTGTTGTGACCTCTGCCATTTGTTTTGTTCTTAACTTGATTGGCTTCCATGCGAGTGTGGTGAAGTTGGTTGGTGAAAACTGAAAGTGCCATTTTTTTACTTGCTGTGGTGGTCCCTTACGAATAGATAATTAAGTTTTTTAATTAAAGTTATTTTTTCTTCTAAGCTTTAATTAAAAAATTTGGAGTTCTTTTCTAATTGAAGGGATTATTATTTGATATTAAGGGGGCGGTTTTTTTTTTTAAGGAGGAATCTCGGGTTAGCATTTTTTTCTTGTAAAGGAGATCTGGGGTCTATTTAAATTATTGAAGATTTTATTCATTTAAGCTGAATAATCAAACTGCTAAAGCTTATCTCAATGAGAGTAATACGCTTGATGGTTCCAATTAAACCAATTGGAAGTTTAAGCTCCAGACCCTACTTGAGGGAAAAAATTCCTATGGCATTGCCACTGATCATGAGGTCAAGTTGACTATTGCAACTGGTGGATCGAATAGAACAATTCAAGGCTAGGAGAAAAGGAAGATGAAGGAAAAGGTTCTCCTCAAGTTATCAGTCAAAGATTGCATCATCCCTCACATTTAGGATTGCAAGACAATGAATGATATATGGATGATGCTCAAAGAAATGTATGATATCAAGAACACTAGTTGAACCTTGTATCTAAGGAAGAAGATTCTCTCCATCAAGATGGAGGAGAATGATTCTGTTTCTTCATTCATATCTTGGATAAAGGAGGTTAAAGATAAACTAATTGATATCGGTTAAACTGTGGTGAATGATGATCTGGTGACAATTACCATGAACGACATGACAGGTGATTATTAGATGTTTATAAAGGGATTGAATGCAATAGAAAAGGCCCCAGGCTTTGGAGACCTCACTAGGATCTTGCTACAAGAAGAAGAAAGGAGTTTGTCTCTCAAACCTCAAAATCTAGATCTTGCATTGATGACAAATTTCAAGCCAAAGGGGAAAGTAGTAGCTGATCATAGGAAGGGCAACGTATCACGAAAAATGACACCACAACGTATGACCTTGCATAAACATGACTATGCTCCTAAATGCTTTTATTGTGGTAAGATAGACCATATTACTAAATTTTTCCATAAGAAAAAGGTAGATGGGGAGAGGTACAAGCAGAGAAGACATGCAGGTTATGTGGCTTATGTAGATCTGAACCCAAGATGTTAGATTATTTATGGTTGAGACTGCACTAGCCACTAAGGAGGATGAATCATATATTTGGTTCATAGACTCTGGAGCCTCCTCACACATGACAAATAAAAATTAATGATTCAGAAATTTTAGAGAATCCAACACTCGAGTAAAAGTATACCTTGGAGATAATAGAGGGTACAAGATCAAGGGACATGGAAATGTTCTTGTCTCTTTGTCTGATGGAAAGATCGGGAATATATCTAATATGTGGTATGTTCCTAGCATTAAGAAGAACCTAATTTCTCTATCAAATATTATAGATCAGGATCTCAAGGTAGAATTCTTTAAATCTTATTATATTATTAAAGAGTTATTGGACCAGATGAAGCCTATTGCTACATGTATTCGTATAGGAGGACTCTACAAACTGGATGTGAAGAGTACACCACAACAAGCATTGATATCATCGGATAAGTTTGTTGAAAACTTGTGGCATCAACAGCTTGGTCACCTTCTTCTGTTGCAGAACAAAGGTATGATAGATGGTCTTCCTATTATGAAAAAGTTGCATATTGATTGTGAAGCATGTGCATTTGGTAAACGACATAGAGATGAATTTCTTGCTGTTAAAGATAGGAAATAGAGGGATACATTTGAACTTGTACACACTGATTTATGTGGCCCTACGCAGAAAAGACTGTTAGGTGGGGCCCAATATTTTCTAAATTTTGTTTATGACTATACAAGATTCACATGGGTGTATTTTCTTAGACAGAAGAGTCATGCCTTTGAGTATTTCTAGTAGTTCGGGAACATGAATATGAAGCAGACAACAAAGTTCATCGAGATTCTTCAATCAGATCGAGGCGGAGAATTCAAGAAAGGGGATTTCAACAAATATTGTAAATAGCATGGGATACAACAAAAGTTTACAACACCTTATACTCCTTAGCAGAATGGAGTAGTTGAGAGGAAAAACAAAACACTGGTGGAGTGTGCTTGTAGTATGTTGAAAGGTAAGAATCTAACTAATGGTTTTTGGGCAGAAGCTATCAATGCTGTAGTATATTTGGAGAATAGGAATCCTACTAAAAGTCTTGATTATAAAACTCCTTTTGAAGTGTTGTTTGGCTTCAAGCCTGCAGTAAGTCACCTTAGAGTATTTGGTTGTAAAGCTTTTGCGCATGTTCCCAAAGAAAACAGGAAGAAGTTAGATTCAAAGGCCATTAAATGTACGTTCATTGGATACTACAGTGAGTATAAGGCTTATAAATTGTTTGATCCTTCTACTCACAAGGTGTTTGTTAGTAGAGACGTAGTATTCTGTGAATAGGTTGATGTTGAAAATCATGTTCAAGGTAATGAAGAATGGTATGTACCATTACTTTTAGATGAGGATATTGAAACAGGGATCAATCAACAATAATAACAACAACAATAGCAGCAGTAGCAACAATAGCAACAATAGGATAAAGAGGAGGAAATTGAGTTCAGTCCACAAAGGGAAGAATAGAGCAGAATAGTTGACACCCCACCACTCAGGAGATCTAGCAAGCTGAAATAGTTACCAGCTCGGTATAGGGATTGTGCACTCATGACTGGTATGTTAAACATTGCAAAACCTTCTAATTTTCATGAAGCTAGTAAGAGTTGTGAATGGAAGGAAGCAATGAAGGAGGAATATGAATCTATTATTAAGAATAATACTTGGGATCTAGTAAAGCTTCCTCATGGTAAACAACCCATAGGTTGCAGACAGCTATTTAAGTTGAAATTTAAAGCAGATGGGTCTATTGATAAGTATAAAGAAAGGTTGGTTGCAAAGCGGTATTCCCAAAAAGAAGGTGTTGATTTTGAGGAAACATTTGCCCCTATTTCAAAATTAAATACTTTTAGATTGATTATTTCTTTAGCCACTAAGCATCATTAGAAAATACATCAATTAGATGTTAAATCTGCTTTCTTAAATGGTGACTTAAAATAAGAAGTATACTTAGTGCAGCCTGAGGTGTTTTTTAAGAAGGGAGAAGAGGATTTAGTATGTAGATTAAAGAGAGATTTATATGGTTTAAAACAAGCTCCTATATCTTGGTACGGAAAAATTGATTCATTTTTCCTCATGCATGGTTATAAACGGAGCAAAAATGATCCTAATTTGTATACTGTGTTTAATGACGAGGCGTAGATAGTGTTGATTTCTTCATATGTAGATGATCTGATCATGACAGGGAGTGTAGACAATCTCATTGAAGAAATCAAGCAGTAGTTATCACAGAAATTTGAAATGAAGGACCTTGGAGAAATTCATTACTATTTGGGTCTACAAGTTTGGAGAGATTCAAGCCAAACTTTCTTGTCCCAAGGTAAGTATGCTACGAGTTTGTTGACTAAATTCAAAATGGATGAGTGTAAGGCTGCAGTTGTTCCTTTACAGTAGAACAACAAACTTAAGGTGAATGATGGTTCGAAATATGCAGATACAACATTGTACAAACAGTTAGTTGGTAGTCTTATCTATTTGACTACAACGAGACCAGATCTAGCTTATGCAGTAACTGTTTTCAGTCAGTTCATGACTCAACCTCATGAGAACCATTGGCTTGCAGCAAAAAGAGTACTAAGGTATCTGCAAGTAACTTTAGACTTTGGTATTTTGTATTTTGACTCATTTGATGTTAGCTTGACAGGTTATACAGACTCTGATTGGGTGGGAAATTTAGATGATAGAAGATCAATTACAAGTTACACCTTTAGCATTGGGTCGAAGGTCATCTCTTGGTGTAGCAAGAAGTAGCATATTGTATCCTTATCCTCAGCAGAAGCATAATATCAAGCTATGTGTGCAGTAGCATGTGAGACAGTTTGGTTGCGCATACTTCTCCAAGATGTAGGGGAAGAACATATAGTAGTATGGTTATCAATTGCGATAATCAAAGTTCCATCAAACTGGCTTACAATCCTGTGTTCTATAAAAGCACTAAGAACATAGACACTCAATTTCATTTTGTTAGGGAAAAGGTGCAATCCAAAGAGATTTGTGTTGAATATTGTAATTCTTGTGATAATATGGCTGATATATTTACTAAGCCTCTGGGAAGACTGAAGTTTGAGTTGGTTAGAGACATATTAGGTGTGTTTAAGAACCCTTTCTCCATTAAGAGGGAGTGTTAGAATTAATGGAGAATAGGTTGTTGTTGTTATGTAGTTGTGCATTCTACTTTTATTAGTCATTCAGTTCCTATTAGTCAGGGATATGATTTGTTGTCCCTAACAAACTGTATCTATTTAATATTGGAGATTAATGTGAGGCCTATGTGGTGTTTTTCGTGAAGGAGCTCCTAGTGATCCACACTTGTGAACTCCTCTTATGTTGGTTTGTCATTTCACGTATTCCCTGTGCAGCGCTTGATAGTGTACACTATCTAAATGGTTGTATTATGATGGAACAAGAACATTGTTCAATATATTTTTTTTAATATTTTTTAAATGAATAATCATATTTTAATGAAAGGAGGTGTTATATACATTACTTAAATTCATAAAATAAAGAATATTTATTAATATAAAATTTTCAATTAAGTTTTAATAAATATATATTTTTAATCATAATTTTAACAACATATAATAATTAATAATAAAATAACATAATTTTTAAGTAAGTTTTATTAAAAAATTAATGATTTTAATATTAATATACAATTTCTTTTCATATTATTAACTCTATTTTTTTTTCAGGGTGTTATTATAAGTGTTATAGCGTTAATACAGGTTAGCATGGGGCCAATTTGTTGCCCTTAACCCAAGCCTTAGTAAGGAATCTATGGAAACCATGCTTCACATCTTTGAAAAACTTGTAACCAATATTGTGCCATGTAGCTCAGCGCATGTGAGAGAATATTTGTTGCAGATGCACCACATCATGTAATCAATAATGATCCATAGTGTTATGGGAATCGAGAAACACATGATTAAATAGGGAAATTCACCAAAGCTTTCAAGCCATTTGTGTTATATGTTATCAGAGAAATGGAATCCTACTAATTTGGTAGTCATCATGCCAGGTCTAATTGTTGTTTTATTCTTCTGATTTCTAGTGGAAAGACCATGCCCTCCTCATTTGGCATTTCTATTTAATAATCCTCTAGAATTGCTCTATCATGCTCAGTATCAACGCAGTACTTTGGGTTGGTCACATGAAATGGTCATGTTGATTGATGCTCACTGGCCACACCAAAATCGAGGAAAAGGAAGATTTAGGGATGTAGCTTAGTGGGTTATGATGCAGGAGCATGTGACTTGGAGGGAAAATCTTCATACCTATTCCAAAAAATCCAAAAAAAAGCTACAAGCAAAGGAGTGGGGTCCTCTAGCCAGCAATTTCCATGCTTTTCTAGTTAAGATAGGGATAGAATTAAGAATAAAAGTATTATGTAATAATCACTTATGGATAAGCGATAATAAGTTTTTATGCATAGTTTCTTTAAAACAATCGATGTAAAAGGAATGCTTTTGTATAGATAAGGACCGAGAGGGCTTATCTATTATTTATAAAATGAAATAACGGGACGCTCTGAGTTAGAGAGGCCCAAAAGAATTATTGTCTAAAAAAACATCTCTCTGTGCATTTTGAATTGATGGTCCTCTGTTAAACTAATAATTGTGTGTGTGTATTGGTTCAGTTCTTATCTTCTGAGTTTTTTAACAATGATTTGGCTTTGAATTTCCAATTAACGTGACGGTTGGAGCCCTTGACCTGCGTTTCCTTCATATTAAGGGTTCTGGCTTCTTTAATTGTTGTATAGAGTTCCGCAGCCAAAACTCTATTTTACATAGGAAATCATGAAAATGCTTAGTGAAGCAGAGTTCTGGACCTGAAATTCTATTGAATTTGGTTCATACCCATATCGGGTCCGAACCATTATCGCATCGAAGAATCGCAAGTGGAGTGGGAAGGTCCTTTGGAACCGCCGAAGTCCGAAACCCCGACAGTCTGGACCCGAAACACTATAGAGAAGAGTGTATAAGTTATCGGGTCCACAAGGTGTATCACATCGCAAGTTCGGTGTAGGAGGAGCCAAGCCCTGGAATATTGGAATCGTCGATTGCCATCTTCAATAACACTATGTGTTATCGCATCGGAGGAGGGAGAATTGGAAGGGCCGATTAAAGCGTCGATAGTGTTATTGGCATAATACGTAATTCTTTGAATTTTAAAGCGTTGATAATGTAATTCTTTGGAATTAACATGAAGACTATTTATAAGCAGCGATAGTGTTTTAAAGCATCGATAGTGCATTTTTGTTCCTTTGGAACAAAAGCCCTGTCAACTGTGTATTTTGAGTTTAAACATAGTTTCCTCATTTTAAAGTGCTGATTGGGAAATTTACACTAATTTCATTAAATCCATTCAAAAGCCCACCGATAGTGTTTTAGTGTAATTCCTATGGAATTACAGTTCCGATAGGAACAAAAGGTTCTGTTTATAAATTGTGGCTGATAACAAGGGTTGGGGTGATTAAGAAGAAAAACCCATGTGGTTGTCAGGTTAATAGTAGATGATTGATATGCCAATTGATGTAGAAGGAGAAATTCAACCAGATATTGAAGAAATTGTAGCCATATTTGAGAGGTTGTCTTTATTGCCTACACCCAGGCCACCATTAGTGGTATTAGAGCCATCAACTGACATTGAATTGAATCTCAAAAGCAGGAAAAGGAAAGTTACTATGGATTTTAGAGTTAGAAGAGGATGAGGACGTGGTGGAATACGATGACCTATTGCAAATACTGAAGTAATGGAAGCTGTGCAATAGATGCAAGCTATATTGGAGGCATTAACAACAGGCAGAAATATAGATGATGGAGATGTTAGTGAACCTGAGGTTGAAGTTGTAGAGGAGGAAGCTGTAGCAGTTACCCTTGAGATGAGATTCTTCCAGTCAATGTTGAGATCCACAGTTAGGCCAAAGACCGAGGTTCTAATATATGAAGGGGGACTGAATCCAGAAGAATTGATAGATTTGATTAATGGCATGGAAAAATTCTTTGATTATGAAGAAACAAAATATGAGAAGAAAGTCAAGTTTGCTGTCACCAAGTTAAAAGGCCATGTAACGCTTTGGTGGGATGGTGTGTAGGCAAAAAGAAAGAGACTTGACAAGCAACCTATCAAGAATTGGAGTAGAATGGTAGCAAAGGTAAGACGTAATTTTTTACGAAGTAATTATCAGAAAACCTTCTTCAGACAGATGCAGAATCTTAGATAGAGGTCTTTGACAGTAAAAGAATACACAGAGGAATTCTACAAGCTAAGCATAAGAGCTGGAGAAGCCCAGGATACAGATGAGAAGGTGGCTAGATATGTGAATGGCCTTAGGATGGACATTCAAGATGAGATAAGTGTACTATCTACTAAAACAATAGAGGAAGCTTATTAGATAACACTGAAAACTGAAGAAAAACTCACGACGAAGCAGTCTACTAGAGGGAGAGGTACTTTCTGAGGAAGGGGAAGTCAAGGTGGTAGAGGGAGATATACAACACCTAAATATGGAGCTAGCAATAGCTCAACCCAACATGCACCCACGTGAGGTGATGTAAGAGGCAGAGGGAGTTTTTCTAGAGGAATAGGAGGTAGAGGAAGAGGAAGAGAAATAAGATGTTACAGATGTAACAAACTGGGACACAGAGCCTTTGAGTGCCCAGAGAAAGTAGAAACAAATTAGAGGAATGATATTGTTGCTCAAGCTGAGGGGGAAGTAACAAAAATAGTGAAGGAAGAAGAAAATATACCAGAGAGGGGAGAATCTTTGGTATTTAATAAAGTTTTTCTCAAGCCAACAAAGGAGATAGTTGAACCATTACAAAGAAAGACTTTATTCATGACAATGTGTAAAGTTGAAGGGAAATGTTGTCAGATGATCCTTGACAGTGGTAGTACTGATAATTTGGTCTCTACAGAAGTGGTGGAGAAATTGAAACTAAATACAATGAAATATCCAACACCTTACAAGGTGTCATGGTTGCAAAAGGGACATCAACTGTTAGTGAATGAACAGTGTGAAGTGGAATTTCAGGTGGGCAAGTATAAAGATAAAATTGTATTTGATGTGATGCCAATGGATGTGTGTCACATATTGCTTGGAATACCTTGGCAATACGACAAAGAAGCCATGCAAGATGGAAAAAGAAACACCTACAAGCTTGGAAAGGATGGTGTTAATCATATGTTGTTGCCTCTACAAGAAGAAGATGTACCAGGAAGGCAGACTGATCCAAAAACTCTATTATTTGGAGGAAAGGAATACTTGAAGTAGATTGAAGAGAATGAGGTAAATTTTACTGTAATTTGCAAGCCCAAGGAAATAATGACTTCTACTAAAATTTCTGATTCACCCATTGAAATTCAAGAAATGTTGGAGAAATATTGTGGTATTATTGTTGATGATTTGCAAATGAGTTACCACCCATTAGAAGAATTAGCCACCATATAGATTTGATTCCTGGAGCAAGTCTACCTAACAAAGCATCTTACAAAATGACTCCTACAGAAAATGAAGAGGTTAGAAATCACGTGCAAGAATTGCTTAACAAGGCTAATCAAAGAAAGCTTGAGTCCTTGTAAAATGCCAATAGCATTGAGTCCAAAGAAAGACGGAGGCTAGAGAATGTGTACAGATTCAAGTGCCATCAATAAAATCACAATCACGTATAGATTTCCTTTACCTAGAATTGAAGATTTAATGGATTGCTTGAGTGGAGCAAAATATTTTTCAAAAATAGATCTTAAAAGTGGGTATCATCAGATTAGGATAAGAGAAGGAGATGAGTGGAAAACCAATTTTAAGACAAATCAGGGATTGTATGAGTGGAGAGTAATGCCTTTTGGGTTGTCAAATGCACCAAGTACATTTATGAGACTCATGAATGAAGTTTTTAAATATTTTATTAGTAAATTTGAAATATTATATTTGGATGATATATTAGTTTACAACAGGTCTAAGGAGGAGCATATGAGGCATTTGAGTTATGTCTTACAAAGGCTGCAGCAAGAGAAATTATTTTTGAATTTGAATAAGTGTTCATTCATGAAAGAAGAGCTAGTGTACTTGGGTTTTGTAATTTTTGCTGAAGGGTTGAAGATGGATCTGGAGAAGATCAAGGCAATTGTGGAGTGGCCTTCACCGAAGAGTGTTTTTGAGGTAAGACGTTTTCATGGTCTTGCTAGCTTTTATAGAAAATTCATTAAGAATTTTAGTAAGATTAATGCACCTATTATTTAGACCATAAAGATGGACAAACAACAATTTAGATGGACTGCTAAAGCAGAAAAAAAATTCAGCTGTTAGAGAGGAAAATCACTGAAAAGCCTATTTTGGTTTTACTTGATTTTAGTAAGCCATTCCAAGTGAAGTGTGATGCCAGCGGAGAAGCAATTGGAGGTGTTCTAAGCCAGGAAGATAGATCAATAGCCTTTTTTAGTGAAAAGCTGAATGGTTCAAAAAGGAAGTATTCTTCTTATGACAAGGAGTTCTATGCAGTTGTGCAGTCATTGAAGAAATGGAGGCATTATCTAACATGAAAGGAATTCATCCCTTATTCAGATAACCATGCACTACAGTATATTATGGAGGAGCCAAATCTTAGCTAGAAACATGCTAAATGGGTAGAGTACCTTCAAGGTTTCCATTTTGTTTTGAAGCATATAAATGGCCAATCAAACAAAGTTGCAGATGCCTTAAGTAGGAGGAATGTATTATTTCAAGAGAGTGAAATCCAAGTGTTGGGTTTTGATTTTCTTAAATAATTTTATGAAATAGATCCAAATTTTAAAGAGGCATTTGAATCTTGTAAAAATCCTGTTTTTATGGATAGGAGTAGATGGTTTGATTAATTCTTACAATATGGACTATTGTTTAAGAAGAATGAGTTGTGCATACCAAACTGCTTGATGAGGGAGAATTTAATCAAAGAAAAACATAGTGGAGGACTTGCAGGGCATTTTGGTGTAGAGAAGACTTTTGAACAATTGAACAGATTTTATTTCTATCCAAAAATGAGATCTAAAGTGAAGTATGTGAAAACTTGCAAAGTCTGTCAAGATTCAAAGGGAAGGAGCCAAAACACAGGTTTTATATCCCATTACCAATTCTAGATTGGCCTTGGGATATGGTAAGTGCGAATTTTGTTTTGGGTTTACCAAAGACTCAAAGAGGAAGTGATTCAATTTTTCTTGTAGTGGATGGATTTTCAAAAATGGCACACTTTATTCCATGTTGTAAGACTAGCGATGCTTCTCACATTGTTAATTTGTTTTTTAAGGAGGTTGTAAGATTGCATGGGTTTCTTAAGGGTATTGTCTCAGATAGTGATTCCAAATTTGTTGGACATTTCTGGAGGAGATTATGGAAGAATGTGGGAATTAAACTAAGTTTCAGCTCTGCCTATCATCCACAAACTGATGCACAAATTGATATTGTGAATAGGAGTTTGGGCAATCCTTTAAGGAGCCTTACTGAAGAACATCCAAAGGAGTGGGATCAAGTATTAGCATAAGTTGAATATGCATATAATGAATCGCCTAATAGGAGTACAGGATAGAGTCCATTCCATATTGTTTATGAAATGCATCCAAGAGGAGTAGCTAAGTTAAGAAAGTTGGGAAAACAAGAGATGAGAAGTGCAGAGGGTGAAGATTTTGCTTCAGAAATGCAAACAATACATGAACAAGTGAAACAACAGCTGTAGGATAGCAGCATCAATTACAAAACTAGATCAGACGTAAGAAGAAGTGAGGTGAACTTTGAAGTTGGAGATATGGTTTTAAAACATCTCAGAAAAGAGAGGTTTCCAAAGAGGGAGTATAACAAATTGAAGTTCAAAAAAATTGGACCGTGCAGAGTGTTGAGGAAATTTTCTGCAAATGGCAATGAGATTGAGTTACCCCTTGATGTTGGAATATAACCAATTTTTAATATTGCAGACCTGTATAAGTATGACGGTGAAACTACAGATGATACAGCACAAGATTAAGAGACCTAAGAGATTGACTGGGTAAAACAATTACCCATAACAAAGAATTTGCAGCCAAAAATAATTCTGGACAAGAAGGTGTTTAAGAAAACAAGGGGACATGAGTACTTCCAGTATTTGGTAAAATGGAAGGATTAGCCAACCGCTGAAGCTACTTGGATTATAGAATACATGCTATAGAAACTGGGTAGTTCTGTAGATGAACTCATGGACAGGAGCCCATGAAGAATTTTGTCCTCAGGATTCTGATGCAGGAGCACGTGACTTGGAGGGAAAATCTTCAAACTTATTCCCAGAAATCCAAAAAAAATCTACAGGCAAAAGAGTGGGGTCCTTTAGCTAGCATTTTCCATGCTTTTCTAGTTAAGATAGGGATAGAATTAAGAATAAAAGCATTCTGTAATAATCGCCTATGGATAAGTGATAATAAGTTTTTATGCATAGTTGCTTTAAAACAATCAATGTAAAAGGCATGCTTTTGTATAGATAAGGAATGAGAGGGCTTATCGATTATTTATAGAATGAAATAATGGGACACTCTGAGTTAGAGAGGCCTCAAACCATTATTGTCTGAAAAAAGCCTCTCTATTTGCATTTCGAATTGATGGTCCTCTATTAAACTGATAATTGTGTGCATGTATTGGTTCAGTTCTTTTCTTCTGAGTTTTGTAACAATGATTTGGCTTTGAATTTCAAATTAACGCGATGGTTGGAGCCCTTAACTCGTGTTTCCTTCATTTTGATGATTTTGGCTTCTTTAATTGCTATATAGATTTTCGCGGCCAAAACTCTGTTTTACACAGGAAAGCGTGAAAATACTTAGTGAAGCAAAGTTCTGGACCTGAAATTATATTGAATTTGGTTCATACCCATATTGGGTCCAAACCATTATTGCATGAGAGAATCAAAAGTGGAGTGGGAAGGTCCTTTGGAACTGTTGAAGTCTGAAACCCTGACAGTCCAGACCCGAAACACTATAGAGAAGAGTGTATAAGTTATCAGGTCCACAAGGTGTATCACATCGCAAATTTGGTGTGGGAGGATATTGGAATCGATGTTTTCCATCTCCGATAACACTATGTGTTCTCACATCAAAGGAGGGAGAATTGGAAGGGCCAATTAAAGCGCCAACAATGTTATTGGCATAATACACAATTCTTTGAATTTTAAAGCACTGATAGTGTAATTCTTCGAAATTAACATGAAGACTATATATAAGCCGTGACAATGTTTTAAAGCGCCGATAGTGCATTTCTGTTCCTTTGGAACAAAATCCCCATCGACTGTGTATTTTGTGTTTAAACACAGTTTCCTCATTTTAAAGCGTCGATTGGGAAATTTACACTAATTTCATTAAATCCATTCAAAAGCCCGCCGATAGTGTTTTAGTGTAATTCCTATGGAATTATAGTTCTGATAGGAACAAAAGGTTTTATTTATAAATTGTGGCTGATAACAAGGGGTGGGGTGATTAAGAAGAAAAACCCATGTAGCTGTCAGGTTAACAATGGATGCCTAATATGCCAATTGATATAGGAGGAGAAATACAGCCATATATTGAAGAAATTGTAGGCATATTTGAGAGGTTTTATTTATTGCCTACACCCAGGACACCAGGTTACCTCTCACCTTTATCTTTCTCAAATAATTGTGAGGTTCATGGTAGCTCAATCTTACTTTGTACTCAACTCTCAGTTAAGTTTCTTGTTGCATATTTCAGGTGCATTGTCTTGGATTAGAATTCTATCGTTGTCCACCTCTTGAAACACTCTCCCTCAACCTAGTACTCTAGGTTTACCTCTAGTGGGTGTGTCTTTACTCATATTCCCTTGTCTACTTATGGTACAGACTTCTTGTTTAGTTGTGGGGGTGTTCTGAGCCACTTACTCCTTCATATCGTTCTTTTGTGCCTACATTGTCTCTTTGTTTTGGCTTGTCACAACATTTCTTATTTGGTCTATCCTGCACCGCTTCTTTGCATATTTCTTCTCTACTCTGAATACAATTACCGTACAACAAGCTAGGTTTCAACATTATTTCTCATTTTACGAAGAAGGTAGATCACAACATCACAAAAGAGCTCATGGCATTATGCAATGACTTTGTGACTCCTCTCCAAACCAAATTACTTACTTTCTTTTAGTTTAGAGATGTTTCAGTGAGAAAACCATTAGCACAATCTATGTGTTTTGTTGACATGCAAGTCATATCATAGCCATTCAATTCCACAAGCCCTTAGAGTAAGGAAATCCCACATCAAGGTTTGTAAATAATAATATCATATTATGATAGTAAGATATGGAACAAACTCATGAGAAAAACTCCCAAGAATATCAGTCAAAATATAGAAACCATTAATCTCGATATGAGGAAAAAAACTACATTAGAGATAAAGAACAATAAAGGTTTTTAATTGGTATCTTTTCCAAAATGGAATTTTATGGCGATAGGTACCAAGGGAGATCCAATTTATCTCAGTAATGTCATTAAATATTCACAACGAAAAACATCACAAATATATAGGAGAAATATATAAAAGAAATAAATAATGGAAGTGAAAAATAAAATTAAAATAGTTTAATTATTTTTATTAAATGGTAAAAATGTTATGAAATTGTATAATAATTTTTTTATAGATTTTATAATGGTGAAGTTTATAGTTATATTATTTAAGTTTTTTTTTTTTATATATATTTCAAGTATTATGGATAAATATCATAGTTTACAAAAAAATATGAGTGAATACCAAAATTATTATGTTAAGAACTAATGAGTGGTTGTATATGATAAAAGCTAAATTTATGATATTATATTTTTTTCTTTTACCTTTCAAATACCATGGTTTAACAAAACTTTTTGGAAATATTGAGAGGGGTGAATCAATGTTTCTTTTGAATTGTTATTTTTACTAGTTAAGATCACTTATAATTAGAACACAAAATAAACAATTAGAGATTAATAATTTTATTAATCAATGACGATGACTCCAATCCTCTTTATAATGAATAAAGTACAATAATAATTCGGGCTCAACCCCTAGATGAAGACACCAATCTCCAATCCACTAGGATCCATCCTATATTTTCCCAAGCACCAACTTCGACTTCATGAGGCTCCAACCTTTACAGTTCAACTTCAACTTCATGAGGCTCCAACCTCTAGGGTTCCAACCTTATCTTCCCAAGGATCCAACCTTGTCACTATGAGGTACCAACATCTAGGGCTCCAACACTATCTATGGTATAGGCTCCAACCTGGTCTTCTTGAGGACTCCTATCCTCTAGGGCTCCAACCCATTCCTTCAATTCGTCAAGATAAGTTTAATGATTCTTCACGGCTCCCAATATCTTCTCCAACGAGCCCAGACAATATCTACACCTTCAACACTACCCTCAAACGATCTCCAAAGAAGTCAACTCATCAATGATAACTTTGTCCTCTCATGAAGTCGTCACTACTGCTCTTCATGTTACCCAAATTAAATCTACAAGGTCACCTCATGATGACTTCAACACATCATGATCTCAAGGGTGCCTCCAAGATTAGCTTCTATAACTCTCTTCAGATGTCTTCTATTGGAAATACTGAGATGGGGGGTGAATCAATATTCCTTAGCAATTATCGCTTTTAAATCTTTTCAAAGCATTAGTAATATTCAATTATTATTAATATTTATGCAATAATAATAGTAAATAGAAGAACACAATAGGCACAAGAATTTTAGGTGGAAAACCCCCTCCTGGTCAAAAACCATTGCACGCTTTTCTAATAAATTATTTAATCTCTAGCCCCAACTGAAATGAAAGCAACAACTTCCTAGAATTCTAGAAAATGATTCTTCCATAGCTCCCACTAGAAGGACGCAGCAACACCCTGGTTTCTTTAGTAATGAACCGAATAGATTCCCCAACACCCTAGTGAGCCATGAATTTCCCTAGCACCACCCTACCACCCTGAAGTGTTCACAAGATCCAACCTATAGACGACTTCATACATGTGCCTAACACCTCCCTGCCACCCTATAATGACTGAAATAAGACAAGACTGTGGATTCTCAACCAGGGAAAACAATCCACAATACAATAAGATGTACAATGATTTTTGTTTACTTGACAAAATACCCAATCACTCTATGACCTACAACCCAACCATGAAATCATTCTAATAGTGATTCCTATACCTCCCGACAATGCCTCCTCGACTTTAGGTATTTCACAAATAACTCTTTTACAATCTTTACAATGATGACTCTTTTATAAATGAATCTTTTACAACTTCTCAAACATGACTCTTGGCCTTAACAATACTTCACTAAATTTGGATGGCTGTCATGTCTTTAAGGATGTCCCGCTATAATGCCTCCTTTGATTCAATACTTCTTCTCTTGAATTCTTACTTGATGTTGTACTTGAATCTTCTACCTGCATGAATTTTTTTTCCAGTGAAACCAATCCCAAAACAAAAAAAAATACCCGTCAACTTACCTCTGTCTACAAAACACATGTAAGTGCATAATAATGAATAAATACAAATTAAAATTACAATGCGTACCTGAAGTGTGCTTGTCACTTTTGTTGTTGACTTGTTATAGAAGTAGACAAAGACCCCCACTCTTGATATAGGCCTAGACTCTATCCAAGACTATATCCAAAACTAACCTAAAGATATATACAATAAAAACTTATGATAGATCCTAGACTTGTGATGGACGAAGTTCTTGGTACAAAAACATAGACCATTCTGTCAACTATGACAAGACAAGTAACATGAAATTACAACATCATATAGATTTATCAGGCTTAGTGTAGCATCAAGAGTATGTATCATCAAATGTGTAGTATCAAGAATAAGACATCTAAAATGTGGTCTCAAAACTAACTGTGACATATAGAGACATAGAGATATAACTGAGACCCTATATATAATCACGATGTCCTGAAAAAGCATATGTCAGAGATGATACTCAAAATCCAAATGTAAACACTAATCATACATACCTTATTGTAGGAGACTTGCCCTTGACTATTGATGTGTGGTCCTTATTATAATGATCCTTGAATGCATGCTTTTTCTTACCTTATAGGAGCTCGATATTGAATTTTTTGTATCTATGTAAGTTCCAATCTCCAGAGCCTAAAATTTCATCTTATGATAGCCGTTTGAGTCCTCTTTCCAACCCCATAGGTCAGATCAATTTTGGATTCTTCAAGAAAGAGTTATTCCCAATCTCCCATGATAACCTGATTATAGACTCGTTGAGTAGAGCGAACTTGTATGAAGTGCCACATGTCACTGTTGAAACCTTCGACCCTAAAATGATATCCAACAAACTATAGTTTGTCCTTTTTTTGTCACTATTTAAGAAATTTGAATCCAATTCTTGGAGAGAATTTTATTACGATTTTCCCAACGTCACCTGTTTGACATGGAATATGGGAGCCTGCAAAACCCTAACTTCCTCAGATCACATCTCCGAAAATATAGTGAGCCAAGATCTGAAATTTGGTCATGCAGTTAATCAATATTTTGGATCAAATGAGTTTTATTTTCAACTTCTGAAGCTTTGCAGAAAAAACATTATAGTGAAAATCCCACAACAACTTGTTTGAAGTCACAAAATCCTTACTAGAGGAGGATATGAAGTTCACTATTTATATGAATGTCTTGAGTTAAGAGGGTCCTCAAAAAGTGAACATTGGAGGGATTTTAGGAGAAAAAAAAACATTACTAATTATTGGCTATTCAATTACCACAACTAATTATGAGTTCGATGCCACAACCCCATACGGTTTTAGTCCACTAACTTTGGTTATGAATTTAAAACACGAATATCTCTCAAACCGAGACGAATTACATGTCGTGCCATATACCAACAGAAAGATCTTGATGAGTAGAATCCATATAGAAGGTATTTGACTCAGAATAGAGTAAATTGTTGTCAAAATTCCCATGAAAGATCAGGGTATCCCCTGGTGCTGCTTGGGTTGACATCAATGACAACCACTAATCAACAATCTCCCCCTCTGGCATTGATGGAAACACAAGTATTCCCCCTGTGATCATGGAACCTCTTCCTACTCCCTTCTTTCCCCCTTTTCCATCAATGGCAAAGTGTAACTCCCCTTGACAAACTGTCATCCTGCGGACCTGTACACACCTCCACTCCCCCTTTCTACTTAGTTAGATAAGAGAAAGATTCTAATGAGAACTTGGGAGAATCCCAAGATTTTGGCTAAGATACTCAAATTCTTCACAAGGTAATGGTTTGGTAAATATGTCAAAAATTTGTTCCTTTGTGCCAACATATTCAAGCTTGATATTATTTTCGGCGACCTAATATCTAACAAAATGATATTTGATCGAAATGTGCCTTGTTTTGGAATGCATCACAAGCTTTTTGGAGATGATGATGGCATTGGTGTTATCACGAAAGATGGGAAGAGTCTCATCAAAATTAACTTGAAGATATGGCAAGCTTTTCTTAATCCAGAGAAATTGAATAGAACAAGTTGTTTCCTCAATGTATTCTACTTCCATTGTGGATAACGAGATTGAAGACTGATTTTTACTTAACCATGAGACAAGGAAACCACATAGATAGAACGTTGCTCTAGTGGTACTCTTACGATCATCAACACTTCCTACCCAATCTGCATCTGTATAATATTGGATGACCAGATCATTTCCTTTGAGATACTAGAGGCCATATTTTGTTATTCCCTTAAGATATCAAAGAATTCTTTTGACAACAATGATATGAGATTATTTTGGTGTTGCTTGGAATTGTGCTACTTGTCCAACTACCTGTGTCACATCTATCTAGGAGGCTGTCACATATAAGAGATTACAAATCATGGATCTATAGAACGTTTGATTCACATCCTTTTATGAGTCTTCTAAGATTAACTTGCAACCTGTTACCATGGGGGTAAGGACTGGCTTTCAATCTTCCATCTGAATTTTTTTGAGAATTTCTTCGATGTCCTTGGTTTGATATATGAATATTCCTTTATCCTGTTGAGAAATTTGAAGCCCTAAAAGGTATCTTAGTTCTTCGGGCATAGACATTTCAAACTCAATTTACATTTTTGTGGAAAATTCTTAGACTATATCATCCAATATACTTTGATAATTGTTAGGATATATCGATCCACTTTCACATAAAGATTGATGTCAACACTTCATTTCTTGAATCCCTGTTGACGTAGATATCCATCAGGATGAGCATACCAAGCCCTAGGAGCTTGCTTGAGACCATATAGAGCCTTCTCTAATCTATAGATGTAGTCTTATTTGTTAGAGAGAAGAAAACCTTTGGCTTGTTGAATGTAAACTTCTTCCTCCAATTCACCATAATTTTAGAAAATCTAACTTAACATCCATTTGGTATTGGTTTTTTTCGAGAAAGCACAAGTGAGAAACATCATGATAGCTTCCATTCTTGCAATGGGAGAAAATTGTTTCTTCAAAATCAATTCCTTCAAACTGTGCATATCCTTTGTAGACTAATCTTGCCTTGTTCTTGGTAATCTTTCCATCCTCATTCAATTTGTTTCTGAAGACCCACTTAGTTCTAGTAAAATTTGTATCCTTTGGTCATGGAACAAATTCCCAAGTTTCAATCTTCTCAATTTGATCTATTTCTTCATTCATAGCTATTATCCAGTGTTCATTTTGACTCGCTTCCTCAAAATTGTTGGGCTCAAAAGTCACTAATAGAGCAAGATGGGCTTGTTGTTATGAACAAAGTTGTCGACTTATTCTAGTTCTAATTCCTTCATTTATGTTGCCAATGATTTTATTTGACAGATGATTATTTTGACACTATTCTTTTAAAACTTTTGGAGAAGTTTCTTGTACATCCTATTAATCATATCTTATTTCCTCTTGGTTGACTATTGTTTCCTTATTTGATTGGTCTTGTTCTGGAGCTTCTTCTTCATCCTTCATAGATTCTACCTCAAGCCCCTAAGATTTTCTTGCATAGATGATCTCATTTTTATCCTTTATAATGCCATTTTTGTTCAAAGTAACATTTATGCTTACAAGTATTTGTTTTTTCCTTAGATTGTAGCATCTATAAGCCTTTATTTTCCGTGAATAACTAACAAAATACCTTTGTCAACATGGGAATTGAATTTTCCCAATTTTTGGTCTTCTCTTTTGATGTAACGTTTACTTCCAAATATTTTGATGTATTTGATGTTAGTCAATCTTCCTTTCCATAGTTCATACAGATTCATGTTACAGTTGTTCCAGAGTAGGCCTTTGTTTAATATGAATACGACAATATAAATTGCTTGAAACTAGAATTTATCATCTAAGTTTGAGTCCTTTAACATTGTTCTAACCATTTCCTGTACGATTATTTTTTTTCCTTTCAGTAACTCTATTTTGCTGTGGTGTTCTAGCTGTTGAGAATTTCCTTTTTATTCCATTTTCATCATAGTATTATTGAAATGATTTGGATGTGAATTATCTATCATTGTCTGATCTAAGACATTTGATCTTGAAATCAATTTCATTTTCAACGAATTCCTTGTATATTTTGAAACACTTGAATGCCTTAGAATTTTTCTTCAGGACACCGACAACTGTCATTCTGGTGTAATCATCTATCATTATCATAAAGTATAATTCACTGTCTAAGATTTTTTCTCTCATAGGACCATATAGATCAGTACGTATTAATTCCAATGTACATGACATAAAGTGTTCCTTTGTCTTGAATCCAACTTTTGATTGTTTTCCGTTTCCGACAAGATTCACATGTCATATTAGAAGGTTTCAAAATTTTCAACATTTCTCTAACTACTTCCTTTTTGATGACCTTCACCAAATTGTCGAAATTTATATGTCCCATTCATTTTTTCCATAGCCATCTCTCATCTTATTTTTCGAATAAACACCCTTTAGGTGTCTCATCTAAAATGTATATGTCATTTGGAGCTCTACTTGTTTTAGCCACAACTTTACCAAACTTTCCTTTCTTGATTTCACATTTCTTCGAGTTGAATGACATCATGTGCCCTTGATCGCACATTTGTCCAGCACTTAGAAAATTGTGACTCATGTTTTCAACCAACAGTACATCCTTTGCTAATGCATCATTTCTTCCAAGAGTGACAATACTTGTTCCTATGACATTTGAAGCCTTGTCATTTCCAAAAGACATTGTTCCATCCTTCTTTTCTTTCAAGGATATGAATTCATTTTTATCTCCAGTCATATGCGTTGAGAAACCACTATCAACATATCACACATTTTTGTTTCTTTGAGCCAAGAGAGTGAGAGCACACCTTTCAGTCTTATTTTTCCATATTTTTTCATTTTGATTTTGCGTGAACTCCTTTGGAGAGCTTTCAAGTCTGCAATCTTTAGCCAGGTGTCCAAAATTGTTACATTTGTATCATTTGACATCATCTCTCAAATAATAAAATCTATTGATATGTTCCTGAGTTTTGGAATATCCATTTCTGAAAGATATCCTCAACTAGTTTTCATACATGTGACATTCTACAGCTCTATGTCCAAACCTTCCACATGAATAACAATGATCATAAAAGATAGGTTGATACCTTGGAGGAAATATTCTTTGAGGAACTTCCTTCCAAGGTTCTTCCTGCAGGTATTGATATAGCTGGGGGATCCACCCTTTTTTCATATCTATATTCTTTAGTTATCATAGAAGTAATTGACTCCTTTTTGGATTTTTCTTTGTAACCAAGACCTGTCTTGTCACTGTATGATCACTGGGTGCTGATGACTTCATCTGAAGCCTTTGAATTGTTGGCATAGTCTTGAAGATTTTTTCCACTTTTTACTTCTTTTTGCAGAGAAATTATTTCAGCTTCCAATTCTTCTCTCTCCTTGTTTCTTTCCTTTACATCTTTCCTGAGTGATTCTTCAATTCATACATATTCTTCAACCTTGATTTTAAGATTGAGAACATGTTCCCTTTATGTCTTCAATTCATCTTCAAGAGTGTTAACATGCTTCTTTTCGGCCTTGAGCTCTTTGATAAACTTGATTACTTCATTTTGAAGTTTGACTTCATTCGTTTCTTCTTCTTTGTCTCCTTCATCTTCAGGGGCCTCTTGCTTATTATGCTTGGACATAAATAATACTCTTTTGTTGAATTCTTCTTTGTTATCATTGTCTTCTTCGGATGAGGAACTATCTGCTTTGGACAAGAAACTTTTCTTAAACCATTTCTTCTTGCCTTTCTTGTTGAATGTCTTAGGACTTTTCTTTCCATTCATAACATCCTCATTTTTTTGAGGACATTGGCTACAAAATGCCCAACCTCACCACAATCAAAACATATTAATGGAATTTTACCTTTCAATTTTCGTATATCTGTTGTCATTTTCCACGTGAAGTAGAAAAATTATTTATCTCAGAATTCTTCTTCATCTTCTTCCTTTTCCTCATCCTTACAATTGCAAGTTTTTTCTTTCGGAGTCTAATTGTCCTTACTATTCTTCTTGGATGTGGAAAATGTTGTTTCTAGGTGAGATGTATCACCCTCTTCTTCAATCCTCATTTCATATGCCGTAAGATTTCCATGCAATTTATCTATGCTGATATTGGTCAGATTCAATCTATCTTTCAAGACAGATAGCTTAGGGTGAAATCTTTTTGGAAAGGTTTTGAGGATATTTCAGACAAAAATTTCCATTTCAACAGGTTTTCCCAAACCTTCCAATGTACTTATTGTTCATCAACACACTAAAATTATGCAGTGATATCTTCATCTTCCCTCATTTTGAGTTTCTCAAATTTTGTCCTGAAAACTTGAAGCTTTGCTTCTTTCACCTTTGAGTCACCTGCATATATATTTTCAAGCTTACCCCATACCTCTTTAGAAATTTTTCAACTCAATACCTTAAGATAAACATGTTCTATAAGCCCACTGATAATATGATCTTTAGCCTATGCATCGTATACCATATTTTTCTTACCTTGTTCATCCTAGGTTAGGGTGAAGCCTTTGTCAAGGATTTCCCATACTTCATATCCTTGCACTAGCAAATGAACCTACATTCTTCCACTCCAAGGTGCATAGTTATTTCCATTGAACAAAGGAAAGATACAGGTAATCTGAATTTAAAGGTGCTAGTGGTAGATAAATATTGTACCTGTATCCAAAACTAGCATGACACTTCTTGGGTCGAGGAGATGTAAATTTTTGAAATACTTCTGATTAGTTTCTTGGAAGGAGAGAAGCCTAGCACTTGGGAAGGAAACACTGGAATTGTATTTCATGGGTAGCTTCTATTGTATTTCCAAGAATTTATGATACCTGACTCGTGGATGTACTAGTAAGGGCTAAGACAATATGTAGTTATGGATACTTTGATCATTTATATGATTAGAGAACTATATGGTTTAAAAGTACCTGTAGAGGTACTATGGTAAATGATTGGTAGTTGAGGATATTGTGATTAGAATGATGTTGTTATGATTGAGAAATACTAACTATATTCATTGGTCATATTCCATGGGGTGCTTGCTAGGGAGGCTAATAAACCACCCAAGGTACTTACTATCAGGATGATAAACCACTCTTAGAGTGATTTCGACAACTGATAAACCACATGTAAGTAAAATATTGTGTGGAGTGGTCATGGTTTCCAAGAGTATTAGTAAGTAACAATAAATATTTATGAATACTTTGATGTTTTTATTTTATGAGATTGAACAATGGCTAAGAGGTTGAGAATAGAAGTTGAATATTTTCATATTTATAAATATTTATTTTATTTCTTGAAAATAAAATTCTTCATCTTGAAAGGAAAATGATCCCCTTTTCGTTGTTCTAGTTATAGAACTATCATGACTAGAGATAGATGTTATGAGTGAAATATGATCTAAAAAGAAAATTACAGGGGATAGAGAAATCTAAATGAAAACACAAAGTTTTAATAGGAGATAAAGATAGGAAATGATAATGAAAGGAAGAAGACTTGAACACGAAGGGATAATGAAAGGAAGAAGAGTTGAACACCAAGGATGGTGTTACCTTTAAGAGGGGAAGAATGTAATATTCCTAAGTAATAAATTTAATAAGATGAAAAATATGAGAGGGCAAGAATGTAATATTCCTATGTAATAAATTCAATAAGATGAAAAATATGTTGAATTAAATGGTCGTAACATACTCCAAAGGGTTGCCACCAATAGGCCACCAATAATTAATTACAATATGACTTATAACACTCATGAAAATGAAATGACTATGAAAACAAGATTCAAGGATTCCTTGTCATGATGCCCTGCATTTTACTAAAGCTCTACAAAGCTTTGTCATGATGCCCTACATTTTACTAAAGCTGAACAAAATATTTGTAGGAGGGTGAACTCTAATTAGTTTTAAATGAAAGATGAGTTTTCTTACGAAAATGGAAATATCAAATGGATGTACAAACAAAATCCACGGATCGCGCATGTAATGAATTTCAATGATAACAATTTGTGGATGGTATTTGTTAAGAATGTATCTATGCTTCTACAAAATCTATCTGATCTTGTAAATTACAAGCAATAAATTATGGTTTTAAGAATTTTCCATACACTATATAACCTCTAGATCGATTATCTATTTGACACTATGAAACCACAAGTATTGAAGTTGTCTCATGATCTATTGTAGCCACCAAGAGAGGTTTCTTGTCTCCTCACCTTGTAGAAGAAAAGGCTAGACTATACCATAGAGATAAGGTAACTACATTATTTTCATTGTAAATATTTCATGGATTCTTGTGAAAAACGATTAGTTAGCTATATTATTTTTCTTGGAAAGGTTTCATGGTTCTTATAGAGAGCTATGTTAAGTACGATTATTTTGTTGAAAATATTTCGTGGATTCCTGCGAACAAAGATTAGTTGCCTATATTAATTTCTTTGAAGAAAATATGTGGTTCTTATACATAGAAATAATACAAGTTATAGGATTTCCTTTTGCAAGTTTTATGTAATTAATACACACAAAAATAATACAAATTATAAGATTTCCTTCTGAAAAGAATATGTAATTCTTATGCACAGAAATAATACAAATTACAAGATTCCCTTTTGAAAATAATATCTAGTTCTTATGAAACAAGGACTGCATGCAGCGATAGTCCCTTCTGGGAAAGTTGGATTAAAAAACTTTTGAAGTATGATAAAAAAAGCTATTAGTGTCATCAATTCTACGTTTCTGTAACACCCCATTGCAACCCTGATGTAAAAAAAAAATAACAAAACTTCTTATTACTTTCATATCAATTCCATAAAACTTTTGGTTCTGCATGAGTCAACCAAGGATTTCACAGCTTTCAGCGGAGCGGGGCAATTGACCAAAAACAAAAACAAAGGTTTGGTTCTACATGATTCAACCAAGGATTTCACAGCTTTCAGCTTGTTAAATCTGCCAAACCAGAACATCTAAAATCCCCAGAATGTTTACTTGAAAACATTACGACTGAATTGAGAAAGCCATTTTTAAGAAATGTATATGCAAAAAAAATTGTATCTCTTGTACTACGCATTTCTAACGCACTATCATTCCTTCATTTCTTGGTTGTAAGTGTGTGGTTTCCATGACCTACAGACAGAAGTCAAACTGGGTGACCAAAGGAAAAATGCGATATCTCCCCAAATAGCTTCTAGCGTGCGTACACCGACTAAGTAGCCATGCCATTCTAGTGGTCATGTAGGTTGTAGCCAATGGAACCTCTATTGTAACTGAAATAGAAATGGTATTATAGTAATATAAATAAACGAAGAAACAATGGTGGCACCTGGACACCTAGGTGTGGATTACACTGCAAATATGGGAATAAAGTTTTAGACTACAAATATCAGAATAACGTTTTAGAAGTCCATAAAGCATTCATTTCAATAGAAGACACTGCCGTGTACCCAGAAGCGCTTACATTTTTGAGAGGCAAATACTCATGTCTGGTGTATCACCGACCTTATCAGAAACTCTGGCGAGAGTACTTATGAGTATAGCATCTTCTGCTATGGGATTAACATTAGTCCTACTCTTCTTTCCTAGCTTACCAAATGCTTGATGTCATTTCTCCTCAAAGATGAGAGCACAGACACCTCAACTACACACAATCCTTGCGTGTCTAAGTGTTCGTTAGCTTAATGAAATGAATAATAAAAATAAATAATACACTACTTTAAAATAACAACCTATGTGCCACACACGAGCTGCATACAACCCACTTGTCTATTTCATCCTCTGTCTAAGTCTGGTGTAGCTCAACCCACAAATTCCTTCTCGGGATCACAGTGCCCTAACATCATCAAGTTCGTCATGCTCTACAAGAAGACACTGTTGAAATGTAATTCCAACTGTAGCATACCCTTTTTCTTTGTGATGTGATCTTATCACAAATCGCAAATTGCATCCACACCCTGTTGTTTGTCTTACGCCCTGTGTTTTCTGTCGATTGCGATTCTGCGATGCGATGCGGTCGCGAATCGCAAATCGGACCCATATGTTAGTGCTTCACTTTTCTTCTTCTGCCGACGTGATGTTGCTATGTCATCCGATCACAAATTGCATATTTCACCTTCTTCAAGTTAATGTCTGCCATCCATCTTTTTAATCCAACGGTCGATGTTTGTTCTCGCCCTATGCACGCCTCCACCATACTGTCTTTACGCCTTAACCTGTCTTGTGTTTCGAAGGAGGAAGAAGGCCAAATCTAGACTTTGCATCATTAATTCCTCAACAAATTCATTTAACAAAAAGCATGGTCGAGAAGGAAAATGACATGCCTCGAGCTGGTCACAACATTTATTAGTTATGGAGTTCCACTCCACCTGCTCGAGAGGTACAACAGAGCATCGGAGAAGATCTATTTTGTCCACTGAAGCAAGCAGTTTGTAGCAGAGACTCCATCAGAAAGTTAAAGCGGTTGGTGGACAGTTATGACCCCTCCTCGCATAGCTTAGTAATGCAGAAAATGTAATGTACAGTATGTGTAGATATAGTAGTGTAAAAATATAGGTTTTTTTGTGAGTAACGCACAACAGTGCTGAGATAAGAAAAATCCTTTTTTTTTGGAACTGAAGCATTCCTGTTTGTAATCCCTCTGTGAGAGGAAGACCTGTTGTAACAACAATTTTTTTTAATGAATACAAAAGTTTTTTGTGTGTGTGAAACTCTGTTCTTCAGAAAACAAATTTTTGCTTCCCTGTGTTAAGATCCTGTGACAAAATAGAGCATTATTCTCTGTTCAGTTTATTTGTTCTTTTTGGAATTACCAGAAATTTCCAACATGGTATCAGATCTTGTCCAGGCTCTTTGAAGGTGTCAAAGAAGTTGAAGGAAGGATTTATTGTTGCAGCAGCTTCTCCACCAGAGTGAAGACTCAGTAAAAAAAATCCAAGGTATTTCTCAAGCTAGTTTTTGTGTTACTGTTGAAGACAGTTAGTGATTTTAAATACACAGTCAAGTGTTTTTGAAGCATAGTTAAGAGTGCAAGAATGGTTGGAGCCAACACTAGCATGGGTATCTTTAATACTCAACTCCCACAATTTAATGGGAAAAACTATGACTATTGGGCAATAACCATAAAATCTTTGTTTTCTTCCCAAGACTTATGGGAATTTGTTTAGGATGGCCTTAAAGAACCAGCAGATGAGAATGAGTTTAATAGATTAACTCAGGCAGAGAAAGATCTATTGAAGAGCAATAAGAAGAAGGATTATAAAGCCATCTACTTATTGTATCAAGTAGTGCATGAGACTGTGTTTCCAAGGATAGCAACAGCTAAGAAATCCAAAGAAGCATGGCAAACTCTAAAGATAGCCTATCAAGGCATGAAGAAAGTGAAGACAGCAAAACTACAGTTGTGGAGGAGAGAGTTTGAGAATCTCTGCATGAAGGAGTCAGATAATATTGACTCATTCTTAACACATATAATTGGTCTAGTCACACAGATAAGGTCTCATGGAGAAAATCTTGAAGGAAGGAGGATTGTGGAGAAACTATTGAGGATCCTACCCTCAAAGTTTGATGTGATTGTCACCACCATAGAAGAGACAAAGGATCTCACAAACTTCTCAGTTGATGAACTACACGCGTCACTGATAACACATGAGCAGAGATTAAGTAGAAATGAAAACTAATCTCTAGAACATGCCTTTAAGACCCAGATGTTCTTTGGAAGAGGAAGAGGTAAAGGCAAAGGAAACAAGAGAGGAAGAGGCAGAAGCCAAAACAGAGGTGGAAGAAACAGTCCTGCAAATGCTCAAGGAAGAGGCAGCAATCCAAATCAGAACCAAGGCCAAGGCAATAGCCAACAAAGTGGAAAACATCATGCTCAAGGACAAAGGTATGATAAATACAATGTCCAATGTCACTATTGTAAAAAATATGGGCATTATGCAAATGAATGTAGGAAGAAACAACAAGATGTGAATAATGGAACTAGTGCAAATATCACTAGAGAAAATATTAGCCAAGATAGTTTATTTTTTGCTTATAATATGGCTGAAGAAAAGAGTGAAGATATATGATTCCTAGACTCTGGTGGCAGTAACCATATGACGGAAACATAGCCTTGTTTTCTACATTAGATCAAAGTGTGAAGTCTCAAGTCACACTAGGGACGGATAGTAAAATTTCTGTTATGGGAAAAGGAGAAGTAAAGGTTTTAAGAAAGAAAGGTGAAAAGAAAACCATAATAGATGTCTACTATGTTCCTGGAAAGAGATGTAACCTCTTGAGTATTGGACAACTTGCTCAAAAGGGGTATGTTAGCGCTCGAGTTTGCCTCAGGCTGAGGAAGGCGAAACTCAAGGCAACATCAAACCAAGCTCAGCCTCGTAGCTAGCCCTACGAGGACAGGAGAGGGCTCTCTCCAGGTCTATCTCTACAAAAGGTCTTCAAAGGGGTTGAGATGACTGATATGAATAGTAATTTTAGGCTAGTAAATTAATAAAGATAGTTTGATTTAAGATTTTTAGGGTTTTGTTGGAAAACAGGGAAAGGAAATTTTGGGTGCGGGGATGTGACACAGTTTTTGCAGAGGTATTTTTGGGGCAAGCTAGGCAATCGTCCTAATGTCTTTAAAGGAATTTAATGGATAGATATGGCTGGTGAGGAGCTAAGGAGAGCGAGAAACTTTCAGGAGTTCTCCTTAAACAGATGAAAACATAGATATTAAACAAACTTAAAGGCAGGACATACAAGATTATGAATTCTACCTCAACACTTCATTTGTTTAATTTGCAGAAGAGAATAGTAGGAAAATGATCCACATAAAAAAATTACAAGTACATGAGAGAAACACACCATCAACACAAATAACCACAGGAATCCCAAATAGCGCTGCAAAACCCTGGTCTCTCCTTTGCCAAAATTGCAGAGATACAATGTGTAATACAATCTAAGCTTATCCCTCAAGAGTCCAACCATGAAAATAAATAAGAAGATACATAATATAGGCAAGCTAACACATTCCCTTTCCTCTAGGGCTCGAGCTCATCATCCTAGGAGCTGTTTCAACCAATTCTAAACAAAGCACTACAATCTAGGCAATCAAAACAACTTGCCTCTATAAGCTAGGAAACCAATTCATTCATTAATTTTTTGCTATTTTATGAATGAATCTTCTAGAATAGGTAAATAAGTGTCATTTCAACATATAATTTCATTAATTACATCAAGGAGGGTGAAAAATCCCACCACAAGTCAAAACTGGTCAAACTGGTTGCGTTTTCCTGAGCTGAAGATGAAAATTTTGGAAAATATCTTGATGCGTAGCGCGCCAAAACCCTACGCGTAGTGCACCTTTCCACCCACTTTTGGGGCACTTCACGGCATCCAAATGGTGCTCCAGTGGGCTTTTTGGAAAGGCTTGGACGTCTTCCTTCCAACCCAAGTGGAATTTTTTAATTTAGTGCCCATTTTCCCCTCCAAAAATGCATTCTCCCAAGACTGCTTCCTGTGTGTCCAAAAAGGGGCAGTGAGGTCATTTTTTGGATTTTTTTGACCTTTTGGGGACCCAAAACTTGATGAAATGCGTTGGCAATGGCTGAGTAGATGTATTTCATCATGAAAAAACCAAAAATGCAAACCTTTCATGATTTGGACCTCCCAATCTTCAGGGTAGCGCGCGGCGTGCTAGGCGTTGAGGGCAAAAACCTATTTTTAATACAAAAATTTCAAAATTGACAAAATTTTCCCCAAATTTCTTGAAATTTGGGCTGGCGGTCCCCAATCAAGTATCATGCTCCTTCAAAGAGGCTTCGGCCAAAATTTGGAGTGGATCGGGCCTTTTTCTCCGTTTTAGTACCTTGCTCAATCGCCCTTTAAAGATCTTCAGTTTTGCTTTGCAAACATGCATGCGGGCCCAGTAATGATTCTTCATATGGCGGAGCATATATTTGTCTCTGTTTGCCTTGGCTAACAATTTCTCTAAATGAGTGTTCACCCGGATGAGCATAGACTCTCGCTCAATAGGTGTCAAATCACCGGGTCTCTTGCGGGCCAAGTTTCGGTCTTCTCGGATTCGCCGCAACTCATAAAGAGTATGTTCATCTTCTAGCTGTTTGTTGCGCTGCTCCAAGTAGTTGATTGTCCAATTGGCCATTTCCAATTTCTGTTGCAACAAGTGATTCTCAGCCCTTTGTTGTTGAATGACCTCCTTTAGCTCTGAGCTAGGAGAGCTGATATCAAGGTCAATAATATCCGTGTCCGGACCTCCTGAAGGTCCCTCATCAAACATGGGTTGCTTACCTTTGTCCTGTAGCTGTGCTGCAGAAGGCGAGACCCTTTCCACCTCATGTGGAGATAATACTCGCTGCGCTGATGAAGTCAACGAGACCCCTTACACCTGATGTGGAGATAATACTCGTCGTGCAGATGCAAATAAGGCCCTGTGGCCTCTCTGATATGTAACATATGAAGGAGCGCTAACATGCTCGGGTTCAGGAATGTCAAACTAATGTCAAGGCCCTCCCTCATCATGGACAATCTCGGGAGGTGGCTGTGGCGCTGTGAAAAGATCACGAGAAATAAAATCCTCCCAAGTAATGCCCTGCTGTGCCAACTGATGCATCACTATGATTTTGATCAATGCATAATGATAGATGCTTTTATGCTGATGTGTTGGGCTCTTCCTTTGTACTAAAGGCACCATTCTCTCTATGTTGCGACACATGAAAAATGGAATATTCATCATACCTACCCTTGTGAAATGCATCAACAAACGGACATGGTACGCGTAGAGACGTGAGAATCTGCACTTGCAACTGAAATATTGAATGATGAGTTTCATCAATGGCGCATACTCATCCCTTAGGAATCTGAAAGGAAAAACAGCGGTTAAATGTATCATACACTCGGGCTTGATATATGGCTCATAGTGAAATCTGTCTAACTGCTGGGGCTTATTCCATTTCTCCCCTACATTTGGTATCCCAGTGGCCTAAGCAATAATCTCGGGTGACAAGGTGAAATCCACTCCAACAAGGTTTACATGACCATTCTGCAAATATAGAACAAATAAACAAACTAGTTCTCGGTGATGCTGGATTTGTGAGATTCGCTCACAATATTCAAAACATGATTGATACCGAAAACAGTTCATTGCAAGTGGACAAGCTTGCAAATGAGCCAAAGAAGTGGGCTCCTCCCTGACATGCCGACCACCTTTGCCACTTTTGTGATACCTCCTTGGCACCTCTATTTCTAGTGTAGAATCACTGTCATAACTCTGCTCATAAGCTGACTCGGTTTCTGACATATTGTTGAAGACAAGATGGCTGGAATATATATGCTGACTGTGCACACAATTGACTATAGACTTTTTCTTTTTCTCGAAATGCTGTGACCAAGGGGACACAAATATATAAGGGAAATGTTAGGGAAGGGGAAACATTAGGGACATAGGGGCAATGGAAATAAACAAGGAATTTAGGGAAGGGAAAGGATATAGAAATTCTGATAATTTTAGGGTTTGGGGTGAAGTAGGGAATATTATGGTTGTAATAGAAGGGAGGGGTTAGAATTTTGTAGGGGGATAGTGTAGAGTTTTATGAAGAATTTTTGAGGAAAATGTTGGTGAATATGGGAGGGGTAGGAAACACAAAAGTGGGAAAACCTTGGCAGCATGTAATTTTGAAACCCTAGCAAACTAGGCCTTTGAATCCACACAGCAACTTTAGGGTTTTTACATTTAATTTTCATGGCACATCTATCATAATTTTTTCTCATTAATCTTCCAAAACCAAGAACCAGCCATGGAAATGAAGCCTACCTGTGGTTTAACTGAGTTAGAGGATGAGTTGCACACTTGATGGCGAATTTCTGAGCAAAAATCCCAACACGTAGCGTGCCTCACCCAACGCGTAGCGCGCCCCTGGTGCGTAGCGCGTGAGTAAATTTACACTGAAAAAGGTGTGTTGATGCGTAGCGCGCCCTGGGTGCGTAGCACGCCAATGCTGATGTGTAGCACACCCCTGGAACTAGCCCGATTTGCTCACCAGCTTGTAAAATCGCCTTAGAATGGATGCACTTTGCTCTTGAGATGTGAATGGTTTGGTTATGAGGAGAAATGCCTTTATATAGACTCCCCTTTGATTTTTGCTTGACCAAAACCCATTTTGTAATGTTTGGGTGTTGACACTTTTTCAAATTAATAGGCTCTGACTTCTGGTTTCCCTTTTTAAGAAAAATTGGTTGAAATAATGTTTTCTTCTGATAATTTTTGTAGGGATGGCTCTGATATGCTTTGGCAAAGGAGACCAAGGCTGCGTTGCAACATTTGGAGAACTTGAAATTTTGACAATTTTGTACAAAAATGAGATGGTGACCTGTGTTTTTCAAAAACAGATTTTTGAAAACAAAGTCCAAATTTAGCTGTACAATGATGAGAATTATTGAAATGATGATCTATGAAGGACATCCCTCTGGCCTACTGGTCTTTTAAGACTTCTCAAGACAAAATTGACTCAACCCTAGACCTAAAACCTCGAAATTTAAAACATGACGAGGAATGACCTTTGAAGACTTTATTTACTTAAAAAGACCTGAACCAGCAGTACCAAACACGAGGCGAATAAATGACACAAAACTATTCCATCAGAGTTATGGCATGCCTAACAAAACGCAGCTGATCAAATTGATGCGACACCTAATCATGAAATGCAAAGAGCTTTGATCTCTGATGGAGGGATACTATATCGAATCTAACAGGGTACAATGTTTTCTTTGAGAATGATGTATGCACCATCATGGATATAGCACCCAGCAAATGATGTATTGCTGAAGTGAAGATGACAAGGAACATGATGTTCTCTCTCAGAATGAAAGCAGATTTGAAAGATGGAGAAGAAATAGTAGCAGTGACTCAAGAGGCTTTCCAAAGCGAACCAAAATATGGAAATTGGTTGTGGGACTTGAGATTTGGACATCTCAACTTTGGAGGTCTTAACTTGTTGCATAGAAAAGGAATGGTAAGAGGATTACCATTGATAGAGAAACCAGACAACCTTTGTGAAGGTTGCATCTTGGGGAAACAACACAGAGAAAGTTTTCCATCTGGAAAAAGCATAAGGGAAAAAGCACCCTTAGAGATTGTCCATTCAGATTTATGTGTACCGATGCAAACTCCATCATTTGTAGGTAGCCAATATTTTCTAACATTCATTGATGATTTTACTAGAAAAACTTGGGTCTATTCCCTGAAGAACAAAAGTGAAGTGTTTGAAAAATTTCGCAATTTCAAAGCACTTGTAGAAAACCAAAGCGGGATGCATATCAAAATTTTAAGAATTGATAGAGGAGGTGAGTATATCTCCAATGCATTTCTATGTTTTTGTAGAGAAAATGGAATTCATAAGCAGTTTAGCACTAGGTACACTCCGCAGCAAAATGGAGTTGCCGAAAGGAAGAATAGGACAATCACGGATATGGCGAGGAGTATGCTAAAGACAAATCATTTTCCAAATGATTATTGGGCTGAAGCTATACACTGTGCATCATATATTTTGAATAGATGCCTACAAAAGCAGTCATGAACAGAGTGCCAGAAGAAGCATGAAGTGAGAGAAAGCAAGGAGTCACCCACATGAAAGTTTTTGGATGTGTGGCTTATGCACACATTCCAGATTAGCTAAGGAAGAAGTTGGACAACAAAGGGGAGAAATGTATTTTCATTGGATACAGTGAGGAACCCAAAGCTTACAGGTTGTATAACCGATCCACCAAGATTTTTTTTGTGAGTAGAGATGTTCAGTTCATTGAGGAGGAAGCTTGGGATGGAAGCATAGAGAAAATAGTGAATGTTAAAAAAATTTTGTCTCATGATGAAGGTGATGAGGAGTTGGCTGAAATACATCCCCAAACAGCAACACCAACACAAGGGTAGTAAGAGACACCCTTGAGGAGAAATGAAAGTGCTTCTCCAAGCACACTACAACGAGGAAATTCAAGTGCTTCCTCAAGCACTTGTACACTAAAAGAAAGAGGTAAGAAGTTCAGAAATCGAAGTGACATTTATGGACAAGAGACAGCAAATGAAGGTATGAACTCTTTTTTTGCATTATATTGTCATGTTGATGATCCTATTCATTTCGAAGATGCAATTAAGGATAGGAAATTGATAGAAGCTATGCATGAGGAGACCAATGCCATAGAAATAAATAAGACATGGGATTTAGTTGAACTACCAAAAGGAAAAGAAGACATTGGAGTTAAATGGGTTTACAAGACCAAGAGTAATGCTGAAGGCAAAATAGAAAGACACAATGCAAGACTTGTTGTCAAAGGATATAAGCAGCAGTATGGGAGAAACTATGAGGAAACTTTTTCACTGGTTGCTAGAATGGAAACCGTGAGAACAGTGTTGTCCATAACAGCACAAAACAAGTGGAAAGTTTACCAAATGGATGTGAAGTCAACATTCCTAAATGGAGTGTTAATGGAAGAGGTTTACATTGAACAACCTCTAGGCTATGAAAAGAAAGGCCAAGAGCACAAAGTGTGCGGATTGAACAAAGCCCTTTATGGGCTGAAGCAAGCACCAAGAGCGTGGTACAGTAGGATAGATTCCTATCTCCTAGAAAAAGAATTTAAAAAATGTAAGGGTGAACCCACCCTCTACATCAAAGAAAAGGATGGTAAAATACTAATTGTTGTGCTATACGTTGATGATGTTATTTTCACAAGTAATGATGATTATCTTATTGAAAACTTCAAAACAGTCATGAAAGAAGAATTTGAAATGAATGACATGGGTTTGCTGAGACACTTCTTAGGAATAGAAGTAGAACAAAATGGTAATGAGATTTTTATCTCACAAGCAAAATAAGGAAGTGTTGGAAAGATTTAATATGCAGGACAGCAAGGTAGCAATCACTGCCACAGTGATGGGATTAAAACTCAATAAAGAGGACAGCAGTAAGGATTTTGATCCTAGGTTGTACAAGAGCATAGTTGGCAGCCTCATGTATTTGACTGCAACTAGGCCTGATATAATGCATGCTATTAGTTTAATTTCCAGATTCATGGAGAGGCCAAAAGAAGCACATTGGAAGGCAACAAAAAGAATTCTGAGGTATGTTAAAGGTACTAAAAGGTTTGGCATTTTATATACTACTTCAGAATGTTCAGACTTAATTGGATACACTAAAAGTAATTGGGCTGGAAGTGTAGATGATCAGAAAAGCACATCCTGTTATGTTTTTCACATGGGTTCAGAAGGCATTTCATGGGCTTCTAAAAAAAAAACCTATTATAGCGTTGTCTACAATAGAGGCAGAATATGTGGCAGCTACAGCAGCAACATGTCAAGCAGTTTGGATGAGAAGGAAGTTAAGGAGATTATGCCAAGAGCAAACAAAAGGAACTGTGATTTTTGTGACAATAGATTTGCTATTGCATTATCCAATAATTCTGTGTTTCATAAGAGAACGAAACACATTGACACAAAGTTTCATTACATCAAGGAATTGGTAAACCATGGAGAAATCGTTTTACAACACTGCAGGACTCAGGAGTAGGTTGCCGATATACTGACCAAACCATTGGGTCAGAAAAGTTTTGAGCTTTTGAGGAAATGTCTGGGTATGAATAATAACCCAACAGTTGAAATTAAAGGGGAGTTTTGAAATGTAATTCCAATTGCAACGTACCTTTTTTCTTTGTGATGCGATCTTATCGCAAATCGCAAATCACATCTACACCCTTTTGTTGTGTTACGCCCTGTGTTTTTTGCCGATTGTGATTCTGCGATGTGATGCGATCGCAAATCGAAAATAGGACCCATATATTAGTGCTTCACTTTTCTTCTTCCGCCGACGCGATGTTTCTATGTGATATAATCGCAAATTGCATATTTCACCTTCTTCAAGTTAATCTCCGTCGTCCATCTTTTTAATCCAATGGCCGATGTTTGTTCTCGCCCTATTCACGTCTCTGCCATACTGTCTTTACGCCTTAACTTGTCATGTGTTCCCGAAGGAGGAAGAAGGCCAGATCCAGACTTTGCATCATTAATTCGTCAACAACTGTGGTGGGCCCCAGTATTGCAGCAATAATGCTGCAGCTCCTAGAACTCCCTTCTTTAATTTTATCAACCCGTTAGTTCGTAACAAACTTGGAAGCGACGATGTTGTATGCACAAGTACTAGCTCTTGTCGTGGCTGAGCTGGCACAAGTCTGCTAGGAGCTTAAGCCAACTTCTATGAGCTCTTAGAAGAAGCTTTTTAACTGATGGATGAATGCTAACTCAAAGAATTCTAATCTACTTGCAGAAAGAAACTAGAAAGCTGAAAGGAAACACAAACCCTAACAAACCCTAATTTTACCAGCTAGCCCTACTGATGCAAGAAAGAGGATGAAAGCTACTGAAATAGATGCCATTGACTTCTATGAAGGTAAAATGAATGTTTCTAAGCTACTTCTACAGTAACATCTAAAAAAAACATATTTTTGTATTTTTGAATAAGTTGTCAGAATTATGATGCATGTGCTTTGACTGGTTTTTGACTGTGCAGAGGTGGATTGGGGAGATGAAATTCTTGCAAGAGGTTTGAAAGGTTAGAAGAGGGCCTAAGGGGTCCCTAGAACCCTTCCAGAGAGTTTCACAGTGATCGGATCTCAAGAAACCACTTTCGTGAGCTTCTACAGGAAGTCTGCAGGGGTTCTATAGGATGTTCTGGAATTTTCTATAGTATGTTTTGTAATTTTCTACAGGATGTTTCGAAATGGAGTTTTGGAAGGCTGATGGAGGAAGAAAGGTGGATAAGTGGGTATGGAGGTGAGATAAAGGTGTGAGGAGGTCCAGGACTTGGCGCATGAAGCTAAGGAGCGATTGGATTTTGTTCAAGAATGGAGGGAGCAATGATGCATAAAAATATGGAAACTAGGTCAAAGTGTAGCAATTGTGAGGCAAGAATCAGAGTTAGGGGATGGATTAGATGGGATTGATGGAGTATGGGTAGATGGAGAGGTGTTACAGGTGATTTGTAAGTTACTTCTCAAACTGAGCAAACAATGACTTGAAAAACCGATGACCTAGCTACTTTATTCTAATCTGGCCTATGTAACAGCAAAGGAAATGAACAAAATTTTATTTGCAATGAAACCATGTATAATAACCATGCAATGAAGCAATCAAGAATCTGAACATGTAACCAACTTCTGCAAACAAAAATCGAACACTAATGATTGGATGGAGAAGCAAAGACAGTGTTTTTGGGCAGCAAGGTCACCTTGATCCCAGCTCCTGATCTGACTGAGGAAGAGGTGAAATCAGAGGTTCTTGATGGCCTTTTTCTGAAGCTCTTTCCTGTTAATAACCTATCAACTCAATCTGAAAATAAAAAGTCTTTTTAATCATCAAAAGCAATCTAAATAGCAGATTTTACTCTAAAAATGCAGCGAAAACACATAAAGGTAAACAAAGGAGGTACTGGGCACTTGGGTTGGGCCGAAACCCAAGAGCTACAACCTACTAAGAGAGATTAGAGCTGGTGCAAAGCTTGATTCATCTTTATTGATGAAAAGAATAGTTACATTCTGAAAACAGTCCACAATAAAAGGCTTTGAAATGGGCTGAGATGCAGAGCTAAACTACTGCCTAAAAAAATGACTAAAATTGAAATAAAAACTAGCTAACTTCTGCCAACAAAATGACTAACTGAAATGAGTCCCTAAGCCCTCTTATTTATACAAATTGAGGACCCCAACAACCCTCCTAAACTTTAGAAACTCGGCTGCCAAAACTTGTAGTTAGCAGCACTTTTACTAGCTCTTACTCGGCTGCCCTTGTGATAATTAATTTGGTGGCCCTTGAAATCCGAGCTGATGGTGGAGAATTCAAGGTAAGGGCCCATAAATGAAGGGGACACCTTCCTACAAATCCTCTCCCTTGTTCTTCCATGAATTTGGCCGCCAAGTGTTCATTAAAACCTTTGATTTTGTCTCAAAATTGACTAAAAATATGCACAAAACACCCATTAGACTTGTTGGCATAATGACTAACCCAATTCACTCTATTAGCATAAATATAATAAAAAACATGCAATAAACTAATGAGAATGGTGGATTAAGTCGAATTAGGAGGTTGAATGAGCCCATATAATTATCCATTTTTGGGGCTCATCATCAACCCCCTACTGAAAGTGTTGCTCATCCTCTGAGCAACTAATCTATCTCCTCATCCTTGATGGCCCTGGTGGCCTCCTTGTCATTCCAAGCTTCTGAAGTGATGTCCTCTTCTTAGTCATGAAACCATGATTTTCTCTCTGCTTCTTCCCATTGCCTGTGCTCCTTTTCCTGTAGCAGTTTTGTTAAAGCTTCAACCTCAGCTAGCAACTTGTCCTCTCCTTGTTGTTCATCAGATGTTTCCTTGTCTTTCCTTCTTCCTGTGATTTTTTGGCCACATTTTCCTCCAATTGCTTGGTCTCTCTTAGCTTAGCCAGCGTTTCCTGTAGAACAGTCTCAACATCCTGTAGAGAGGCTATTGTGTCCAACATTTTCATTGTTTCTCTCTAGGTGGATGTCTTTGGGCTTCCTCATTCATAGGTGATGGATGCCTTTGAGGGAGACTTTTCCTTTTGTGTAGCTGGGGTGTCTACAATTGTAATTGGCTCTTTTGACTGTGGTTGGCGTCTGCTAGTTTTTGTCCGCATGATCCTTCTTACCTTAAAATACATGGAAGGCTCCCTCTTTCGCTGCCCTTTTTGCTTTGGAGATGTGCTAAGGGTAGCCAACACATCTACTGCCTTCCTGGCTAAAATCTCAGGTGATTTATCCTTTTTGTTCCTCTGTTTCCATACCTCCTGTAGAAAGTCCTGTGTCGACTGTTTTCTGTCTTCCTGTAGAAACTGCTTTCTGGCTTCCTGTAGCCACCTGTTCATTGTATGACTGTACTATGACAAGACACAAACTTACTGTTCCTGGTCGGTTAATTACATGCCTTGAATGGTCCAATCCTACGACTGATTTCCACCTTACACTTATTTCATCTCATTAGTCTTATGGTCAATTTTAAGTTGCACCAATGTTTGCTAAACCTTCATTTGTACAAATTTGGGCACCTTCAATTAATCCTTCTAGCTGTAGCCAGTTGTCAGCTGCCAAGCTTGATCTGTCACAGTAAACAAATTTTTCATTCCCAGCCTGATCGCTTTTAGAAGCACTCTCAAAGTATTGTTCCCCTGTTCTCGATTTAGACAGTTCCAAACTAGCTTGGATCTGTGACAGAATCTTCATGTCTCTCCTTTGATGTGAGACTCTAATTCCATCCTCCAAGCCCCCCACCAACTTTAAGATTTCCATCCCTTTACAATCCTGGATCACCTGTATCAAATTCTGATATGACACCTTACTCTATTTTAACAATTATGTTCATGCCTGCAAAAGACCCTGACCAAGTTTGTTTTTCGGTTCTCTTTTCCAGAAAACCTCCTCAATACCTGCAAAATTCCATGTCCAAGTTTTTTCTTTTGTTATTTTCCTTTTTTTTTTGGTAGGAAGAGATCTCAAGGACATTACAAATTATTCAGCTATCTGGTTATGAGAGGAAGAGTTTTTCTTTTACAGCCAGAGGACAGAGACTAAGTTTTCTTCTCAGGACACATTCAGATATGCAAAAAATAAAATTTTCATCCAGAGGCTAGCTCTCACAGCTGCATATGCCTTCCTTATAAGAGAATTTTAGACCGGAAATGTGGAGAGGAATTTTAATGTAGAAAAACTGAGAAATTCCATGCAACACACAATCACACTACTATTTTTGACTTACAGGCAGACTTGTCTCTAATTCTCCTACTCGAGACAATTCAATTCACCACCTTTCAAAATATATCATTCATGGAAGAGTGTTTTCGAGCCTACCTTTCTCGGAACTCCACATTTGATGAAGGAAAGCTTAGGTTTCTTTGTTCCAGAAGGTCGTGCCGTACTTATTGTAGAAGACCCCCGCCCCCCCCCCCCCCCCCCCCCCCCCCCCCATTTCCTGTAGAACACCCTTGCGCCTCTGAGTGGACTCGATACGCTGAAGAATTTTGAACTAGGCTGAAAAGCTCAGTGGAGGATGACGGGTTAATCACTTTGTGGAAGCGGAGGATGCATACTTCAGTTGAGGACGTTGCAAGTGTCAGTGAACAACAAGTGTTGTTTCAGCCGAGAATTTTTAATTACGGCGTGATTTGTGGTGAGGGATTGAAGTGGCCAGGTGTATGTGGCCACATGCAGACGACAGTGTTGTTCATGAACTGTATGTTTTCTACCTGTAATCACTGCCATCAATTGCACTAAGGTTTAAACGGTCACCACTGTCTGTTTTCTTTTTATTTTCCCGTGAATGACCACACACATGTGCTTGTGATCCCTGGATGAGTGAAATCGAACAGGCTAGCTTTCTGCCTGAATCCCACCATTTCATTCATTCATACAGTTCTTAAATTAGATTCATGCAATAGAGGAACGAGTTTTAGTCACATACCTGGAAGTCGAATGTGGTTGCCGTGAGATGTTGTGGCCTTTCATTTGCTACATGCATTGGTTTTTGTGGTTGCATGATGGCTTGGTCACTGATCATGGCTATCTTTTCTTGTGCAGGGATCCTCTGGCTGGATCCATGATGCAGGAGCTGGCTTCACATTCAGATCTACACCATCAAGCTGCTGATGTTGAATTTTTACAAGGTAGAAACTTGTTTTCTCCATTGCTCCCGAACGATAAACCAGATCGATATGAAACTTTCTGAGCATGTTCCTCTCATCATTATGCACCTCCCATAGCAAAATTGCGATCAATGGATGCACAGATTTCAAGAAAAATGGAAAATGGCTGAAGATTACAAAAATCAATTTCTCGAAAACCATGCATCTGAATCAGCTGAAGCTGCTTGGGTAGGCTACTATCACCCATGTGCATCTCCCCATTAAACAGGTTTTGAAATGGATGCACGGATATGGCGAAAATGCAAAAATGGCTGAAGGTGATGGAGGTTGATTTCTTGGAAACCATGCACTAGAATTGGCTGAAATTGCTTGGGCATGTTGACATCATCGTTATACAACTCCCCCTGTAACAGTTTTGCAAATGAATGCATGTTTTTCAAGCTAGGGAAAAAACAAATTATGTTCTATGTATTTTTTCTTCATAGTATTCTGCAAGTTTTTGCATGGGAAAAAAAATGAGCTTGGGCTATGATGCAAGCATGGAGATGATGGAGGTTGAGTTTGAAGATTGCAGAAGGACTTATAAACCCTTGAGGAAGCTATCATGTTCACCAAACTACCTTTTTGAAATCCATTTCTAGCTTCCTGTAGAAATCCTGTAATTTCTACAGGAACTTCTTGTAGAACACACAGCTTTGAGGAAAGAAGCACAATGAGATGGACAAAAATGATGGAGAAGAGTGAGGGATGAAAACACGGATGCTTGCAGGCCTCATGGACATATTCCTAGCCTTCTGGTCCTCTTCGGAGATCGATTTTGGCTTGTTTGTAGGCTTCCTATAGACACAGAACTTCCTGTAGAAAACATAGAACTTCCTCTGTTTTTGTTTTGAGCGATCCTCCAGACCTGCAATGTCCTTACTGCAACCTACAATTATTCAATGGAAATTAGGTTTATTTTTCTTTTTCTTTTTCTCTTTTTTTTGAAAAACAACTAGGGCACCTCATGGAGGTTTTCACCCTAATTACCTGCCTTGGGCACCTCCAAGGGAGGTTTTCACCCAGGGATCTTATTCCCTTTTTATTTTCTCTTCTTTCCAACCCATTGACTGCCTCATGGAGGATTTAAATCAATGAGCCAATTTAAGGCGCCTCCAAGGAGGTTTTCACCTTAGATTTTTATTTTCTTCTTATTTTCATTTTTTTCTCTTTTTTCTTTTTTTTTCTACCCTACCCTACTTGAAACAAAAAATCATTTTCAAGTGTAAGAATACTTCCGATGGAGTCATGTGCACATCGAGATTAGAGACAAAATGATGTGGAGGCTGGAAATGCATGCTTTGACAGCTATCTGGATTTCAGAGACCAAATTATCTGACTTTGAAGGGATCAAACATAGCTGAGGAAGAGAGTACCGCTGCAACTTAGTGACCATCTGAAACCATATCTCAATATAGCTCTGATATCCTTGGTCCTTTTGCTGATCTGGATCATGTTTCATGTCACCTTCTACCATGACTTTCTCATCTTCCTTTTTTTGCTGTTTTTTCTCTTGACCACATGGAGGATTTGATGGTAACCATGAGGAAGCTTTCTCGATCTCTGATTTTGATGCCTTCTCTTCATCAAGTGAAGCCCATGGTTCTTTGATATTTTCTTTTGAATCTTCTTTTTCCTTTGTTCCTTCAATGTTGTCAATATAATCTTTGTTTTTCAATACTCTTCCTGAGCTGTGGTGAAGATCATCGAGCTCAAGAGGAGTCATTTGGACATGTAGTGCCTCAAATTTGCAATTGGGTTGAGCTATTCCAATGTGCAGGTTTGGAAATGGTGGTATGTGTAGTTGAGTGGGGGTGTATATTTGAGATGGATGTGGATGGGGTTGTGGTTGGGCAGGTGGTGGAGGCGAAGGAGTGGGATGAGAGTTATACTGGGGCCTCCACCCCTGATGAGGTGCATTCCACTGAGGTTGTAACTGAGCATAAGAGTGAAACGAATGAGCAACTGGAGAAGCATGGTATTGAGGAGGATACAACCAAGGAGGGGGTGTGGACCAGGAAGGATGAGAATGGGTACCCCAAGAAGGCATGGAAGTGGCTTGATAGGGGTCATAATAGGTCTGGGATGTCCCTTGCATTCCCTACTAGTAGGGTATGGGTCCATGTGGCCTCCTTCGGTTCATATAGTAGAGTTATTAAGTGACTCCTTTGGCCCTCTGATATGCAGCTTTAAGTCCAGGCAAGGAAGGGCACTGATTCATATGATGGTCTTCTCCACAGAAAAAACACACTTGTATGGATTGCAATGGACATTCGTTCTTAGGATGATTTCTAGTGCACCCAGGACAAAAGACATCCAAAGCCCTCTTCACTTCCTCTTGCTTCCTTTGGATCCGCAAGGTATCCAGTTGCATGGCAAGAAACTGCCTCACCTCGCTCTTGAAATCTTCCATCTAATTTGCAAATTCATTTTTGGATAAGGTACTGCTCCCAACATTTCTGTTTCTAGCCATTTGCTCGAGAGGAATGTTTTCTTCTTCTTCTCCCCTAGAGGTTCTTCAAATATGTCTTGTTGTCCACCTAGGGGTTCTTCTTAATCACAGCCATCGAAAAAGAGAGAAGGTTGGTTGTATGAATTAGGGGGGGTGTTGTGCAAACATTTTTCTAACTTATCTCTACTCCTACCAGGCATGAAATGAAATCCTTTTGGTTGATTTTTGTTTCTTTTTTTCTGCTTGTACCTGCAAAAACTAAAATAGATTGAACTACAACTAGCTATCTTGATGAAATGAAAATGCGGAATTGAAATGAAAGCAGGAAAGCACTAATCTATTTTGCTCAAATGAAATTGCAGGAATGAAATGCTAGGCTACACTTGCGGAATTGAAATGTTAATCTACGCTTGCAAAAATGAAATTGTAGAATTGAAATGCTAATCTATGAAAGCGGGAAATTCTAATATACTTTTGCGGAAACAAAATTGCATAATGGAAATGAAATAAACTACTTAGCAGAAGGTTGTAGTGCAAAATAGAAGAAAAGTAGCAATCACCAATACTTTGATGCTTCCCTCGCAACGACGCCAAAAGGAATGGTGAGACCCATTATTGCAACAACAATGCTGCAACTCCTGGAACTCCCTTATTTAATTTTATCAACCCGGTAGTTCGTAACAAACTTGGAAGCGACGGTGCTGTATGCACAAGTACTAGCTCTTGCCGCGACTGTCACTTGATCAGCTAGCACAAGTCCGCTAGGAGCTTAAGCCAACTTCTATGAGCTCTTAGAAGAAGCTTTTTAACTGATGGATGAAAACTAACTCAAAGAAGGCTAATTTACTTGGAGAAAGAAACTAGAAAGCTGAAAGGAAATGCAAACCCTAATTTTACCAGCTAGCCCTACTGATGCAAGAAAGAGGATGCAAGCTACTGAAACAGATGCCATTGACTTCTATGAAGGTAAAATGAATGTTTCTAAGCTACTTCTACAGTAACATCTAAAAAAAACATATTTTTGTATTTTTGAATAAGTTGTCAGAAATGCATGTGCTTTGACCAGTTTTTGACTGTGCAGAGGTGGATTGGCAAGATGAAATGCTTGCAAGAGGTTTGGAGGGTTAGAAGAAGGCCTAAGGGGTCCCTAGCACCCTTCCGGAGAGTTTTACGGTGATCTGATCTCAAGAAACCGCTTTCGTGAGCTTCTACAGGAAGTCTGCAGGGGTTCTACATGATGTTCTGGAATTTTCTACAGGATGTTCTGTAATTTTCTACAGGATGTTCCGAAAGGGAGTTTTGGAGGGTTGATGGAGGAAGAAAGGTGGATAAGTGGGTATGGAGGTGAGATAAGGGTGTGAGGAGGTCCAGGACTTGGCGCATGAGGCTAAGGAGAGATTGGATTTGGTTCAAGGATGGAGGGAGCAATGATGCACAAAAATATGGAAACTAGGTCAAGGTGTAGCAAATGTGAGGCAAGAATCAGAGTTATGGGATGGAGCAGATGGAATTGATGGCGTATGGGTGGATGGAGAGGTGTTACAGGTGATCTGCAAGTTACTTCTCAAACTGAACAAACAATGACTTGAAAAACCGATGACCTAGCTACTTTATTCTAATCTGGCCTAAGTAACAATAAAGGAAATGAACATAAGTTTATTTGCAATGAAACCATGTATAATAACTATGCAACGAAGCCATCAGGAATCTGAACATGTAACCAACTTCTGCAAACAAAAATCGAACACTAATGATTGCATGGCAAAGCAAAGACAGTGTTTTTGGGCAGCAAGGTCACCGTGATCCCAGCTTCTGATCCTACTGAGCGAGAGGTGAAATCAGAGGTGCTTGATGGAATTTTTCTGAAGCTCTTTCCTGTTAATAACCTATGAACTCAATCTGAACATAAAAATTCTTTTTAATCATCAAAAGAAATCTAAATAACAAAGAAAGATTTAAATCTAAACAACATATTTTATTCTAAGAATGCAACAAAAACACATAAAGGTAAACAAAGGAGGTACTGTGCACTTGGGTTGGGCCCAACCCTAAGAGCTACAACCTCCTAAGAGAGATTAGAGCTGGTGCAAAGCTTGATTCATCTTTATTGATCAAAATAATAGTTACATTTCGAAAACTGTCCACAATAAAAAGTTTGGAAATGGGCTGAAATGTAGAGCTAAACTACTGCCTAAAAAAATGAGTAAAATCAAACTACAAACTCGCTAACTTTTGTCAAAAAAATGACTAACTGAAATGAGGCCCTAAGCCCTTTTATTTATACAAATTGAGGAATTCAACAGCCCTCCTAAACATTAGGAACTCGACTGCCAAAACTTGTAGTTAACAACACTTTTACTTGCACTTGCTCGACTTCCCTTGTGATAATTGATTTGGTGGCCCTTGAACTCTGAGCTGATGGTGGAGAATTCGAGGCAAGGGCCCATAAATGAAGGGGACACCTTTCTACAAATCCTCTCCCTTGTTCTTCCATGAATTTGGCTACCAAGTGCTCATTAAAATCTTTGATTTTGTCTCAAAATTGACTAAAAATCTGCACAAAGCATCCATTAGACTTGTTGGCATAATGACTAACCCAATTCACTCTATTAGCGTAAATATAATAAAAAACATGCAATAAACTAATGAGAATGGTGGATTAAGTCGAATTAGGAGGTTGAATGAGCCCATATAGTTATCCATTTTTGAGGCTCATCGAACTGCATTTAACAAAAAGTATGGCCGAGAAGGAAAAGGACATGCCTCGAGCCGGTCGCAGCATTTATCAGTTATGGAGTTCCACTCCACCTGCTCGAGAGGTACAACAGAGCATCTGAGAAGATCTATTTTGTCCACTGAGGTAAGCAATTTGTAGCAGAAACCCCATCAGAAAGTTAAAGTAGTTGGTGGATAGTTATGACCCCTCCTCGCATAGCTTAGTAATGTAGAAAATGTAATGTACAGTATGTGTAGATATAATAGTGTAAAAAATATAGTTTTTTTTGTGAGTAACGCACAACAGTGCTGAGATAAGAAAGATCCTTTTTTTTTAGAACTGAAGCGTTCTTGTTTGTAATCCTTCTGTGAGAGGAAGACCTGTTGTAACAACCATTTTTTTAAAGGAATACAAAATTTTTTTGTGTCTGTCAAACTCTGTTCTTCAGAAAACAAATTTTCGCTTCCCTGTGTTAAGATCCTGTGACAAAACAGGGCATTATTCTCTGTTCAATTTATTCGTTCTATTTGGAATTACCAGAAATTCCCAAGAGACACTAGCACCAGCACCAGCACCAGCGCTACGTCCTGTATTAAGAAAATATTAAGAAAAGAAAGACAAGAGCATTGAGCTCGGTAATAAGATAAAAAATTAGGCAACTGTCATGCCAACAACTTTACCCGACGAGAGTCTTGTCGGATTGCAAAAAATTGGGGAAATTTTACCTTAGTACCAATTGAAAGAATTGGAAGCAGAGACAGGGAATTTTAGTTCATCGAATAGAATTTCTAGCTCCATTTACCTAAATGTCATCGACTAAACCCCTATGGCGATCAAGAAAATGTGGCGCGACATCTCACACGAAGTTAGAATTCTTGAAAAGCTCCACCACTTCAACTTGTTTCGCCTATAAGGATTTTTTTTCTCTAACACACATTCATACCTCATCTACCTCACATTTGAGTATACTCGCAATGGCTCTCTCACCGACCACTGAGACCACCTTCAAGACAATTCACCATTTCTGACCTGGAGACGCGGGGTGGAGATCTCTCTAGATGTGGCAAACAGACTCAACTATATTCACAATTATAGCTTGTCACGTTGTCCACAAGGACATCAAGGGCAACAATGTTCTCCTCGATGGCAATTTCTGAGCCAAGATTGCCAATTTTGGCATGGCGAAATCTGCAGAAGAGGGCTTTTCTCTGACAAGACATGTGAGTGGAACGAAGGGATACATGGAACCATAATATTGGCTCAAATGGCTCAAAGTAGTAATCCCACAACCACAATTGGCACGCGACTAGCTGCTAGAAGCTATGAAAGTGGCTCAACTAGCTTGAATCGCTCTTATCTTTCCCCGCTCTGAAATGAATTGCAACTGGATAAAAGCAGTACAATAATACCACAACCACAACTGGCGCGCAACTAGCTGCTTGAAGCTATGCCACTGGCTCAACTGGCTCAGTTTGGCTGTTATCTTTCCCAACTCTGATACGAATTGCAATTGGCTCAAAGCAGTAATCCCACAACCACAACTGGTCCACAACTAGCTGCCAGAAGCTATGCAACTGGCTCAACTCGCTTGGTTAGGCTCTTATCTTTCTCTGCTCTAATACGAATTGAACCGACCTCAACTTACATATTTAGATTTGTTGATAATTCACAGACGACCACCACCTACAGAGCACCTACAGAGCAGGGCCTGAGTAGTTCCCTGATATTATTTAGGGTCTGCTGCATGCAAGCCATAGGTGGACGCCTGGTGAACACCTCTATCAATGTGTCTACCACAGGTGGGCATCTATCAATATTTGCATGCAAAAACATACATGTGGCTTAAACATGTCGCTTAAAAATAAAACGTAGGATATGATCTTGGAAAATGTATATGATGAGTTTAAATATAAATTTATATGATGATTTTAAATATCAATTATAAAAGTAAGAATAGGTTGAAACTCTGGATAAAAACGTGGATGGTTTTTCAAACTTTCCATAAAACTAACTTTGAATAAATATAAAAATAGTAATTTCAAAATTTGGATAAAACATTTTTGTGCAACTAGAAAATAAAACCTCAAAATCAAAATATTAAATAAAAATATTTTTGACATCGATTTTTTTTTTAAACATTAGTTAATTGAAATAATCATTCCAATTTAATATGGATTCAACATTATAGTCCCTGCACCGCGGAAAGCAGCGACTAATAATAATGGGATTTCCTTTTGCGAAAGAATATGTAGTTCTTATTGTTGGGAATTTATGATAATTCCAAACAAAATTGAACAAAACAGAACAATACTCTGTTTTAACGCAATGAAAATAGAAAAAAAATCGCTTCACTGAAACTGGTGTTTCAGCAACGCAGTTTCATCAGTTGCTGAATGCAGTGTTTCAGCAACGGTGTTTCAACAATGCTGAAACTCGTGTATCAGCAACACTCTGTTTTGACGTCAAGACTATTTTCTGCTTACGGTGTATCAGCAACACACAAAAAAAAAACTTCTATTTATAAACAGTAAACCAACTGATACAAATTCGTCTTCCTCACATAGAGGGATTTTCATAATTTCTATTACAAAACATCTTCCTCTTAACAGAGGGATTCACCAATTTATACTGAAGAGCATCTTCCTCTTAAGATAGGGATTCACCAATGACTATGCTGAAAAACATCTTCCTCTTGACAGAGGGATTCACTAAGGAACGCTTCAGTTCCACACAAATAGCATCCTCCTTCTAACAGAGGGATTCTCCATCATGCCTTCTTCAGAGGCACTTCAATTTATGTCTTACATTCATTTAGTACATACGCGCTACAACGTATTGCCTTTTATTTTCTCAACATAACAACTGAAAAGATTTCACGTTGCTGTGTTTTCTTTGCATTACATTTCACTTGTGCTACTGTGCATTCCCTTCCTGTTGTTTTCACAATGGACAATAACCAAAACTTCACACTACTACGTGCTCCCCTTCATTAATTAAAATCGCACTGCTAGTGTGCCTCACTTGCATTTCAGATGCAAACAACAAAAATTGTGTTGCTGCGTTTCTACCCTCTCTCACAGCGAACAATCACAAAACAAATTACATTCAAATCTGCACTGCTGTGCATTTCACTATTCTGGAAGCATTTTTCTTCACGCTGCTGCATGCTCTCCTCTGCTCTCTATTTCATCTACACTACTGTGTCTAAACATATATAGTGCAACAGGGGTCATAACAGTCCATCAACCGCTTCAACTCTCTGACAGAGTCTCTGCTGCAATCTGCAGTTCATAATGAATGAAATATGATCTTTCTGCCATTCTATTGTGCTTCTTGAGTCGGTTGTGTGGAAGCCCGTAGCTGATAAATGTTGCGGCCGGCTCGAGGCTGGTTCTTTTCACTTTCAGCCATTCTGCTCTTTAATGCGGTTGTTTAGAAGTAATGGCATAGCGGTGTATCTTATCTTCCTCCTCCGGGAACATGAAAACAATTAAAGGGTGAAAAGACGGTAATGGCGGTGGCTTTTTTTAAAAAGTAAAATAGTTGCTGCTGTTCAACTGTTCACTGCAGTTGAAATTATAATTTCAACACTCCCCTTTAATTTCAACTGCTGGGTTATCAGTCATACCCAGACATTTCATCAAAAATTCGAAACTTTTCTGATCCAATGGTTTGGTCAGAATATCTGCTACCTGCTCCTTCTCTGCTCTCATGGGAGATTTAATTCCATATCTCTCCCCTATAGGAAGATCCATCTGATAGAGTTCTACTAGGGTCTTCATCAAATCTTCAATCTCTTCCTCTGTCATATTGACAAGGGTGTTAGCAGTGAAGCCCATCTCGGCCATCTTGGCAAGAGTTACATATCGAACTCCGTACTCTTTAAACATATCTTCAAGGAACTTCAATTCCTTTCTCTCGTTCATGGGTTCTGTCTATTTCCTATCTTTAACTCCATCTTCTAAATGAACAAGGTCATCAACATGACTAGATAAAGCAAAAAAAGAATTCGTACCTCCATTTGTTGCTTCTTGTGGTGTGCTTGGAGAAGCACATTCATTTCTCCTCAAGGGTGTCTCTTGCTGCCCTTGTGTTGGTGCTGCTATTTGGGGATGTACTTCAGCCATCTCCTCATCATCTTCATCATGAGACAAACAGTTTTTATCATTCACTATTTTCTCTAAGCTTTTATCACAAGCTTCCTCCTTAATGAACTGAGGTTTTACTGTCTTCACTTTCTCCATGCCTTGATAGGATGTCTTGAGAGTTTTCCATGCTTCTTTGGATGTCTTAGCTACTGCTATCCTTGGAAATACACTCTCATCCACTACTCGATACAAGAAGTAGAGGGCCTTAGCATCCTCCTTATAGTTCTTCAACAACTCTTTCTCTCCCTGAGTTAAGCTATTAAACTTATCTTCATCTGCTGGTTCTTCAAAACCATCCTCAACAAATTCCCATAAATCTTCTGAGAAAAACAAATCTCTCATAACTATTGCCCAATAGTCATAGTTTTTCCCATTAAGTAGTGGGAGTTGAGTATTAAAAATACCCATGCTAGTGCTGGTGTTGGAGCCAACCATTCTTGCACTCCTTAATTATGCTTTAAAATGCTTGACTGTGTATTAAAATAACTCATTGTCTTCAACAATAACGTAGAAAACTAGTTTGAGAAATACCTTGGATTTTTTATAGAGTCTTCACTCTGTTGGAGAAGCTGCTGCAACAAGAAACCTTCCTTCAGCTTCTTTGACACCTTCAAAGAGCCTCGACTAGCTCTGATACCACGTTGGAAATTTTTGATAATTCCAAACAAAAATGAACAAAACAGAGCAATACTCTATTTTAACACAGCAAAAACAGAAAAAAAAAAATCCCTTTGCTGAAACTGGTGTTTCAACAATGCAGTTTCGTCAGTTGCTGAATGCAGTGTTTCAGCAACGGTGTTTCAACAATGCTGAAACTCATGTATCAGCAACACTTTGTTTTGACGTCAAGACTATTTTCTTCTTACGGTGTATCAGCAACACTCTGTTTTGACGTCAAGACTATTTTTTGCTTACGGTGTATCAGCAACACACAAAAAAAACTTCTATTTATAAACAGTAAACCAACTGATACAAATTCGTCTTCCTCACATAGAGGGATTTTCACAATTTCTATTACAGAACATCTTCCTCTTAACAGAGGGATTCACCAATTTATACTGAAGAGCATCTTACTCTTAACAAAGGGATTCACCAATGACTATGCTGAAAAACATCTTCCTCTTGATAGAGGGATTCACCAAGGAACGCTTCAGTTCCACACAAATAGCATCCTCCTTCTAACAGAGGGATTCTCCAACATGCCTTCTTCAGAGGCACTTCAATCTGTGTCTTACATTCATTTAGCACATACGCACTGCAGCGTATTGCCTTTTGTTTTCTCAACAGAACAACTGCAAAGATTTCATGCTGCTGTGTTTTCTTTGCATTACATTTCACTTGCGCTATTGTGCATTCCCTTCCTATTGTTTTCATAATGGACAATAACCAAAACTTCACACTGCTGCGTGCTCCCCTTCATTAATTAAAATCGCACTGCTAGTGTGCCTCACTTTCATTTCAGATGCAAACAACAAAAATTGTGTTGCTGCATTTCTACCCTCTCTCACAGCAAACAATCACAAAACAATTTACATTCAAATATGCACTGTTGTGCATTTCACTATTCTGGAAGCATTTTTTTTCACGCTGCTGCGTGCTCTCTTGTGCTCTCTGTTTCATCTACACTGCTATGTCTACACATATATAGTGCAACAGGGGTCATAACAGTCCATCAACTGCTTCAACTCTCTGATAGAGTCTCTGCTGCAATCTGCTGCTCATAATGAATGAAATCTAATCTTTCTAACATTCTGCTATGCTTCTTGAGTCGGTTGTGTGGAAACCCATAGCTGATAAATGCTGCGGCCGGCTTGAGGCTGGTTCTTTTCACTTTCGGCCATTCTACTCTTTAATGCGGTTGTTTAGAAGTAATGGCATAGCGGTGGATCTGATCTTCCTCCTTCGGGAACACAAAAACAATTAAAGAGTGAAAAGACGATAATGGTGGTGGATTGTTTTTAAAAGTAAAATAGCTGCTGCTGTTCAACTGTTCACTGCAGTTGAAATTATAATTTCAACACTTATGCACATATATAATATAAGAGATTCGATTTTGTTTTGAATACGTAATTATTGTGTGCACAAATAATATTAGTTATTGTGTTTTTCTTTGAAAAGAACACGTTGTTTTTGTGCTTAGTTATGGTGAAGAGAATATATTGTTCTCGTATGATAAGATAGAAATAGTTATGGTGATTTCTTCTTAATACGTTGTTCATGTGCCCACAGATAGTATTATTACGGCGTTTTCTTTTGAAAAAAAACTTACTTCTTTTCGTGGACACATATAGCATTAACTATGGTGACCTTTTTCACAAAAATAGAATTAATCTTTTTCTTGTGCATAAAGGTAGAATCAAACTATTTGCTTTGTTATATTATTTTTGTGCTAATAGAATTTAACTAATAATGGAAAAAATATTGGTTAATTTTTATTATTTGCTTTGTTATATTATTCTTGTGCTAATAGAATTTAACTAATAATGGAAAAAATATTGCTTAATTTTTATTAAATCAAATAGTATATTTTAGGTAATAAATTATATTATATTACTCTAACAAGATTAACTGTATTTTATATAATTATTTTATATTGTTGTATTGGTGATAACAATAATGGTTTGGCATGAGAAGGAACCCAAAGATTGTTAACTACAATTTTGAAACAAGAAAATGTAACTTGGAAAACAATAGCATGGTTGTACATTTTTATTCCCGTGGTTTTGTATTTTGAATAAACACATTAAAAATATAATTTTGTATCTAGTAATTAAGGTGTTGCATGTGTTGAACAATTGTACTTTTGTACATGGTGATTCATGTAAAAAAAAGGAATGGAGATGACTTTTACTTTTATGCATTTGAAAGAAAGTGTTAAATAAAATAATATATAAAGAATGAAAGACTAATTTTTATTATGATATAAAAATAATAAGTGGTAGAGATTGAATAATTAGGCTTTGATAAATTGATATTTCATATAACATGATGTTAGCAATTGCAAAGAATCATTACTTATCCAAAGAATGTATTGATAGTTTCTAAAATAATCCCTGTTGCAACAATCAAAAGATGGATTATAACTAATACTATGGTAGGAAACAAGGTCATTATGCATAACTATTGTTACATGCAGAGTGAAGGATTGTCAAATCCAATTCACAAAGGGGTAAAAGTTACTGTAGGAAATAACCATGCCATGAAGACATTGTGCTCAAAGCACTATTGGGTAATGTGTTTGGGAAATATGACATCATGTTTGATGCAATAGCCTTTGGTTAATTACTTGAATTAAATATTATGTTTTTTTTGTAAAAATTCAACAATGAACAAATGATGGAATACCATGTTGCTATTGAGTGAGTTGAGTGAGGGCTGAACTTCTTCACAAAACATTTAATAAAATAAATGTTTTCTAGTTTTTCCCTTTGGGGTTTCCAAGGTATATCAGTGTTCATTTATGTGCTTGTCTATTTTTTTATCTTCATAACATTGCTACCTTGCATGACATTGGCAATTACAACATTCAATGTGTTATTAACAAGCCTGATTAAATGAAAAATGTTAGTGATTAAAAAATGTAGCAAAAAACATCATGTTAACAAGTTGCATTAATGGTGATTAATTTATGAGATTTTCTATTCCTTTTTTTCACTTAATGATTATTCCTTTACCCAAATAGCTACTCCATTTCTATGGTTACTTCATGCTATTATGGTAATTTTATCTTATGATGAGTTAAGGAGGTGATAGCCTACAAATGTTTGTAAAACTTGATACAAAATTATTTTGTACAAGGTATATTAAGGGATGTACGCTCCACCTCCTTCAACATCCTCCAACTTACATGGTCAATCTGAAGCATTCGGCTCTTCTCACAAAGGAGAGAACCCCTCTCCTCGAGGACACTCAAGATCACCATAAAAAATGGTCAAAGTTGATGGCCGTCCACAACTCTCTAGAATTCATGGAACACCCACCAAACTTGACCAAGGAGACCAGATTGAAGGGCACATCAAAGGTTGAGCCCTCCAAGAAACTGGAAAACTCTTACATGGGATAGGCTTACATTGAATTGAAGCACGAGTCCTTTGCTTCTGAAGGGACACAAAAGTCCATTCTTGTTCCTAGAGATGCAAGAGTAGGTTTGGAAGGAGAAATCCATCTCAACTAGGTCCCAAGGGAGACAAATCAACCAAATCAACCCAAATCTATCTAGGACAAGGCCTCCTTAGCATGACAAATCTATAGGATGCTTCTCTCTCAAAGATTCCCACTTGCCTGTTACTGTTGTTCTAGATCACCTAGTTTTTGATATGTTCATTTTGGTTTTCTTATCATATGGTTATGTCTCACACTTGAACTCACCAAGAGACCATTTGGTTTCCTAGTCATGGGAAAATGACTCTCTCCTTAGGTTTTCTATGTTTTTATGTACCACCATTAACACTCATACTTAAAGTTCTGAGGGAGACTCTCTCATTTTCCTTTCTACTTCATGTTTTGAGGGAGAATCTCTCATTTTCCATTCATGGGTAGATGACAAGGTTCTATTGTCTATATTTTTCTTTGGTACACAAACAACTCCAATTTATCAAGTTTGCAATCTATACACATTTCTGATAATATAAAAAAATTTAATTACTTGAAAAAAAATAATAAAAATTATCATGTTCGTTTAACTATATATATATATATATATATATATATATATATATATATATATTGCAATTTTGTTTTTATTAATAAAATTAGTAAATAATTTTTCCAATAAATAATCATAATATATTGACAAAATAAATTTAAATAATAATTACTCATAATCATATTTCAAAAGAGATGAATAATAAACATACCAGAATCTAATAAATTTAAATATAAAAATGTAAAATAAGTATAAAATATAAAATATAATTTTTAACTAAAATTTATTTAACCATATAAATTAAAATAATGATTCATATTTCTAATTATTTATTTAACTACACTTACCACGTTAAAAAATTTAATTAAAATATATTATGAAGCATATCAAAAGCGATATATGTGTTAATTTTGGATCAATTATAGATTCTAATAAATCAAATCTCTAGAAATGTAAAATATTATTCATGTTTTGTACTTAAAAAGATTTTTTTTTAATATAAATTTTTACTCCAATTTTATAATCAAAACCCAAACATAAAATAAATATATATTATTTGTAATACTAAATGTAATTGTAATTAATAAATTTTTAATTTAAAATAAGTATTTTTTAATTTCATTTATTAATATAATATATTTATTTGAGCACTAATTGTAATGAATAATTTTTTAATTTAAAATAAATGTTTTTAAATTTAATTTACTAATATAATTGGAGATTGAGATTTGATTATGATTATGGTTTAAATATTATAATAAGATAAACCTAAAACAAAATCTAAGATAAATGTGGATATGACCTTTTGGCGAAATATTTCTCTGACTTAAATATCTTCATTAGTAATTTTAAAATAAAAATTTAATTACATCATTTTTAAGAAACAAATATACATTTATTTAATGATTCTTTTAAATTTCAAAATTCTCTAGGATAGTTTGAATATTTTTAATTTACATATTTTAATTTTTAGTACATTTGTCTTCTCTATTATTATAACTTAAACCTTAAAATATTATTTTCCTTTTAGAAATTAATATAATTTTAATTTTAAGTAATTTTCTTTAATATTTATTTTTTAATAAATATCTTTAAGAAAATATAAACAGAACATTTAGTATATACTAATTATGTTAGATATATTTTTATCTAAATTTAATGCTGAATTTTTTAAAAATTAATGAAAAAAATACATTTTTTTGGATATTAATAATGAAGTTTATTTTTAAATTATTAAAAAGTAAAATTTGTAATTTATATATATATCTGGTTTTGATTCAAAGTCCAATTTAGAATTTGAAAAACAGTGTTACGTGGAATTTATTATCAGCCCGATCTTATAGCCTTTGTTATTCGCCAGAGGAACTTTATCACAAGCTTGAGGTAACCTCTCTGAGAGAGCCCTGTATAAAAGATTTTAGGGACAAAAACAATACTTGCTCACTTGAGAATCATGTCGTTTACACTGAGATGCGATGATCTTCGGGTAATATATATTATTTTATGCGAAAAAGTTGAGAATGGAAGTTATTTTGGAAAGTTATTCTTCTATTCAATATTAGAAACAGAGGTCGTTTCGGATAATATATATTATTTTATGTGAAAGAGTTGAGAATGGAAGTTATTTTGGAAAGTTATTTATGAACTAGAATGGTTGGTTGGAAACGCTTAGGTTAAATTATATCAATGTGATTTCTTCTAAAAATGTTTTCAAATAATCAAATGGATTACACAATCTTGAGTTTGAATATATATATTAAATTAATAATTCATATATATAATATTATATGTGAAAATTTCATAAATTAAATTAATAATTCATATTTGTAATATTTAGGTGAGAATTTGTCACAACTCCACGGTAATATACCAAATAAAAAAAAATTATGGTAAACCTTTATTTACATAACCCTCCATAATTCGACCATAGACTAACTATATACACATATATACAGTTCGTTTATTAAAGCACTAATCGTGCTGCTATGATTACACATATATATAATTACCAATCTCTTAACTTAAGGTTTTCCACTTGGCTTATGGTTTATGAATCATTGGCGACTTTCATAATAAGGTTGAGGTCAACGGTGATCATGCCCATCGGCTTACTTCTCCGATCTATTTCCGGTGCCAGGTGTGAACGGAAAACTAAATGGCTTCACCTACCTTGGCCAGGTGGCTAACACCATGCAGAGGCCATGTGAAGTCTTGGGGAAATCGCCGGGTTCGCGCGCCAGACCGCCATTCAGATGGACGGTGAGGATCACTTGCACAGATCTAAGGGTTAATATTGCTTCAGGGTTTAGCGGGTTCCATATATACCACCGAGTCGCTTATTCCAGGTTTATTTGCACCTGGAGGAGAGGCCCAACCCTTGCTCCATTCAGCGGCTCCATCCCTGCACCATATGCCAGGTCTCGGCAAGCTAGCTCAGGTATCTAATGACTTCAGACCTCCGATTCATCGTTTTCCCTTCGACTGTCAATTGTTAAATATAAATACAGTGCGCTGATTCGTCGGGGTTTCATATTTCTGGTTAATGCATTCACGGTTAATTCCAATGTTTTTCTCATGTGCAGGTAGATGTTTCTCATCCCTCCTACCATTCAGGGAAGAAGTGATACAGCCGAGGCATCCTCAGGTATTTATTCTCTCACAAAATGTTACAGAGCATTGGTTAGATACGATAGGCGGAAGTTAAACTGGATGATTTTCATGTATTGATTCTCTCGGCCTGAGGGGTTCCTCATGGCATTCTCCTATGTATTGTCTCAGGGTTCCTTTCTTCGGCTAAACCCTGGTTAGGATGCGCGGTCGGCTTTCCCCATGCCGGTACCTGCGTCTTCTCTGGTTTACAGTTTTATGTTGTATTTATTTGGCACTACTTGGGTATATTTGTTAAGGGTTCACGGCCTCCCTTACCGGAACCAAATCGAGTCAACTCAAGACGGGATATTTACCCCTTTCATTTTCTCTTATTCTCAAGAATGTTTAACTATGTTTACTCTGTATTTATGAGAGACCATGAGTCCATCTCGGCTCGCTGAACATTTTAATGAACAGGCTGTCATTATACCCTTCAGGGGTTTATTTATCTCATTGTTAATATATGAATATCTCCTTTTTCCTGTTGAATACGATGTACATGTTTTTTTTTTCATTTGGTTAATTTGTATCAACAGCTTGTTTTTCGCTATGCATATGAACTTGTTTCCAATGGTTTGAGCTCGTCTTGTTTAAGGTTATTTCATTCCTATGTTTAACAGAGCCGAGACATAATCCTTCCGAGGGTTTCGTCTCCAATAACCCTAAGTTAACTCGTCAATGTATGGCTATATATTGTGGTTAAGCGGCCGTTTCCACAACAGTTCTGTGACATCATGTTAATGTTATTATCTGTTGTATTCTGCGTTGATACAGTGGTAGTCTTTACTTGTTTCGTATACATATCGAGGCCAAACCCTAGGTACAGGGCCCGATGGTTTCACTTTGAAACGGCCTCACTTTATACTATGAACAGCACTTAATGTTTCAATATGCTTCTCGGCTGTTATAGAAATACGACTACTCTATGTGTCATTCTGTTGTTTTCCATAATCATTCTATTGTTATATTTGTACAGAAACCCTCTCGCTGTTGAATAGTATAATACATTTCCACTGCGCACTCACGTACTCTGCATACAGTTATGGTCTTTCAAGACCATTGTAATGTTTCTATACAGATACGCTTCGGCTTCCATACAGTAATGAGCATCAGTTTCTATACAATTAACATGCATCGCTTTTTATACAGTTAGCATGCATCGTTTTCTTTACAGTTATCATGCATCATTCTTTTTACAGTTATCATGCATCATTCTTTTACAGATATCATGCATTGTTCTCTTTACCGTTATCATGCATCGTTTTCTTATAGAAATCATGCATTGTTCTCTTTACAGTTATCATGCATCGTTTTCTTACAGATATCATGCATTGTTCTCTTTACAGTTATCATGCATCGTCTTCTTTACAGTTACCATGCAAGAATGTAGCAGATAATCTCTATTTGTCTTCAGTAGCCAGTTCTAGGCACTCTTAGAAACTGTTTAAGATATTATATGTATACTGTTCCATCTAGTTAGCAACAGAACTTCAGGTGCAACTATACTTTCCTTCTATACACCCAGCATACTAATACAGAAATCTAATTCTGGTGAATAACGCATACCTGGTCTATTAGGCACCAGAGTTATCGCTCGAGAAGTTCACCTGCAATTTACATACTTGCTCTTATCCACCCAACCATGAGATCCATCGATACGTTGGATTCTCCCCCTGAGCTGTCTTGCAGGCCTGCAGCCCTCAACAAGACTCATGCACTGTTGTGCTAGGGTTATCTGGTCCTTACCAGCCTTAACCCTCCTTTTCTTTCTCTTTTCTTTTTCCTCGAATTTCTCTCTCCCTCTCTGTCACAACAGACCAGGGGTTTCCCTCCCAGGACTTTTCCTGGTTGAAGGGTTAGTTTGTTTTTCAATTTTATAACTGTTTCTTTTCTTTAGAAATCCTCCCTTAGGAGACTGCCAGCATTTTTCCAAAATATCTTCCATTTCATAAATAAAATAATATCATTTAACACAGTAATTAACAGTTCACATTAGTTTCTTACCATAGTAACTTTCATAATTACATGTTTTACGGGGTCATCACATCTTCCCCCCTGGGATTGGACATCATCCCGATGTCTATTCCCTTTAAATAAGTCCGGGTAAACTTTCCTCATAAGTTCCTCGTCTTCCCAAGTAGCCTCCTCAGGCCCATAGTGCTGCCACAGCACTTTAATTTGGGTAATAACCCGTTTCCGCAGCCGCACTTCTCTCTGGTCGAGAATGCTCTGTGGTTCGACCAGAACCTCGCCTTCCGGTTCGACCTGCAGACAATCAATATTTTTAATCAGTTTACATTAAATATATCCACATGTTCAAAACAACGGGATTAACTCTTACCCGAACATCTTGCCATTTGATCACATGTTTAGGATCGTATACATATTTCTTTAGAACAGAAACGTGGAAAACGTTGTGAATTCTAATATGGCTTGGCAAGGCGAGTTGGTAAGCCACCGGCCCCACTCTAGCCAAGATCTGAAAAGGTCCAAAGTACCGAGGAGCCAGCTTAGCACATCCGCTCCATTGCAGTGTGCTTCTTCTGGCTTGGATCCTCACAAACACATGGTCACCAACCTGATATTCTTTAAACCTTCTTTTCTTGTTCGCAAAACTTTTCTGCCTGTCCTGTGCAGCCTTCAAGTTGGCACGCACCCTTTTCACCATGTCTTCCATTTCTTTAAGCATTTCCGGACCCAAACTCAGCTTATCCTCAGGTCCACCCCAACTTGAGGGTGTGCGGCATTTTCGCCCATACAGAACCTCAAAGGGGCTTAACTGTGTCGAGGTATGATATCCATTGTTATATGCGAATTCAACCAAATGTAAATACTCTTCCCATTGGTTTGGTTTCATCATCACACACGCTCTCAACATATCTTCCAACACTTGATTTACTCGCTCGGTTTGACCATCGGTCTGCGGGTGGTAGGCTGTGCTAAAGTTCAGCTGTGTTCCTAACTCAGCGAACAACGTCCTCCAAAAGGTGGATGTGAACTTTACATCCCGGTCTGAAATGATTACTTTCGGTAGCCCATGCAGTCTGAATACATTCTGCATAAAAAGGTGAGCAATTTGCACCGCCTTATAAGTGGACTTCACGGGTATGAAGTGTGCCGCTTTACTCAACTTATCAACCACCACCATGACAGAATCATGGTTTTTCTTCGTTCGTGGCAGACCGGTTATAAAATCCATGGAAATGGTTTCCCATTTCCATTCTGGAATAGGCAAAGGTTGCAATAGCCCAGCCGGATGCTGATGTTCTGCCTTAATCTGCTGGCACTCTAAACACTTTTCCAAATACTCAACCACTTGCTTCTTCATTCTGGGCCAGAAATATTCCTTCCTAAGTGCAGTGACCATCTTTTGGTACCCTGGATGGCCAGTGTAGTGGCTGGTATGGAACTCATCCAAAATCAGGTTCTTAAGGTCATTTGAATCAGGTACATATAATCTTTTATTAAAATACAGCATGCCAGCACTGTCCAGTGTATATCCTTGCTGTAATTTTTCATTAACTGATTGTTGTACCTGCTGTTTTAACTGTTGGTATTCAGCATCCTGATTTGATGCTAATTTAATCTGCTCAAACAGAGAGTTTCGCCACTTGCTGACTGAAAGTTCACACAAACACTGCACCTTTCGACTCAATGCATCAGCCACCCGGTTCTCTTTGCCTTTTAAGTGCTTAATCTCGAAGTCGAATCCACTTAGGAAATCTGCCCAACGACCTTGTCTTGCATTCAAGGTAGGTTGACTGAAATAATTGGTCAAGCTGTGGTGATCTGTCAACAACAGAAATTTCCTCCCCAAGAGGTAATGTCGCCACATTTTCAGCGCATGAATAACAACTGTTAATTCTAGATCGTAAGCAGAATATTTCTGCTCATGATCTTTTAATTTTCTTGATTCATACGCAATTACTTTCCCTTCCTGCATTAATACTCCTCCTACACCCTCTTTACTTGCATCAGTACACACAACGTAATCCTTATTAGGATCAGCTATACTCAAGATGGGTGTAGTGGTGAGTAGGTGCTTCAACCAATCAAAGCTCTGTTGACATTCCGTTGTCCACTTAAACGCCTTTCCCTTTTTCTGCAAAGAAGTGATAGGGTAGGCTATCCTTGAGAAACCTTCCACAAACCTTCGATAATAGCCAGCTAGTCCCATAAAGGATCTGATATCAGCTACATCCTTGGGTATGGGCCATTCCATGATAGTCTTTATTTTCTCAGGATCTACCGCAATTCCTTCTTTAGTAATCACATGGCCCAAATATTGAATTTCCTCCTTGAAAAAGTCACACTTACTAAACTTGGCATATAGCTGATGTTCACGAAGAGTTTGCAACACCATTCTCAGGTGCTCTTCGTGTTCCTCATAGGAACGGGAATATATCAGAATATCATCGATAAATATCAGCACGAATTTGTCCAAAAACCTATGAAACACGTTGTTCATCAAACACATAAAGGTGGCGGGTGCATTGGTCAAGCCAAAGGGCAGCACCACAAATTCGTAATGCCCGTAGCGTGTTCTGAAAGCGGTTTTGGCAATGTCCTCTTCTTTAATTCTGATCTGATGATAACCAGATCGCAAATCGATCTTGGAGAATACCTTTGCTCCCTTCACTTGATCAAAGAGTTTGTCTATCCGAGGCAAGGGGTATTTGTTTTTGATAGTGAGCTTGTTTAGCTGACGATAGTCTATACACATACAAAGAGTTCCATCTTTCTTTTTGACAAATAATACTGGAGCTCCCCACGGTGACATGCTGGGGCGGATATAATTCTTATCCAGCAACTCTCGTAGTTGCATTTTTAATTCTGTCAACTCGGGTACGCTCATCCGGTATGGTGTCCGCGACACCGGGGCTGCCCCAGGTGTTAACTCTATTGTAAAGTCTATATCCCTTTTTGGAGGCAGTCCTGGTACCTCTTCCGGAAAAAAATCCACAAATTCCTGTACTACCGGAATATTGTCCAATGCAGATGTTTTGTCCTTCTGGTTTGCATAACCAACTTGGATAGCATAAATCTGACACTTCTTCCTGAGACATTTAGCTAGCTGGGAAGCAGTGATAGGCCGGATCTGTACAGGGTGTTTAATTCCCTGCAATTCTTGCTGCTGTCCCAAGTCATCCTTGTAATAAATGGTTTTGGTCTTGCAGTTTACCAACGACCAATGCTTTTCTAGCCAATCCATACCAATCAGGATGTCATAGGATCCCAATGGGAGCACATTCAGGTCTGCTGTAATTGGTTGTCCAGCTATGCTGAAAGAGCAGTTACCAACTTTGGCTAAGACTCGTCTCTTAGCTCCCGTGGCTAGTTGTACCAGCCATGGACTCCTGAACTTTTCAGAAGGTAACTTACACTGTTCTACTATTTTTGGACTAACATAACTCAACGTAGCTCCTGGGTCTATAAGAACAGCTATAGAAAGGTTTGAAATTTTACCTTCAAACTCCACCATGGTCGGTTGGTATTCCGCTTGACGGTCATCCAAGGCTGCGTTGATTCTTGGTACGCTGTGCGCCACTTCCCCAACAGTCGATGCTTCTTGGATCTGAGATATTTGGTCCACTCCTTTACGCTGAGGGCAGTTCTTAACATAATGCGGTCCTCCACAACCCCAACATTGAACTGGAGGTCGGGTTATTCCTTCAAGGTCGGACCTGGCAGGTGGTTCACTGATTCTGCTCTCACTTGGTTTAGTCCGAAAGGTACTCTTTGTTATATTCCTGCCAATCTGTCCCTTACCAGCACCCTTGCTGCCATTACCACGACTTCCCTTGTTATTACCAGCAATTCTATTGCTTTTTCTTTCATTCCACCTTTTATTTGAAATGTCTCCTTTCTGCTTGTTTTGCTGATAACAGATTCTTGCCTTACGAATCGCCTCATCCATTGTCCTGGGATTATCAAACTCAATGCGTTCTCTTATATAGGCTGGTAAGCTGCTCACAAATCTCTGCACTTTGGCCTTCTCCTCCTTGATATATGGCACATAGCGAAGCAGGGAAGTGAAGCGGTTAATGAACTCGTCCATGGACTGTTGTCCCAGTCGTAAATCATGGAATTCCCATGCCTTCTCATCATAGAAACGCTCGGTTAGATATCTCTCCTTGAAGTATTTCTAAAACTTTTCCCAGGTTATGTTCTGCTCACTTACTCCTTTTACAATTTTAATTTCTTCCCACCACAGGGTTGCTTTGCCCTGTAGCTGGAAGATGGCCAGCCACGCCTTCAGATTCTGATCATACTCATACAGCTGGAAATACTTATTAATGTTAATTAACCAAGCCTCTACCGCTTCTTCCTGCTCTCCATCAAAATGTGGAGGTTTAATTTTCCGGAATTCTCCCTGTAATTCCATTTTCTGTCTCTTTGAAGTCTGTTGCTCTAATACATTGTCAGAATGGTCCTCCTTCTCCTCTGAGATTTCAGGTGCATAATTCCGTTCTTCAGTTGCCCTTTGTTGTTCTGCACTGGGATTGGCTAATGGTGGATTTTGTCTGTCTGACAGACTCTTTAATATTCTTTCCTGTTCCACTGTCAAACGCGCGTTGTCTTCTCGCAATCGTGCCATCTCTCTTTTCAGTTCTTGAATAGTTTCGAGTATCGCCAGATTGGTACTGCGTGTCTCCGCACCAAGCTGTACCCACAGCTTTGGATTTTCCCGAGGAATGCTGTCAGCTCCTTGCATTTCCTCCATCTTATTGTTGACTGTTAACGGATTGTTGTTTCTGTATTTATCTCCTAATTAATAAACAGAAAAACAGTTAGCTGAATTAATTCCTTCTCAAATAGGAACTATATGATAATCTTCCATGCAGCTGGATCTTATTGCTCCAGAGGCCACAGTTTTGAAACCTCTGCTCTGATACCACATTGTCACAACTCCACGGTAATATACCAAATAATTTTTTTTTTATGGTAAACCTTTATTTACATAATCCTCCATAAATTCGATCATAGACTAACTATATACACATATATACAGTTCGTTTATTAAAGCACTAATCGTGCTGCTATGATTACACATATATATAATTACCAATCTCTTAACTTAAGGTTTTCCACTTGGCTTATGGTTTATGAATCATTGGCGACTTTCATAATAAGGTTGAGGTCAACGGTGATCATGCCCATCGGCTTACTTCTCCGATCTATTTCCGGTGCTAGGTGTGAACGGAAAACTAAATGGCTTCACCTACCTTGGCCAGGTGGCTAACACCGTGCAGAGGCCATGTGAAGTCTTGGGGAAATCGCCGGGTTCGTGCGCCAGACCGCCATTTAGATGGACGGTGAGGATCATTTGCACAGATCTAAGGGTTAATATTGCTTCAGGGTTTAGCGCGTTCCATATATACCACCGAGTCGCTTATTCCGGGTTTATTTGCACCTGGAGGAGAGGCCGAACCCTTGCTCCATTCAGCGGCTCCATCCCTGCACCATATGCCAGGTCTCGGCAAGCTAGCTCAGGTATCTAATGACTGCAGACCGCTGATTCATCGTTTTCCCTTCGACTGTCAATTGTTAAATATAAATACAGTGCGCTGATTCGTCAGGGTTTCATATTTCTGGTTAATGCATTCACGGTTAATTCCAATGTTTTTCTCATGTGCAGGTAGATGTTTCTCATCCCTCCTACCATTCAGGGAAGAAGTGATACAGCCGAGGCATCCTCAGGTATTTATTCTCTCACAAAATGTTACAGAGCATTGGTTAGATACGATAGGCGGAAGTTAAACTGGATGATTTTCATGTATCGATTCTCTCGGCCTGAGGGGTTCCTCATGGCATTCTCCTATGTATTGTCTCAGGGTTCCTTTCTTCGGCTAAACCCTGGTTAGGATGCGCGGTCGGCTTTCCCCATGCCAGTACCTGCGTCTTCTCTGGTTTACAGTTTTATGTTGTACTTATTTGGCACTACTTGGGTATATTTGTTAAGGGTTCACGGCCTCCCTTACCAGAACCAAATCGAGTCAACTCAAGACGGGATATTTACCCCTTTCATTTTCTCTTATTCTCAAGAATGTTTAACTATGTTTACTCTGTATTTATGAGAGACCACGAGTCCATCTCGGCTCGCTGAACATTTTAATGAACAGGCTGTCGTTATACCCTTCAGGGGTTTATTTATCTCATTGTTAATATATGAATATCTCCTTTTTCCTGTTGAATACGATGTACATGTTTTTTTCATTTGGTTAATTTGTATCAACAGCTTGTTTTTCGCTATGCATATGAACTTGTTTCCAATGGTTTGAGCTCGTCTTGTTAAGGTTATTTCATTCCTCTGTTTAACAGAGCCGAGACATAATCCTTCCGAGGGTTTCGTCTCCAATAACCCTAAGTTAACTTGTCAATGTATGGCTGTATACGGCGGTTAAGCGGCCGTTTCCACAGCAGTTCTGTGACATCATGTTAATGTTATTATCTGTTGTATTCTGCGTTGATACAGTGGTAGTCTTTACTTGTTTCTTATACATATCGAGGCCAAACCCTAGGTACAGGGCCCGATGGTTTCACTTTGAAACGGCCTCACTTTATACTATGAACTGTACTTAATGTTTCAATATACTCTTCGGCTGTTATAGAAATACGACTGGTTTATATGTCGTTCTGATGTTTTCCATAATCATTATACTGTTATATTTGTACAGAAACCCTCTCGCTGTTGAATAGTATAATACATTTCCACTACGCACTCACGTGCTCTGCATATGGTTATGATCTTTCAGGATCATTGTAACGTTTCTATGCTTCGACTTTCCATACAGTAACGAGCATTAGTTTCTATATAATTACATGCATCACTTTTATACAGTTAGCATGCATCGTTTCCTTTACAGTTAGCCTGCATCATTCTTTTTACAGTTATCATGCATCATTCTTTTACAGATATCATGCATTGTTCTCTTTACCGTTATCATGCATCGTTTTCTTACAGAAATCATGCATTGTTCTCTTTACAGTTATCATGCATCGTTTTCTTACAGATATCATGCATTGTTCTCTTTACAGTTATCATGCATCGTCTTCTTTACAGTTACAATGCAAGAATGTAGCGGATAATCTCTATTTGTCTTCAGTAGCCAGTTCTAAGCACTCTTAGAAACTGTTTAAAATATTATATGTATACTTTTCCATCTAGTTAGCAACAGAACTTCAGGTGCAACTATACTTTCCTTCTATACACCCAGCATACTAATACAGAAATCTAATTCTGGTGAATAACTCATACCTGGTCTATTAGGCACCAGAGTTATCGCTCCAGAAGTTCACCTGCAATTTACATACTTGCTCTTATCCACCCAACCATGAGATCCATCGATACGTTGGATTCTCCCCCCGAGCTGTCTTGCAGGCCTGCAGCCCTCAACAAGACTCATGCACTGTTGTGCTAGGGTTATCTGGTCCTTACCAGACTTAACCCTCCTTTTCTTTCTCTTTTCTTTTTCCTCGAATTTCTCTCTCCCTCTCTGTCACAATAGACCAGGGGTTTCCCTCCCAAGACTTTTCCTGGCTGAAGGGTTAGTTTGTTTTTCAGTTTTATAACTGTTTCTTTTCTTTAGAAATCCTCCCTTAGGAGACTGCCAGCATTTTTCCAAAATATCTTCCATTTCATAAATAAAATAATATCATTTAACACAGTAATTAACAGTTCACATTAGTTTCTTACCATAGTAACTTTCATAATTACATGTTTTACGGGGTCATCACAGAATTTCATATTTTAACTTTTAATAAGTATATAATTTTTTTTTTGAAATCATTTATTTATCTATATATGTATCTAATGTATCTATTAGTATTATATATATTATATTAAAAGGTTAAATTAAAAATAAGTAAATTATAAGCTATATCAAAGAAAAAAAAGATATGTATATAATTATATGTATTATGAGTATTTTATTATAAATAATATTATTAAGAACTAGTCTAGATCTATTTTAATTTTGAATTTGTAAGTCTCGTAAAGAATTTTTAATCCATGAGTCTTGTAAAGAATTAAATCTCGAGAAATTTAATCCCTCGAGTCTCTCTAAACATTTGGTGAATCCGGAATTATCATAAATGTAGGTTAATTTTAACACTAATTATAATTTTAATGTGTGAAACAGTTAAAATAAAATTAAGTCCTATTATTTGAAATTTATAAGAGAGTAAACATAAAACAAAATCTGTTAATTTGGTCTGTATTGAAATATTCTTATGACTTACATACTTTAATTAAGATTTCTTAAATAAAAAAATAATTTCACCAATCATAACTCTCTCTCTCTCTCTCTCTCTCTCTCTCTATATATATATATATATATATATATATATATATATATATATATATATATATATATATATATATATATATATATATATATATATATATATATATATATATATTATTTTGGTATAATTTGAATATTGTTAATTTACATATTATTATAAGTACAAAAGTTGGGCTTTTGTACTTGATGATGCATTTAAAAGTAAAATATTGGTGATGACTTTTACTTTTATGCAAGTTCAAGACAGTGTTACATGAAAAGATTTATAAAGAATATAAGATTATTAGTGATTATGACATAAAAATGATACTTAGTAGAGATTGAATATTTGATTTTCGATTAACTTTTATTCCAGATAATCAAGATGTCAAATTTTTGATGATGATAGCGATTGCAGGAAAGAATGGATTGAGAGCTTCTAAACTTAATCCCTATTGCAATAATTGAAAGATGGATTATGACCAATACTATGGAAGGAAATAAGGTCATTATGCATAACTATTGTTACATGCAGAGTGAAGGATATTCAAATGCAAGTTACAGAGGGTAACTTACCATAGGAAATAACCATGCCACAAAGACATTATACTCAAAGAACTATTGGCTGATGTGTTTGGGAAATATGACATTCGTGTTTAAAGTAATATGACCTCTGGCTAATTATACTTGAATTAAAAATAACGTTTTTTTTTTCTTTGTAAAAATTCAACAATGGAAAATGGATGGAACCCATTGTTTCCATTTAGTGAGAGTTGAACTCCTTCATGAAACTTCTAATAAAATTAATGTTTCTTGGTTTTTCCCTTCGGGGTTTCCAGGGTATATCGGTGTCCATCTATGTGTTTGCCTATTTTGTTATCTTGATAAGATTGTTGCCTTTCATGACGCTGGAAACTTCATCATTCAATGTGTTATTAGCAAGCTTGATTAAATTAACAATGTTAATGATGCAAAGTTGGAGTAGAAAGCATTATGTTAACAAGTTGCATTAATGGTTATTACTTTATGATATTTTATATTTCTTTTCTAAGGTTTCTTCATTTAATAATTATCATTTACACAAATATCTGCTCTATTTCTATGGTTAATTCATGTTATTATGGTAATTTTATCTGATGATGAGTTAAGTAGTGATATGCCATTACTAGGATTTTACAAGTGTTTGTAAAACTTGATTAAAAATATATAATCTTGTGTATTTTGTACAAGATATACTAAAGGGATGTTAAAAGTGGTAACAAATCAAAGGTTGTAACACTAAAACCTGTAGGGTTCAATAAGATCAAGAAAGATTAATGGTATGACATTATTAGATAAATCTAAGGTATGATACTCACAAAATTACCCTGCAATATATGCATTACACTGCAGTTAACATGAAATGCATAAATTCCTAATGTCTGCATGAAGAATAATGATGCTTATGATATTTGAGTCCTTACAATTGATAAAAGTGAGTTAGAAATTATGTCGTATTGATTATAATTCAATTATTGATAATTTGGATCACTAACATGGTGAATAGAGATAGTGTGGATTAACTACCAAATTTTGTATTCATACTCTTATGATAATGTGTAATGGTGAATTAAAAGGAACTTCTTGGGATTGTAATGCATTGCTTATGATATTGAGAAAATAATGAATGCATGCATTTCTTTGTCAATAAAGAAACTAGTGTGATAGTGAAAATAATGTAGAAATGTAGGGGTTGTCTTGAATGTTGATGATATCATACTATAATGTGGAAGAAAAAAAATATGAAAGAAACCCATTGAATGTCGATTGAATTTACAATATTTTGGTGACCTGGTTTGTTTAGTATATTGCAATAAGTTATTAGAATATGCATCATTCAAATTTTTGTTGAAGATTATTGGTAAGTTGTAAATAATTTGATAATGGCAACTCATTCTTAGATTATTGATTTAATGGTAACAATACATTGTTTGAATTTGAGTTTGTTATTTCTTTATAAATTTCTACCAGTATTTATTATGGACACTCAATTACTAAGGGAAAATGAGTGTTCTTGTATAAGTAAAGCTTTTGATAGGATTTTATGCATATTAAGATAGTATGCAAGAAACTATGATGGCTACAAAAGTAGACATTTGTTTAACAATTCGTAAGAATGGCTATAAATTCTTGAATGCTTTAAAAGAATTTAGATCATGATAGTAGTAGTACCTCACAAAGTTATTGATTTAATAGAAATGCATTATTATGTCAATAATTAAAATTGAAAGGAAAAGGGTTATGGCCTTTCATATGAACATGCATAAATTATCACTAGTGTGATAAGGGAAGAAAATATTATTTGAATGTCTAATAATGTATTATATGAATAATGGAAATGCATGAGACTAAATCGATTATGTATGTTCTAAAAATTTAATGATAGGACTAGTAATAACTAGGTGTTGTTTATTACATTAACTACTCAAACTTCGAACATGACAATGCAATTCTACAAGTTAATGTTTCAATGAGGGTATTATTATGAATGAGTTTGTATACATCATGCATCTAAAAAAAAATATTGCATTTTTCGTCCCTTTTGAAATGCATCAAGTCTACTTGAATATTGTAAATGGCATTATATATTAAACCTAATCAGTTAAGTCCATTATGTTGTAGAATTGTGGTGTCTTCATTGTCATTTCTAAACAAAAATATGGATGGCATTATAAATCTATTGGAATTACTGATTTATTTAACCAAGAATAATCTAAGTGTATGACTTCAATTTAGTAATGTTGCATAATGACTTATGGTGGAAGCATGTGCAAGAAAATGAAATATCATTTTGCATCAATTAGAATTGTAGTGGATGGTAATCTATTTGACCTTTTCCACGAACTCAAAAAACCTTAGCGAAGTAACGGCAGAAAGAGGAGAGGGATTCAGGCAAGGGTTCGGTTGAGGCTGAGGCGATTGAGGCTGGGGGGATAGTCATGGTGGATGCCAAGGACCTCGAAGGGATGAAGAAGAAAAGTGGATACCCGTGACAAAGCTCAGTCTCTTGGTAAAAAAAGGAAAATTATGTTCCCTCAAGCAAATCTATCTCTTCACGTTGGTCGTTGAGGAGCACCAGATCGGAGAGACCATGTTGGGTCCCCAGTTGAAGGATGAGGTGAGGAAGATCATATCTAGACAAAAGCAGATGAGGGAAGGGCAGGGGACTCGATTCAAGGTCTTCATTATCATGGGGGGATGACAATGGCCATGTCAGGATTAGCGTTAAGTGCAGCAAAGCAATGGCCACGACCATCTACAAAGCCATTATTTTGGCCAAGATTTCTGTTATTCCTGTGAGGAGGGGTTATTGGGGTAACAAGATAGGAAAACCCCACACCGTACTAGTTAAGGTCACTAGTAAATGTGACCCCGAAACATATAGAATGGTGCTCACTCCTAGAGGTGATGGGATCGTGTTTACTTGCATGCCTAAGAAGGTTCTGCAATTTGCTGGAATCGAAGATGTGTTCACCTCCTCGCGTTGGTCGACCAAAACTCTCGGAAATTTTGTTAAGGTCGTCAAGATGCTAGAGGAGTACCCACAAACTACAGTGCTTTATGGAGACATTGAAGTTGCATGGTCCTGCATGACCTAGAGGACCACTAACCCTCCTTCCTTGGTAACTTCTAATCGCTTTCAAATTTTTATTAAAACCCCTTCAGGGAAGTCTTCCATGATTTGGGTTTTTGCAATAGACTACGTTATGAACCTGAAGAATATCATCACCCAATAAATTGGCTACCCGGTTGGACTACAACAACTGTTATATGCGGGTAGAACCCTACAAGATCCCAGATCCATTTTGGATTACAAAATTATGTCAGAATCTACTATAACACTCAACCTGAGGCTGTGAGGTGGTGCGGCAACTTTCAGTTCAACAAAAAAAATAGAAGGAGGCAGTGGCACGAGCACAAAAATAAAAAACAACACAGATCCACAACAGAAGCACTAAAATGGAGGAATATCCTTCAAGAACATCGTATAAGGGGGGGGACTCCTACAACGGTCCCAAAGTAAGATGGAACAGAACCCAGTCCATACATTGTGGAGTAGCTAAATTATATACCAGAACTAAATATAGATATACCAGAAACCGATGAGGCATGTATTAATTTTGAATCACACGCCATCATTTATTGATTCAACTGTTTCTAGCCAAAACCTTTTGAACTTTTCCATTGGATATTGACAAACCGGACTCTACATTGTGAGATCCACCTCTGTTCCAAGGGGTTTTCATTGTCAAATTCCATTCAATAGAGATTAGGGACATTGTGCTACAGGAGGGACCATGGTTTTGGGGATCTACAAGCATTTTCATCACACCATGGTTTCAAAGATTTGATGCCAATACTATGGTTGTTTCCACAATGCTAGTTTGGGTCCGTCTGCACAACCTCCCATTGAACTTCTGGGACTATCAAGTCCTTACTGGTATAAGTAACACCATTGGTAGATATATTAAAATCAACATACAAAGAGTGGAGGAAAGAATTTTTACATTCACATGCCTCTGTGTGGAAGTAAATCTCAGTAAAGGCTTACTGGACTACATTCAGCTAAAGCATAAACAATGAAGCTGGACATAGACACTAGACTGTGAAAACACAACATTTAGGTGTAGAATATGTTGACAAATAGGACATCTACAAAATACATGTCCTGAAGATAAAAAATATATCCGAAGAAAGAAGAAAATAGGGAAAAAAACACAAGGTTTGGCAATTTCCTGCACCAGATCTTGAAGAGGAGGAGGAGTTTGATGTGGAAGAACCCATACCAAATGAAAAAAATCAAGCAGACAAAGAAGTAGAAATCCAATAGACATCTCCAGAAGGACCTATGGTATCACAACCAGAAAATATGTCACATACAATGGAAAACAGTGGAACCAAAAGACTACACACATCAAACACCTCTGGTTCTGACAAGGAAAATCCATGACTAGGTGCTGAAAGTCCACTACAACTTGTAGCCACGTTTCCATCTCAAGGGGAGTGGTGCAAGGTCGAGAAGAAAAAGGGGAGGAAAACATGATTTTCTACCCATATGTACATTAAAAAAAAATTTATCAGACCCCTGATATGAGGTCATTTGACTTGTAGATGAAATGCAACTTAGCATATACAACATTTAATTTTGTTTTTATTAATAAAATTACGAATTTTCTTATGGGAAAAAAAAGAATTAGAATTGTAGTGGATGATGATCAAAATGACTATATCTATTAGAAGTCATGTTCCCCTAAGTGTGGTTGTGGAAAAAATCTCCATGGAAACTCTTTCCTAAATTTCTTATAATTTGGAAGATGTATCCTTATTTCCAATGCATGAAAATGGTTTATATAGGTGATAGTTTAACAAGATGAGTACCCTCTTACTCTTTGAAGTATTGACAAACATGGATGCATGTGAAAATTGAAATGCATTTTGAGTATATTTGACAAGATGTTTTGTATCAAAATGACATGACTTGTAGATGGTTTAGTTTTATGAAGTATAGTTGTGACTAATGTTGCTAGTATGATTAAGCAGTGGTATCTTAATCGAAACATAGTGACATCACTAATATTCTAATATTCTAGAACCAATAAAAGGTAAAAAGGTTACATGTGACTCATGACTACAAAGGTGAAGGTGTAATGTTCACTATTATGCAAACATGACATGCGAGGTGTGTGCATAGAAGATATAATGAAGTCTTTCCTAAAATGCATGTTGATTATTATACAAAAAATTTGAAAAGAACACATTCGTGTGACATGAGATGTGAGTAATGATTCCTACGAATTGTAGGATTTTAGGGATGCCCTGATTGAAGGCCAAAACTGTAAGGACACTCATGTAGTGGGGCTCGAAACATTTCAAGGAATTGTCAATTGGTAAAAAAAAATTCTTCAAAGAACATTTAATTATAGTGGAAATCGAATTGTGATTTTTATTTTTATTTTTAAAATGAAGATTAACAAATAACAAATAAAAACTGGTAGATATGTTTTAAAATGACTTTTATGATTTTCTAAGATGACATGTGACTGAAATGTGAAAAAGTGAAAAGTAAATTTTTTTTTAGAAAGTAAATAGTTATTTTGTTGATAGAATGAAATAATTTTACTCACTATTATTTTTGGGAATATTAGAGGAGCCACCACATGAGAGGTTAGACTCCTAAATTCCAATAAATAGTGAAAATATTTATGGTCCAAGAAGGGACTGGAAAAATCCTCCTTTTTCTCAAGAGCGATGACCCTATTGCCTAATATCACAACCAAAAGCTAACATTTCTGGAGATAATGTCATGGGTGGACAATGTATGAAATGAAATGCAAGAGATAAAGGAAATATGAATTTAAAGGTGCTATTGGGAGATAAATATTGTACTTGTATCCATAACTAGTAGGACACTACTTGGGTTGAGGAGGTGTAAATCTCTGAAATACTTCTAATTGGTTTCTTGGAAGGAGAGAAGCCTAGAACTTGGGAAGGAAACACTAGAATTGTAGTTCATGGATAACTTCTATTGCATTTCCAAGAATTCATGATACCATACTTGTGGATGTATTAGCAAGGCCTAAGACAATATGTAGTTATGGCTACTTTATTCGTTTATGTGATTAGAGAACTATATGATTTCGGAGTACTTGTAGAGGTATTATGGTAAATGATTGATAGTTGAAAATATTGTGATTAGAATGATGTTATTAGGATTGAGAAATACTAACTATATTCATTGCTCATATGACATGGGGTGCTTTCTATGGAGGTTGTTAAGCCACCCAAGGCTCTTACTATTAGGATTATAAACCACTCTTAGAGTGATTTACGCAAGTGATAAATCACATGTAAGCAAAAAAATGTGTGGAGTGATCATGCTTTCCAAGAGTATTAGTAAGTAACAATCAATATTTATGAAGACATTGACAGTTTTATTTTATAAGATTGAACAATGGTTAAGAGGTTGAGAATAAAAGTTGAATATTTTCATATTTGTAAATATTTTTTTTGATTTCCTAAAAATAAAATCCTTCATCTTGAAAGGGAAATGATCCCGTTTTGGTTGTTCTAGTTTATAACTATCATGAATAAAGATGGATGTTATCACTGAAAGATGATCTAAAAAGAAATTTACAGGGGATAAATTAACCTAAATGAAAAAAAAAAGTTCTAATAGGAAATGAGAATGAAATGAAGAAGAGATGAACACCAAGGACGGTGTTACCTTTAAGAGGGGAAGAATGTAATATCCCTATGTAATAAACATGGAAAATTTTAAGAACCACCCTAAATTTATATGTATAATAAATAGGTGAATCCCCATGATATGTAGGAAAAACGGGAGGCAATTTTATTAATAATATAATATGTATATATAATTTTTTTGGCGAATATCTCACTAGATTATATTATCTTGTAAAGTCACGACGAATCTTTCATTGGATTATAAAATCTTGTAATATCTTGGCAAATCTTTCACTGAATAATAAAACATTGTGAAGTCTTGACGAATGTTTTATTAAAGTATGAAATGATATATGATAATAGGAAAACATATTCATTAAAATGTAATATACTAACATACATGTTTGGAAAAAGAAACATAATTCTCTCTTCCTAAAAAAGATGTTGCAAGTTTCAGTGGTCGTGCTTGTCAAGGTTCTCCCTGTACACTCTTTCATATCCTTCTATTAGTTTTGATAATATTCCACAAAAAAATTCTTGTAGGTGTTGATCTTGACCACCAGTTCTATCAAAGTAGGAGAGATTAATATTTTGTCTACCACTTTTGTCAAGCTACCATTTTTTCAAGCTATCAAATTTCTTTCTTATTCCATAGACTCCAACTGCAAGATAAAAAAAAAAAACACATCAAGTTTGTTTACCCCAGCATGCCAACAAGTAGCAAGCCCCAACTATATAATATAAGAAAGTAGTAGGTATCCCAAAGGCTTGAAGGGGATCTAATGGAAAGATGTGACCATTGTCAGAAGCTTTCCAATCAATATATAAATATATAAATGTAGATTTATTATTATTTTAATTGAAAATATTAAATTAAATAATAAAATTTAATTACGTCTCTCCCATTGTAAATTGCTTATTAGCATAATTAACTACCTTCATACGTCTTTCATTTTTAACAACGTTGTAACATGTGGATTAATTTCCTTTTTGGTGCACAATCTCTCCTTTTAGACAATATGGTGCAGTGGCCCAACCCCTACAGATCATTAACACAAACTAAGAATAACAGAGAAGATGAAATGTTCTACAAACTAACATATTTTTTAAACAACTAATCCAACATCAGGACCTTAAATTTTTCATGAAGATATCATATTCAGAACGTTTGAAAAATGGTGGGGAATTTGGGCAGCGGTTATCTCTCTTCTGTGAGGGTGATGCGGATAGAGCGATGAGATTTCATTGTTTTGATTTTTTTTGGTTAAATCAGAAAAACCAATATTAATGGAGATATTGGTATTTTTTACTAAATTTTGTGGAGTGACTAAATATAGCTTTAACCATTCATCTTAATATATTTTGTACAATATAATTTCCTAAGTCTATTTAACATCTTCATTATCATAAAAACCAACCTATATCCATCTTAATGCCACATCTACCACTCTTAGAGGAATAAAACCTATTTATCCCTCTGAGCACTTGGTAGACTCGGAATTAAAATGGATCTAAGCTAATGGAATTTCCCCTTTAAATAGTCAATGCTCACATGAATACCAGAGTATTACCATGGTTCAATACCATGGGTTATCATAAACCTGGAGCTTAAGAACTACTATTAGTAATTTATAAAAATTATTAGAATGAATAATTGATTTTTATTTTATTTTTTTATTTTAACCAAGTTAAAATGTTTAAGTGAGATTAAATTACAAGATCCATTTTTAGTCTTGATCTCCCAAGCCTTGAGAGGGATCAAATATTTTTTCACTCTATGCTAGTTTGCATATCATGATACTTGATCTCTCGCGGGGCTTAGTAGATCTAGAGTAAAGATAGATCTATGTTGGTTTAATTCCCCCCTTTAAATAGGCTACATTCCATGTGAATACCATGGTTCAATACCATGTGCCATCTTTATTTTTATTAATACTAATATTAGGGTTAAAAATGATTTTTTGTGTGGTATTAATAATAATTTGGCCTATGGTATTTGGCCCATATGATTCACTTAAATAAAATTTCTTTTTTGAGATTTCTTACATAGAAAAAGGTTTATGGACTAAATATAAAAATAGGTTTTATTTATTTACCATACCGCTAGTTTATTTACATTTTTATTTATTTACCATATCTTTGGAGTAATTATAAAAAGAGGTTTTATTTATTTACCATACCTCCACTTTATTTATATATTTATTTATTTACACCCTTGTGTGTTTGTAAATATAAGATGACTTATGGAGTAAGTATAAAAGAATATTTTATTTATTTACCATACCTCTCGTTTATTTATATTTTTATTAATTTACCATACCTCTTCTATAAATATGGTATTTGGCCCATAGGATTCACTTAAATAAAAACCTTTTTTTTTAGCCTTCTTAAATAGAAAGAGAGTTATGGACTAAATATGAAAAGAGGTTTTATATATTTACCACACCTCTAATTTATTTATATTTTTATTTATTTACCATACCTTTGGAGTAAGTATAGGTAGAGGTTTTATTTATTTACCATACCTCCACTTTATTTATATTTCTATTTATTGGCACCAAATACAACCTCCCAAACCAGAAAATGGGTGATTTCAAAGCATAAAATCGGGCGATTGTAATGGAAGATAACCTTCCAAACTAGCGAATCCGGTCAAATGAATATTTTCATAGTTTATTCTCCCTCTTTGGGATAAAATGAAAAAACAATTATTTTTTAAATAAAAGTTGAAATGGGTGTTTTATAAAAATTTCTTTCCTCTAAAATGAAAAAACCTTTAGGCTATAATTCGCCCCTAAAATTTATCATGGTAATAAATTTAATAAGATGAAAAATATGTTGAATTAAATAAACTTAACATACTCCACAGGGTTGCTACCAAGCATCAGTTACAAAATGACTTATAACACCCAAAAAAAAACGACTATAAACCCTTTAGGCTATAATTCGCCCCTAAAATTTATCATGATAATAAATTTAATAAGATGAAAAATATGTTAAATTAAATAAACTTAACGTACTCCACAGGGTTGCTACCAAGCATTAGTTACAAAATGACTTATAACACCCAAAAACAAAACGACTATAAAAACAAAATTCTAGGATGCCTGGTCATGGTGCCCTCCATTTTACTAAAAGTTGTACCTAATATTTGTAGGAAGGTGAACTCTAATTAGTTTTAAATGCAAGATGCATTTTCTTACGAAAATGAAAATAAAAATATCAGATGGGTGTACAAACAAAATCCAGGGATCGTGCATATAGTAAATTTCAATGATAACAATCTGTGGATGGTCTTTGTTAAAAATGTATCCATGTTTCTATGAAATCTATATGAACTTGTAAATTACAAGCAATGAATTATGGTTTTAATAATTTTCCATTCACTATATAACCTCTACATCGATTATCTATTTGACGTTATGCCATCACAAGTATTAAAGTTGTTTCATGATCTACCGTAGCCACCCAGAGAGGTTTCCTATCTCCTCACCTTGTAGAAGCAAGGGCCAAACTATACCAGAGAGATTAGATAAGTTAATGACGTTATTTTCATTGAAAATATTTCATGGAATATGTTAACTAAGATTATTTTGTTGAAAATATTTCATGGATTCCTATAAACAAAGATTAATTAACTATATTAATTTCTTGGAAAATAATATGCAATTCTTATGGATAAAAATAATACAATAATCCGAAATTCCTTTGGAAAAGAATTTGTAATTACTATGCAAAAAAATAATACAAATTATAGGATTTCATTCTGAAAAGAATATGTAAATCTTATGCACAGAAATAATAGAACTATGGTGACTTTTTGCACACAAACAGAACTAATTGTGGTGACGTCTTTTGAAATGATTACCTTTCTCTTGTGCGTAAAGGTAGCGTCAAACTATTTCCTTTGTTATATTACCTCTGTTCGAGAGCCCAAAGATAGAATTTAATTAGTAATTGAAATAATATTGGTTAGCTTTTATTAAATAAATTAGTATATTTTAAGTAATAAATTATATTATTTTTATTTAGCAATTGCTACAGTTTATCAACTTGGAATATTTCAGTAAATTTTCATATATTTAACGAAAGTAAATAGATATAATTTATTTAATGCATGTAAAATAAGGATGAATACGCATGATTAATATCCATTTATATTATGTTTTGGGAACAGAGGTAATAAGATCAACTGTATTTTACAGTAGGAATTAATGTTTTTGTGTTGATGATAACAATAATGATTTGGTATTAGAAATAACCGAAAGATTGCTAACCACAATTTTGAAACAAGGAAAAGTAATTTGGAAAGCAATATTATGGTTGTACGATTTTATTTTTGTGGTTTTGTATTTTGAATAAATGCATTAAAAATATGATTTTGTAGATATTAATTAAAAAATATGATTTTGTAGATATTAATTAAGGTGTTGTATGTGTTGAATAATTGTAATTTTGTATATGATGATACATGTAAAAACAAATGATTGGAGATGATTTTTATTTTTATGCATGTGCAAGAAAGTGTTATATGAAAAGATGTATAAATAATAGAAGATTAAATTTTATTATGACATTAAAATAATAACTAGTAAATATTGAATAATTAGGTTTTGATAAGACGATATTTCAAATAATCATGATGTTAGAGTTTTGTTGATGATATCAATTGCAAGAAAGAATCATTACTTATCCAAAGAATGTATTGATAGTTTCTAAAATAATCCTTGTTGCAACAATCTAAAGATGGATTATAACTAATACTATGACGAGAAACAAGGTCATTATGTGTAAATATTGTTACATGTAGAGTGAAGGATTGCCAAATGGAGTTTACAAGGGGTAAAAATTACTATCGGAAATAACCATCCCATGAAAACATTGTGCTCAAATCACTATTGGGTAATGTTTTTGCGAAATATGATATCATGTTTGATGCAATAGCCTCTGGAATTAAATATTATGTTTGTTTTGTAAAAATTCAACAATAGACAAATGATGGAATACCATGTTGCTATTGAGTGAGGGGTGGAATCCTTCATTAAACATTTAATTAAATAAATGTTTTCTAGTATTTTCCTTTGGGGTTTACAAGGTATATCGGTCTCCATTTATGTGCTTGTCTATTTTTTTTTATCTTCATAGCATCGCTAACTTACATGACACTGGAAATTACATTATTAATTGTGTTATTAACAAGCTTGAGTAAATGAACAATGTCAATGATTAAAAAATGTAGCAAAAAGCATCATGTTAACAAGTTGCATTAATGGTTATTACTTTATGAGATTTTCTATTGTTTTTTTTTCACTTAATGACTATTCCTTTACACAAATAACTACTCCATTTCTATGGTTACTTCACATTATTATAGTAATTTTATCTTATGATGAGTTATGATATTTTCTATTGTTTTTTTTTTTCACTTAATGACTATTCCTTTACACAAATAACTACTCCATATCTATGGTTACTTCACATTATTATAGTAATTTTATCTTATGATGAGTTAAGCAGGTGATAGCCTACAAGTTTTACAATACAAAATTATTTTGTACAAGGTGTATTAAGGGATGTTACACTCCACCTCCTTCGACATCTTCCAACTTCCACAATAAATTTGAAGCATTGGGATCTTCCCGCCAAGGAAAGAATCCCTTTCCTCAGGGACACTCAAAATTGTAGTAAAAGAAGGTCAAAGGTGATGGCCATCGACAACTCTCTGGAGTTCGTGAACACCCACTGTACTTGACTAGTGAGACCAGATCCAAGGGCATATTAAAGGGTGGCCCCTAAGAAACTAGAAAAATCTTACATAGGATAGGCTTATATTGAATGAAAGCGTGAGTCCTTCGCTTCCGAAGCACTACAAAAATCCATTCTTGTTCCTAGAGATGTAAGAGTAAGTCTAGAAGGAGAAATCCATCTCAATGAGGTCCCAAGGGAGACAAATCAACCAAATCAACCGAAATGTTTTCCCAAGGGAGACAAATCAACCAAATCAACCGAAATGTTGTCCCAAGGGAGACAAATCAACCAATCAGCCGAAATGTTTCTGGGACAAGGCCTCTTCAGCATGACAAATCTCTAGGATGTTGCTCTGTGAGAGGTTCCCACTTGCTTGTTACTATGTTGTTCTAGATCATCTAATTTTTGATATGTTTGTTTTGCTTTTCTATAATATGGTTTGTCTCACACTTAACTCACCAAGAGAACATTTGGTTATCTAGTCATCGAAAAATGGCTCTTTCCTTAGGTTTTATATATTTTTATGTACCACCGTTATCTCTCATACTTAACGTTATTAGGGAGACTATCTGGTTTTCTGGGTTTCCTTTCATACTTAACGTTATTAGGGAGACTATCTGGTTTTCTGGGTTTCCTTTCATGGGTAGATGCTCTACACAAGGTTCCATTTTCCATATTTCTCTTTGGTACACAAACAAATCCAATTTTTCAATTTTATAATCTATATACATTTCCACTAATAAAAAAAAAAAATTACTTGCTTACAAAAAAATTAATAATAAAAATTATAATGTTGGTTTAACTGAAAAAATAAAATGAAAGTTAATATTGCAATTTTGTTTTTATTAATAAAATTAATAAATAAATTTTCCAATAAATAATCATAATATATTGATAAAATAAATTTAAATAATAATGATTCATAATCATATTTCAAAAGAGATGAATTATAAACAAATAAAGATTTAATAGATTTAAATATTTTAGATTTAAATATTAAAATGTAAAATATGTATAAAAAATAAATTATAATTTTTAAATTAAAATTATTTAACCATATAAATTAAAAGAATGATTCATATTTCTGATTATTATATTTAAGAATTTTATATTTAAGTTTAATTAGTGTATAATAATTCAATATTCACACTAATCTCTTTTATTTTTAATCATTTATTTAACTACACCTATCTCATTAAAAAAAATAAATTAAAATATATTCTGAAACACACATATATATATATATATATATATATATATATATATATATATATATATATATATTATTTGAATTATACTAGTTGATTTGAAACTCATTTTGTCTCCTATGTGATTTTTAGAGAAAAAACTCCTCTTAATGTAATATGGATCAGAAACTAAATTCAGGAAAAGAAAAACAAACAAACAAACATAAATTTGTTAACTTTAGATCTATCATAGATTCTAATAAATCAAATTTCTAGAAATACAAGACTTTATTCAAATTTTCTACTAAAAAATTCTCTATTGCTCAAATTTTATAGTCAAAATCTAAACTCAAAATAAATATATGTTATTAGTAATACTAATCGTAATGGTAATGTATTATTTTTTTAATTTAAAATAAATAATTTTTAATTTAATTTAATTTAATAATGTAATATAATTAAAATAGATATATATTATTTGTAGCACTAATTCTAATGAATAATTTTTTATTTAAAATAAATGTTTTTAAATTTTAATTTAAAATATAATTGGAGGTTGAGATTTGATTTTATTTTTAAATTTAAAATAAGTAATTTTAAATTTAATGTACTAATTTAATATAATTAAAATAAATATATGTTATTTGTAGCACTAATTGTAATGAATAATTTTTTAATTTAAAATAAGTATTTTTAAATTCAATTTAAAATATAATTGCATGTTGAGGTTTGATTATGGAAGGTTTGAATATTGTAATAGAATAAACAAAACACAAAATATTTGTAGTACTAACTGTAATAAATAATTTTTTAATTTAAAATAGGTGTTTTTAAATTTAATTTAAAATTATAATTGGATGTTGAGGTTTGATTATGATTAAGGTTTGAATACTGTAATAGAATTAACCTAAAACAAAATGATAGGCCCTTTTGTCAAAATATTTTTTAATTTTTAATGATATTCCCTTTTGTCAAAATATTTTTTTAATTTTTAATTTACATATTTTACTTTAGTAAATTTTTCTTCTATATTATACCTTAAATTTTAAAACGGTATTTTCTTTTTAGTAATTAATATAATTTTAATTTTAACTAAGTTTAATTTTTAATAAATATGTTTAAAAAATATAAACAGAAAATATGTTATATTCACTATATACCAACCATGTTAGATATGTTTTTAATGCTGATTTTTTTAAAAATTAATGAAAAGGTACTTTTGGGATATTGTAAGGTTTAGTAGTAAGGAAGTTTATATATATATATAATATGTTTTCACTCAAGAAAAAGGGAAAAATGGTCACTTTAGAATTTGAAAAACAAGAGTGTTGCCTCGAATTTCTTGTGGATTAGAGTGAGATGCGATGATCTTCGGATAATATATATTATTTTAGGTGAAAGAGTTCGAGAATGGAAGTTATTTTGGAGAGTTAAATTGAGTAGGAAAATAATGATATTATTTTTCGAAAGCACTTTAGTTGTTACTATCTAGATGTGGAAAAGCATTACATATTGGAAAAGCATTACATATCGTTACAAATTAATAAGAATTTTCAATATTATAATTATATGTGAAATATATTTTTTTATTGATTGCATAATTTAAAAATATTTTAAAATCTAAAGATTAAAAGAAAAATGTAAAAATATCTTAGGAATCTAACTATCCAGAACAAAATATAAATTATTAAATGAAATGTATTTCCCATACATTGAGGTTTTAAAATGAAAATGCTCTCCAGAAATATTGAAATAAGAGATAAAACAAGCCTTTTATAAATAGCATATTATATTATTAGGGACACAATGGCCTCCATTTGTCTCACTGTCAACCTCTTATGATTTTACAGTTACACTATATTGGAGAATAAGTTTGCGACGAAGGCAATGAAGTTCACAGATATAATAGAGCACATCGCTAATCAACGCAGTTGGTAAAGTCGGCGTTAAGAATGCCAACACTGTTTACCACTGCGCCGATGGTTTTATCGTATCTTTGCCTCTTCGAATGAGCTGCTTCACTTCATAATATTGAACGATGATGGAATCAACCGTGGTAAGCACCAAGTTCACATCATCCAAATCACAGTGTTCACAATTATTTTTGATTCCAATATCCACATACGGTACCCATTCTTCGCCTGCACTCTTCGTGATGTTGCACGAGATGTCCCTGAAAGAACACATGCCGTCTAACAAATCATGGCCACCACCTGAAATCAAATAAATGACGGCCCAAGATCAGCATGGTTTAGCTGTTTTGATTTTTGGTGTTAAGTTTCTTTAAAATTTTAGGGTTAACATTTGTAAATTGGATAATTTTATAGGTTTCTTCACAAAATTTTAGGGTTAATATTTATAAATAGTCTAATTTTACATGTTATTTTAAAAAAATATTTGTTAATTTTCATTTTCTAAAAAAATTGTTAATTTTTTTTACCTTTAAAATCAACACAATTTGATATCAAACAAACATATAACCATAGCCAATCTAAATATTTTAACAAAATTATCATAAACATTTCACAATTTTTATTTTATATCAAATTAATATAAAAAACTAAAAAAATCTAAATATTTTAACAAAATTATCAGGTCACCTTCTGCAATTTGTATATTAAAAACTAGTTAAATTTGCTTTTAAATTCTATAATAAACATCATCCATGAACATTTCCATAATTACATTATTATATTCATTTTTTTGGGTAATATTTGTAGATAGTCTAATTTTACAAGTTTTTTCCAAAAAAAAATCGTTAATTTTAGTTTTCTAAAAAAATTGTTAAAATTTAATTTTTATGTTATATCAAAATAATCTAAAACACTAAAACAAATCTAAATATTTTAACAAAATTATCTAACTAGTAAAATTTGCTTTAATTTCACGATAAACAGTTCCATAATTACATTACTACATTCATCTTTTCAAAAACCATAAGCCTTTTACTTGAAGTCTGTGCAGCCTGCCCCCACAATGCTCCCAAAGACCAGAAGAGCTACACACAAAGCAAATTGAAGTGTGTAACATCCCATGGATTGATCTTTGTGATCTATGATGAGGTCATTGAGCTGTAAGGAGATCGCACAGTGGACCTTGAGTTGACACATATCCAAGAAAAGTTTTTATATGCCAAGAGTTCTATAGTGCATAGATATTGGTTCTGAAAACTGCGAGTATGTCTCAGATGCGGAACCACATATTAGTGAATGGTAAAATCTCTACATCGGTGAATTCATCCCTTTTTGCCATCGTAGAAGATGAAGCAATGTTAAGTTAATTTGAGCTGGTTTCGAGAAGTCTCTCAGATGAGTTTGGGATTTTCCCACACGTGACTCAAGTAGCCCCTACCACAGTGCATTCTTTTCTCACTATGGTCGCCCCTACCATAATGAGACTGGTGCGAGGTTACACGTGGGGTTAATGCTAATATGGCGAGATGGGTTAACGCTAATATGGTGGTGAGTGATACATCAAATCTATAGCGAGTGTCAGCCGAACAGAATGACAGGGGAGGGCGCGAATGGCGGCTTGAAAAATGGGAACGGATTCTTGGATTCGTTGTTTGGTATTGAGAACTGATTCTTGGTTCTGTTTGCATGCGGCGGTTATCATTAAAGTCGACCAAAACGCTTCATGGAGGGGGCTCCATTACAAAAACTCCGGAAGGGATTCTTGAGGAGGGGGGTTTACAGTCGCATTGGGAGGCAGCGATGCCATGCGGGAATACACAGTCGCATTGGAAGGCAGCGATGCCATGCGGGAATACACAGTCGCATCTTTTATTTTTAATTTATGACCTCTGTATAAATGGAATCAATCCTTTTTAAGCTCGGCTTGTTAGCATATGTTTATTTCGGCCCTCTGGCGGATTGTATCTTCTGTTTATTATTAGTTGAACATACTGAGTTTCTTCTGAGTAAATGACTAATATACAGCCGTCTATTTTCTTATGAAGATGCGTTAACCGCTAAGAGATTCTCTGTGCGAAAGCTGTTATATTTTGGTTAGAATACCACGGCTATTCTACTGCTGTTATAGGTGATGTTTGGTTTGATATCCGGCGGCTCGTTTCCTTTTCCATTCGATTTGGTAGTCGGGGTTTATTTACATAAATCGGCCTGTTACATACGGCACCGTTGATGAGCTATTCTGCCCACAGACATTGGTTTGTTTTATGAATATATTTAAATGCGATGAGTTTGACTGTGAGTTTAATGCATGCATGCTACATAGTCTAGGTTTATGAATGTATTATTGATTTCCGGCTACGGCTGTCCGGCCCGGATTCTGCTTTGCTTCTGTGCTTTCTTTAACTTATATAGTTAATGCTGTAGCGTATATATATTTGCCTATACATGCGCCTCAACCTTGTAGAAAATTTGTTGATGCATGCAGATAGAAAAGATTATTGGATATATTTTCTTGGTGGGGAAAACCTATGATAATGCATGCACTGAAGGAATTATTATTATGGCTGCTATTTATTTTGGAAATAGGAATCTGGTTTTGATTCTATTCTCGGTTTTACATGAGCTAATGAGTTAGAACTCTCTTGAAAAGAAGAGTTATACATTAGTAAACATTGTGGGTATATATGCTAGTTTAATAAGTAAGTCATGCTTGTTTATGCATATGAGAGGATGCTAAAGAATCTATTTCAGACATTGTTTATTGATTCTTTAATAATGTAACTAATCTTGTTGCCAAGATTGTTGATGACTGCATTGACAGTAGATGTTGATTATTGTTTGAATATTATTGTAACTAATCTTGTTGTCAAGATTGTTGATGACTGCATTGACAGGAAACGATGGCAGATGGTGCCAAGGAAAGTGATGTTTAACATTATGACAGGAAAAAGGATTATTCGTCCATGCAGATGAAGTCAAGCTGCAGTATTGTCATTGCTAGAACAATTATGCCACAAGGAACTTTGCAGGTGGCAGTATGTAAATAAAAGATTACATGTAATTGGTATTAGCTTTTAGCTAGTTGTGTGACAGCTTAATGACAATATATTGTAAGAACTTTAAGACAATGGTTAAGGGATGGAATCCCTTATAAGCCATTGAGTGAGGGGTGAAAACCCTCACGAGCGTTTAATAAGAAGATTAAACGTTTGTTGGTTTTCACCCTACGGGGTTTCCAGGGTATATCCGTGTTCAATGGTGTGATTGATGTGATTGCCTTATGTGTCCATTGTTGATGATGGGTCCTTGATGATGATGGTTCTTTATTTGTTGTTGACAAGCATAATGTCTTAGTGCATGATTATTTAATATGGTTAAGGATATCAAGTAATGGATACAGGGATTCATGAGACAACTTATGTCAGAACACTACCACATGGATGGTTAATGGTTATGAAGATGGATATATATCTTATTGTCTTTCACTGCAATTGGCTTGATGTATTAGTGACTGTTATATCTAATGGTTAGTGATGATTTGTGGGTTGTGAGTTGATTAATTACTTGTGGTAATTGTATAAAATTTCTAACTCCCTACTTTTACCTGCGAGGTTACCGGGGTATGTGACAAGTGGTATCAGAGCTAAAGGTTGCAATACTGGCGCCTTTGGGAATTGGTAAGCGGAAAGGATATTGAAGTACGCCATTAGTAGGCATTAACTCAGGTATGAGTTTAATCATTCGCATATTCATTTATGACGTACACTACTTTTGGCATGATAGGTGCGATTCATGTTTATAACTTCTTTGAGAAGTAAGTAATAAGTTGTTGCATAATTACATTCATAACATTGGATTCCTGATGAGGAAAAGACAATGAAAACTTTTGTCGCACTTAAGAACAATATTGAGTACTCATTACACTTAAGAACGATATTGAACACTCATTGACGAAAGTGACAATCAACTACCAAGTTTGATTTGCAAATATGGCAATAACAATGATGTATTTAATGAACAAAATTGAAGTTACAATGAATGAGCAAATGCATGAATATAAATTGGGGAAACATCCTTGAATAGAATGAAAAATTGTTTTAAAAAGGACATTAGAAGAACCCCTTTAGATACTGAAAACATGCAATGAGTCAAGCAGCGAGACTTGATTGTCATAACTAACTTTTGATTCAGTCTTGTCATGGATGCATGAAGACAATTGGTAGTTGAGATTGGTTAGTGTTGTATGACTAACCCATAGAACTTATATGCATTTGAATTGGACTAAGATTGCTACAATTCGTAAATAAGTGAAGTTGATTGATGTCACATGCATGGAATGTGTGTGTGAAGATTCTTACTCTCTCTGTGCTATAGTTCTAGTTGTTTATGGGAGGAGTTCTTAACTTTATTCACCATGAGAATGCATGATGAATAGTATATGCTCATGTCTTAATAGATTTAATGTTGATTACCCTCTAATTAAGTGAAATCCATTAGCATGGTATGTGTTTATCATTACTTGTTGAGAGGTAAAAATCATTGGAGCCTCGATTTAATGATGGTTGAATTTATCTCTACTATGGGAATGATGGATTTCTGATGCATGTTGCATTCCAGTGTGAAGTTAATTGTAGAAGCATGTTCAGTGAGTAACATTTCTTGGACCCATTCATGGTATAATTACATGTGATAATTATTCATAAATAGACTACCTGTGTTAATACAGTTGTCAGTAAACTCTAACTACCTTCCCCAGCTATAGATGCTTCCAAAGGAAAAGGAAGCAAGGAGAAGGAAGAAGACCGTGCTGCAGGGACAGACGGAGATGGGAAAAGAAATCGCTAAGTCTGGTGATGACCAGATAGCGCCAGCTTTGGGTGTCAGAATCTTGCAAAAGACTCTAAGTCTGGGAATGATTAGATAGCGCTTGATGTGCATGTGAGTATTCCTTTAACCATGCTTAAGGAGTTGGTAAATGATAACTATAGTGTATTGATGTTAATGATTTTTGTAATGTCTCCTTGAAGTCGTTATTCTGAAATGGATACATAGTAGTGTTATGATATTTGTTGCATCTAGCATCAAGTGGTAACTCTGGTGCATGTGTGACACTTGGGAGATTATGTTTCTAATTGCATAAGTAGAGCAATTGCTTCCGGTAAGGGTAGTTTAACTTGTTAAGTTATGCATGTTGACCCAAGGATAAGATAAGTGTCTTGTTCACTTACTTGAAGAATACATATGAATGTTTATATGATTTCTTAGTAGAGGAAGTATTGGAATGCATGCAATGAAAGAATGGTTCTTTTCTAGATTTTCTTGGTAAAGAAAATGTGTTAAAGCATGCAATTAAAGATTGATTATTTTGTATGCTTTCTTAATAAAGCAAATAAGTAGTTCTTATTGGGAAGACTCCACGTGAGTCTTGTATGTGAAATGCGTGTCTCTTGTCTATAAAATCCTTACTTGTTTCATGAAAAGAACTATATGCATTGAAGTAAAGTAATTGTGTTAGGAGAACACATGATGCATATTGGTAGCTATTGTGACTTTGGAATTATAAGTCGGTGTGTACTTAGAGAAAGTGGTCATGCTAGCTTCTTTGAAAATAATAATCTCTTGGAGAGATTGTCTTGTTGGATGAGCTGTGTCAATTACTTGATTTTGATGCATAAAGGATAAGTAAACCTTGTTTTTGTATCTTGATTTTTATGCCTAAAGATGGATATCTTTAATAATTTCTTGAAAGGGAATCTTGAGAAACCCTCACATCGGAAGATGGAGAAATGAGGATTAAAATGACTTCCTTTAAGAAAGAGGTATGTGGTTTGTTGTAAGAAATGCTGGTAGTATGCTAGTGAAAGGCTTATATGATAAGCAATGGTATGCCCAAAGATTAGTCATTATGACATAAGAGTTATGTTCTTGTATGTTAGAGAAATTATGTTTAATTACACTAACAATGCATGACTAAAGTTAGCCATAGTAAACGTAAGATAATACTCCATTAATGATGATTTGAATTGGAACAACAGACTATGGCAAAATTGGGAATGCTGAGAGTATTAACTCAACTATTGTTGACATTTATACATTAATGAGTATTTGCATATACTTTTATACATGACAATATTGTATGCATGAACATTTTTGGAAATGGAATACGTGTTAACTGATGTATATTTATAACTAACGTTGCTGATGGGATTAAGTAGTGGTAGCTTAACGGCAACAAGAAAACTCATTACATAAATTGCTGCAATGTGAAATGCAATTATAAATGAGAAAGAATGATGTTATATGATATGCATGAATTATGTTATTTGGAAAATTTGCATGCATACAACGTGTATGATGGATATGTTTCCCATCAATCTTGATGTTGTGGACCCATGTTGGGGTTAAGTGTAAATGCATGATATACATGCATGTTTGTTGTGCTAATGATAATGTTCACATGGTTCATTGTGTAAATTACTTTGAGAAAGAGTATCAAAAGAGAAAATATTCATGCTATGTCTGGTTGGGATCAGATGGCATAAGAGGAAAGAATTTCCTGTGTACGCTACGTCTGGTTAGGATCAGATAGCGTTTACTGGCGAGACCAGTGTGATTGCGGTCAAGTAGGACCTGCGTTTACTGGCGAGACCAGTGTGATTGCGGTCGAGTAGGACCTGCGTTTACTGGCGAGACCAGTGTGATTGCGGTCGAGTAGGACCTGCGTTTACTGGCGAGACCAGTGTGATTGCGGTCGAGTAGGACCTGCGTTTACTGGCGAGACCAGTGTAATTGCGGTCGAGTAGGACCTGCAAGTGCTTGGGTTGATGGCAATACCTGCCCGGAGGGGTTGATGGTACTTGTCTGCCCGGAGTTGGGTTGATGGCAGCTACCTGCCCGGAAGGGTTGATGGTACTTGTCTGCCCAGATCTCCTCTCCCTAGAATTCTTGAGCTGGTTGGCCAGTGGGATTCTATGTTAGACCTGGTAAGGTCTCTATCGAAGAAACTGTCTGGATGTGAAAATGACTCGGTTTGGTTGTGGAAACCAGTTCCCATGGGTTGGGAATTCTTTAGTCCATTGTGGTCTCATGGCTAAAGGAATTAACTAATCAGCTATATGTTATGTTAGAAATAAATTTTACATATAGTTGTGTGAAATGTGTTATGCACTTCTAACGGGGAATGAGTTTAATGTTCAATAAGGAGCAATTGAAAATTTTAATTCCTTTATTGTAATATTAAAGTTGTGAACATCTTAGTGGGAGCTAAGACAGTTGTTGCTTGATGCAGTGATTGACTGTTTTGATGATTAAAGAGTTATGTGCTCTTTTGGTATTTCTCGAAGTACTTTGCGGATGTCTTTGGTGAGAATTCGTTCAGTATGCACATGGAACAGTGATTTATCATTTGATGATTAGTATTAGTGCTCTTTAAGTACTTGTAAAGGTACTGTGATTTAGAAGCATCTAACATTGCACAAATGATTGCTAGTCAAAAGTATCTCATTTGACTCGAAATATAGTGACTAATGTGATTGAATTTGGTAGTCATATATTGCGGGAATTACTTACCGTGGAGGAATGAAGAGTTTCCAACCACTATTTACATGAAAGTATTCATGGTTTTTTTTTTAAATAGATGGTAAGTAATAGTAAGTTGACACAGAGAATTGTTATCATGAATGAATAAGGGCCAAGTGGTGGCGATTAGAAGTTGCATATTTTTGCAATTACGAATGCTTATGACTATTGATGCTTATGACTAATGATATTTCTTATGACTATATCATTACTATTTTGTTTGTCGTCTTTTCTTGGAACGAAATCGTTGATTTCAAAGAGAAAGGATCACATTTGGTGTGGTTTAGATGGTAATACCATGAGTAAGGTCTAAAGTTCCAATGAAAGATGAACACCGAGGACGGTGTTCCTGTTAAGGGGGGGAGTATGTAACATCCCATGGATTGATCTTTGTGATCTATGATGAGGTCATTGAGCTGTAAGGAGATCGCACAGTGGACCTTGAGTTGACACATATCCAAGAAAAGTTTTTATATGCCAAGAGTTCTATCGTGCATAGATATTGGTTCTGAAAACTGCGAGTATGTCTCAGATGCGGAACCACATATTAGTGAATGGTAAAATCTCTACATCGGTGAACTCATCCCTTTTTGCCATCGTAGAAGATGAAGCAATGTTAAGTTAATTTGAGCTGGTTTCGAGAAGTCTCTCAGATGAGTTTGGGATTTTCCCACACGTGACTCAAGTAGCCCCTACCACAGTGCATTCTTTTCTCACTATGGTCGCCCCTACCATAATGAGACTGGTGCGAGGTTACACGTGGGGTTAACGCTAATATGGCGAGATGGGTTAACGCTAATATGGTGGTGAGTGATACATCAAATATATAGCGAGTGTCAGCCGAACAGAATGACAGGGGAGGGCGCGAATGGCGGCTTGAAAAATGGGAACAGATTCTTGGATTCGTTGTTTGGTATTGAGAACTGATTCTTGGTTCTGTTTGCATGCAGCGGTTATCATTAAAGTCGACCAAAACGCTTCATGGAGAAAGGGGCTCCATTACAAAAACTCTGGAAGGGATTCTTGAGGAGGGGGGTTTACAGTCGCATTGGGAGGCAGCGATGCCATGCGGGAATACACAGTCGCATTGGAAGGCAGCGATGCCATGCGGGAATACACAGTCGCATCTTTTATTTTTAATTTATGACCTCTGTATAAATGGAATCAATCCTTTTTAAGCTCGGCTTGTTAGCATATGTTTATTTCGGCCCTCTGGCGGATTGTATCTTCTGTTTATTATTAGTTGAACATACTGAGTTTCTTCTGAGTAAATGACTAATATACAGCCGTCTATTTTCTTATGAAAATGCGTTAACCGCTAAGAGATTCTCTGTGCGAAAGCTGTTATATTTTGGTTAGAATACCACGGCTATTCTACTGCTGTTATAGGTGATGTTTGGTTTGATATCCGGCGGCTCGTTTCCTTTTCCATTCGATTTGGTAGCCGGGGTTTATTTACATAAATCGGCCTGTTACATACGGCACCGTTGATGAGCTATTCTGCCCACAGACATTGGTTTGTTTTATGAATATATTTAAATGCGATGAGTTTGACTGTGAGTTTAATGCATGCATGCTACAGAGTCTAGGTTTATGAATGTATTATTGATTTCCGGCTACGGCTGTCCGGCCCGGATTCTGCTTTGCTTCTGTGCTTTCTTTAACCTATATAGTTAATGTTGTAGTGTATATATATTTGCCTATACATGCGCCTCAACCTTGTAGAAAATTTGTTGATGCATGCAGATAGAAAAGATTATTGGATATATTTTCTTGGTGGGGAAAACCTATGATAATGCATGCACTGAAGGAATTATTATTATGGCTGCTATTTATTTTGGAAATAGGAATCTGGTTTTGATTCTATTCTCGGTTTTACATGAGCTAATGAGTTAGAACTCTCTTGAAAAGAGTTATACATTAGTAAACATTGTGGGTATATATGCTAGTTTAATAGTAAGTCATGCTTGCTTATGCATATGAGACGATGCTAAAGAATCTATTTCAGACATTGTTTATTGATTCTTTAATAATGTAACTAATCTTGTTGCCAAGATTGTTGATGACTGCATTGACAGTAGATGTTGATTATTGTTTGAATATTATTGTAACTAATCTTGTTGTCAAGATTGTTGATGACTGCATTGACAGGAAACGATGGCAGATGGTGCCAAGGAAAGTGATGTTTAACATTATGACAGGAAAAAGGATTATTCGTCCATGCAGATGAAGTCAAGCTGCAGTATTGTCATTGCTAGAACAATTATGCCACAAGGAACTTTGCATGTGGCGGTATGTAAATAAAAGATTACATGTAAATGGTATTAGCTTTTAGCTAGTTGTGTGACAGCTTAATGATAATTTATTGTAAGAATTTTAAGACAATGGTTAAGGGATGGAATCCCTTATAAACCATTGAGTGAGGGGTGAAAACCCTCACGAGCGTTTAATAAGAAGATTAAACGTTTGCTGGTTTTCACCCTACGGGGTTTCCAGGGTATATCCGTGTTCAATGGTGTGATTGATGTGATTGCCTTATGTGTCCATTGTTGATGATGGGTCCTTGATGATGATGGTTCTTTATTTGTTGTTGACAAGCATAATGTCTTAGTGCATGATTATTTAATATGGTTAAGGATATCAAGTAATGGATACAGGGATTCATGAGACAGCTTATGTCAGAACACTACCACATGGATGGTTAATGGTTATGAAGATGGATATATATCTTATTGTCTTTCACTGCAATTGGCTTGATGTATTAGTGAATGTTATATCTAATGGTTAGTGATGATTTGTGGGTTGTGAGTTGATTAATTACTTGTGGTAATTGTATAAAATTTCTAACTCCCTACTTTTACCTGCGAGGTTACCGGGGTATGTGACAAAGTGCAGCTTGAGAATTCATTTTGTAAACTCCAAATCCCATATCTCTGATTCTTCCAGTAAATCCAACTTTCTTCACTTACAATGACATCACTTACAATGACATCACTTACGACTTAACGATTATGCCTAGAATTCCATACTCTCTATAAATAGAGATTCTCTTTGTATAAATAGAGATTCTCTTATTGCAGGACCTATCGTCTCTACCATCAAAATAGCAATAAGTCTTAATAATCTTCTCCACCTGACACATTTTATTATAAATTATATTGGTGTCAGGAGATTTTTACAGTTCTGTAGTTAGTTTTAGGAAAGATGTAGTCATTTTGGAAAGATGTTTGAGTATTTGCAAATGAGTATAAAAGATGATATTTTAATATAGGAAAGAAGGTGTAGTGTTTATAATGTTGATTTAAATAAAAAATAATATAAATTTAAAAATAATATTTTATTTTTATTTTTATTAATAAATTTATCATATTAAAATAAATTTAGATAATAATAATTTATATTTATGATATCCGTATTAAAAAAATAATCAATAAACACATAAAATTTTAATAAATATAAAAATTAAAATATATACAAAATCTAAATAATAATTATAATTTAAAATTCATTTAACTATATAAATTAAATTAATAATTCATATATAATTTTATATGTGAAAATTTTATAAATTAAATTAATATTTCATCAATGTAACATTATAAGTGAGAATTTTATATTTGAATTTTTAATAAATATATAAAATTTAAATATTAATTTTCTTTTTCTTTTTAAATTATCTATTTATGTATGTATATAATTATATGTATTATGAGGATTTTATTATAAATAATATTATTAAGAATTAGTCTAGTTTTGTAACTAATTTTTAATCTATTAAGTCTAGTAAAAAATTAAATCTTTAACCGTGCAATTTTTTTTCCAAGTTTTAAAATAAAAAAAAAATAGAATTATAAGAGATTTAATCCCTCCTGTCCCTTTAAACATTTGTTGAATCCAGAATTAACATAAATGTATGTTAATTTTAACACTAATTGTAGTTTTAATGTGTGAAACATTTAATTTAAAGTTAAGACTTATTAATGTGATTGATATGAAGGTTTTATTTTATGAAGTAATTATATTTGAAATTTATAATGGAATAAACATAAAACAAAATCTATTAATTTATTTTGTATTGAAATATTCTTATAACCTAGATACTTTAATTAAGACTTTTTAAATAAAAATTTAATTTCACTCACCCTAACAATTAAAAAATATATCTATATTTATTTTAAAAAAATATTATTATTATTATTATTATTATTCGAATATTTTCAATTTACATAATTTTTTTATAGTAAATTTCTCTCCCATATCAAAACCTTCAATTTTAAGAGCTTTTTCTTAATTATGGTATAATTTTAATTTAAGTAAGTTGCTTTAATTTTCAAAAAAATATGTTTAAAAAATTCTTTTTGTATTTATTATATATTAAATATGTTTCTATTTAATGTTTAATTTTAAAAAATCAATGGAAAATATAGTTTAGGTTATATTTGTAGTAAAAAAAATATGAAAAAATATGAAAATTTATTACAATTTCATTTTGATTTAAGATATTAAACAAGAAAATGATTTAAGAAACACTGGTTAATGATTTAAGAAACGGTTATGATATTATTGTAATTAAAAATTCTAAATAAAATTAATTATATATATATATATATATAATTTAAATTAAATATTTTATATTAATTAATTTAAAATTTAAAATTGTTCATTTGTATTTTTATTGAATTGAAATTATTAAACCTTACCGTACTTTTTATATATAAAATATGGTTATTTCATTAATAGAATAACTTATTGAAGATGTTTATTTTTATATATAAAATATGGTTAATTTATTAATAGAATAACTTAATGACGATGCTTATATTTATGTTGATAGACCTTTTTTATTGGAGTTGGGAATTTTGATGGTTTGAATTGAAAGATGTCAGTATATTCTCAGCTTTGCTACAATATTAATGGATTGAATTCACACCACTAACTTCCCTGCATATCTAAATCACATGATTAAACCTTTATTAAATAAATTTTTTACAAAGCTTTATTAAAAATTTACCATGTCATTTGTTAGTTGACACCTATTACCATTAACCATAATGGGAAGACTACAAAATGTAACAGACACCTTACAGATACACTTGGGATAGTAGTGGAAAGGTGTATTTCCGAATAAGATGAACACCTGTTTCAAAAAATTGGTAACGTGTGTCCAATTATAAATAATAAGAGTTAGTAGGTTAAAGGCTAATTCAACCTTAACTTAATTAGATTAATATATTGAACAAATTTGTTATCCCGAACATAAATAAAACTAATTACACCTTAATTTTAGACATACTCTAAATCATATCAACATTTTGAAAAAAATAATATAAATAATTTATAAAATCTTTTGACCTAAAAGATGATCCAATTAACTTTTTATTAGCTTTTTATTATGATTATCCACAAACATCTCATGATTTCCTAGTTTCTTTTATATATTTATCATTCTACCCTATGTTAATTTCATTTTTTAAATTACATATCATTTATATTTTATACCTTTTCTGAAATATAAAATATTAAAAAAAATCACTATTTAATAATTTAAAAATTATAATTTATAATTAATCCATTTAATACTAGAGTCCTTTAATATGGATATGTTCATATAATAAGAATCCGTTCCTTGGGGTTCTTAAACTTAAGTAATCTAGATAGTTCTTAAACTTAAGTAATATAGATAGGTTCATTTAATAAGAATTCGTTCCTTGGGGTTTGTAAAGTTGAGAATGAATATATAGATAGAGAGAATTGACAGACTTGTGCTTTATTATTGTATTACTGAAAATATAGATTTAGATTAAAAAAACTGCCCGCAAGTCTCATTAGAAATGTAAGACAAATTCAAATCTAAATAGAATCAATTCATAAATATACAAATGCCTTCAACTGCAAAGCGTCCATCGAAGAAACCTAATAAATTAAAGGTGAGAAATGTTTCATTGGTGATAATCAATAGTTTGTCTTTAAATATAAACAATGTTAAATATATCTTAAGGATGAGTTGATTTGAAAATTAAGATAGGGCCGATAAAATAAAACATAGATAGGCGTGGGTGGATATATGTAACTACAGTGATGAAATTATTAGTCTCTTCTCGGAACGGGGCTCATTAAAGGCTAAAGGCTAATATTGTAATTAGATTAATATATTAAAAAAAAATTATTTCAAATTCAAATAAAATTAATTATACTTTAATTGTGGACATACTCTAAATCATATCAATATTTAAAAAAATAATAATATAAATAATTTATAAATTTTTTTAATATAAAAGATGATCCAATTACTTCTTATTAATTTTTTATTATGATTATCCACAAACATTTCATGATTTTCTAGTTTCTTTTATATATTTATGATTTCACCTTATATTAATTTCATTTTTTAAGTTACATATCATTTATATTTCATACATTTTTAAAATATAAAATATAAAAAAAATCGCTATTTAATAATTTAAAATTTATAATTAATCCTTTTAATACTGGAGTATTTTAATATGGATATGTTCATCTAATAAGAATTCATTTCTTGAATATCCATCTAACCATCCATTAATACTCCAGTTTACTGAAAAGCCAATAACACTGAAATTATTAATCTAGATTGCCCTAAAATCCAACACCTTAAGTTATTGTCAACAAACATAAAAAGTCCAAATAACTTTACCAAGCCAAACATAAAAATAGCCATAAATGTGTTTCATATCCATTTTTAAAGCTAAAATTTATCGACTTAATAATTCTAAAACTTATAATTTCTTTAAATCTGACCTTTGTAGTTTGAAATGTTGTGAATTCCATATAGTGAAGCATGGGATTAGATTAAAAGTTGCGACTATTTATAGTTGTGTTTCTTCCTGATGGATGAAACTCCTTGTTCGACCTCCTCCCACAATGTTTAATCAATCTTAACTAAAACCTTTTTTATATGTATTCTTTTTTTTCTCTATTTCATTCTGGAATTAAGAATTAATTTGCTAATTAATTGATTTTATTTAAATATTCCTCTTCAATGTAATTTTCCTGCAACGTGCTATTGGAAAAGCTTCATAAAAGATTCTTTATTATGTCACTTAATAGTGAAGATTTTATATCTTAAAGTTGAGAATGAATATATATAGAAAAAGAGATTTAGTAAACTTGTCCTTTATTATTGAGTATATCCATTTAGATTAACAAACCTACCCGCCCGTCTAACTAGAAACGTAAGCCAAATTAATATCTAAATACAATCAATCCATAAATATACAAATGCCTTCAACTACAAAGCATCCATCGAACTAAGCGGATAAATTAAAGGTGAGAGATGTTTCGTTGGTGATAATCAATAGTTTGTCATTAAATATAACCAATGTTAAATATACCTTAAGGATGCGTTTATTTGAAAACGAAGATAAGGCAAATAAAAAGAAACATAGACACGAGAACCAAAATAGTGTGGGTCGATATTTTTAAATTTAAAAATGGATATGAAACACATTTATGGTTATTTTTATGTTTTGCTGTTACTGGTAAAGTTATTTGGGATGTTCATGTTTGTGAACAATAATTTGAGGCGTTGGATTTTAAGGCAATCTAGATTAATAATTTTAATTTTATTGGTTTTTCGGTAGACGGAGTATTGATGGATGGTCAAATCGATATTCAAGGAATGAATTCTTATTAGATGACAATATCCATATTAAAGGACTCCAGAATTAATCGGATTAATTATAAATTATAATTTTTAAAATATTAGGACTCCAGAACTAACCGGATTAATTATAAATTATAATTTTTAAAATATTAAATAGTGATTATTTTTAAACCATTGGTGACTTGTCCAATTCAAAATAACAGTTGTCTGTCATTTCATAAATTGTACATCAATTTCACCTTTTCCTGCTGTTAATAATAACTCCAAAAAACAGGTGTCACTATAACTCCAAAAAATAGGTGTCCATCAATTTCACCATTCCAGCAATCATTCCAGTAATCCGCAATGGAAATAATAACTCCAAAAATAGAGGTGTCCATCAATTTCACCATTCCCGCTCTTAACAATAACTGGGCCACTCCATCTTTGATTGTAAAGTGGAGGAATAATAGAATAACTCTCCCACTCCATCTTTGATTGTAACCTTGAGGAATAATAAAATAACACCTCCACTCCATCTTGAGTGTTTCAAATTGTCATTAAATATTTATTGTACTTATTATTCATTACCATTCCATCTATTATAATCAAAGGCTCCATTGATGCATGTGTTTCTTTCTTAGCTCTTGGGTTGTTGAAATTGTTGAAGGATTGCTTGGGTTGTTGGAATTGTTAAAGGATTACTAGAAAGATTGATGGAAGGATTACTCTAAAGATTTGAAGGGGCTTCTCTTGTCTTCTATTTGCTAAGAAAGGTGAAAAATATTTCATAGCATTCCTTTTCTCTACCTAGTGTTTTTTCAGGTTTGGTTCAAGATGCATTGAAGGAACCCTTTCTTAGTGATTGGATTGTTAGAATTGTTGAAAGATTACTGGAACGATTTGAAGGGGCTTCTCTGGGCTTCTATCTCCTAAGAAAGGTGCACAATTTGTTACCTAGATTTGTTTTCAATGGCCACTGTTAACTAAATTTGTCATTACTCTAATGTGGAATGACTTTGTTCATTTTTACTTAAATCTTTTTGAACAGCCCATACCAAAAATAAATAATATATATATGCATTGATAATGTAAACATAACATAACATAAATGGAAATCTGACTTGATACAAAACCCTCAATCACGTTCACTGTAATTCCTTATATCGACCCATGCCATTTTGGTTCTGCTGTCTATGTTTCTTTTTATCTACCCGATCTTAATTTTCAAATCAACTCATCCTTAAGGTATATTTAACATTGGTTATATTTAATGACAAACTATTGATTATCACCAACGAAACATCTCTCACCTTTAATTAATCAGGTTGGTTCGATGGACGCTTTGCAGTTGAAGGCATTTATATATTTATGCATTGATTCTATTTAGGTTTGAATTTGACTTACTTTAACATTGCCATGTTTGATCATAACATTGCCGAAACGTTAGGTGTGGAATTCATCTATGTTACCATGCGCTTTTTCGATCGTAACATTAACCATTCTGAATGTTTGTCGATCGTTTCGGCTATATTCTGAGCCATCACCGGGATGTTGCAACACCGAGATTGAGTTTACACCATCATATGTATGAGGTAAAAGGCGTTAGGTTTTGGTGTAACCGCTCCCTCCGTCCACCGCAGACCCTCACTGCATTTGCGTTTTTCACTTTTTCTCTCTCGCTCTGCAAAACCCTAGGCAAGAATCGAACCCTAATTGCTTCGAAAAGGGGCTCCCAACAACCAGGTAACTTCTGACTCTCTTACTGGTCTGTTGTTGATATGATTTGGGTATCGAGACCACGACTTCTTCCCAACCAAGGTTATGCATCGATGTTTGTATGACCACTACAACCTGAAGGTTCTGGACATGGCTACCATTCTTTTACGAAGCTGAGACAACCTTCACCCCATTTTTTCTTCGCTACACAGTCTTTAGCTCTTAATTGATTAGACTCCACGGTTTTTAACTCTACGGCTTTCTCATAATTGCGTATTGGCTTTCTAGGGTGTAACAAGATTGTTTTTATTTAACAATAAGCATTTGTCAGTAATCTAGATTCATATGTGTAACCTGTAGGTCATCAAATGAAATTTTCTTCATCTCTGTCAAAATAAAAAAAATTAAATAACTATACAAAACATTTAAATAAGGTAGACTCATACAAAAAATTATACCTCAAGAAATTGGATTCTTCTCAAGAAATTGAATCTTTCTGGGCATGTTAAATCTACATTTAAGATAAATCTATGCTGATTAAAAATTCATTACATCTAAGAAATTACAAAAAAATCATCTTTGTAATACTAGGTCTCATTTATTTATACTAATTTTAATGAAATTAATTAAGCTTTGTAATAATGGTTAAAAAAGTATTTATTAAATGAGAAATTGTTTAAATTCTAAATAATTAATAAATATTTACATCAAAATTATTTATTAAATCAGAAATTGTTTATTCACATACCTAAATTAGTATAAAATTAGTCAATTACTCATAATATAAAAAACCCATAGTTAATGATAATTAGTCATAAATCTAAGTTGTAATTCATGATCTTTTGAAATATAAAATTACCTATGTAGCATTCATTATTCATGATTTAATTTGACAATGATCTTAATGTTTATACTAATGAAATCAGATAAGTTTTGCAATAATGATTAAAACAATATTTATTAAATGAGAAATTGTTTAAATCACAAATAATTAATAAATATTTAAATCATAACTATTTATTAAATAACCTGTTTACTCATATACCTGAATTACTAGAAATTACTGATAAACCTAAAAGTTGAAACATAGAATTAGTCAATTACTCATAAACCTAAATAACACATAGAATTAGTCAATTATTCATAAACCTAAATAAAGCATAGTTAATTATAATTAATCATAATTATTCATGAATATAAATTACTCATAATTAACCTAAATTAATTGTTGACTATAAATTACTCATAAACCAAAAAACACTATAAATTATTGAAACATAAAATTAACTATGTGGCACTATAAATTAATTTTGGCACCCAAATTACAAGTGGAATTTGGCTCCTCAAATTTACAAAAGCTCAATATATGAAACATTGAATTGTGATTTCCACTACAAGCTATGTGTTATTCTATTCACTGTTCATTGTAAAGAATGTCACATCATTTTCTACTTGTTTAAAATCCTTGTAAAATAATTTTTTGAACAAATTAGATATAGCTCTTAAACACTATTCTATCAAAGGCATATCCATTTCTATTAGCAAACTATCAATATGTTTCAATTCAATATTTTGATTTGTTGAGATAGATATCCCTTTTAAAATTTCTCAAAGTATCTATTTCTATTAGCCGATTATCAATGTAATTAAATTCTCTTTTTGATTCGATTTTTGAGATAGATGGTCCTTTTAAAATTACTCAATGTATTTAGATCTATATGGAATAGGAATTTAAGGTTGAATTTAAACATTTGATTTTGAAATTACTAGAGAAAATCTAGAGATAGATACATTTCTTCCTTGAAGAAGGCCTTGTTAGGCGTGTAGTTCTTAGTTGTATCCACTTATTTTACTCAAATCCTTCCCCAAAACACACTAAAATGTATGGGAATCTAAAATGTGCATGTACTCAGTTTTTTTCTTCAACAAAGAAAATGTTAGATCAATGTTGGTTGAACATTCATCAAGTGTTTTGGGATAAATATGACTTCATTGTCACAATAATATCTAATTTTCCTACTTTCACACATCTGCTATCCATATTTCAATGCACTAAGATGTGAGGATTATAATGGATTTCAGGAAATTTATGTATTCATTTTTGTACTTAAAGTGAATTTGGTTACTGTGGTCCATTAGCATAAGGTAAATTGGTACATATATTTATAGATACATATACCATGCACATTTTAAACAAATAACTTTTCAACTCTACAATCCAATAGAGAACATTTTATTTTTAAATATTTTTCAATATCCAATTGGAATTCAATAAAATCTACAATAACATTATTTACATATATAATAACAAATCTTTAGATATCAAATTCAATGGTGCATTTACTTTTTTCCTAAAATATCTACTGAAATGAAAAACAATAGATAATTATGTAAAAGATGTTGAAATTTTGGATAACTAGGAAAGTATTTCAGAAAAAACCAATTTTTTATTATTTAAATTTCCTAATATTTTTTAATTTAACCTCCATATACCACATAATCATAATCATGTAGATATTAATGTAGTCCATTACAATGATTAAGTTGTGGCATTAATGCAGTAAATTACAATGATTATCTTATGATATAACAATCTATTGTTTTATTAATAAATAAGTCAAATGATTTTAGATTAATTATGAAAAAAATTAATATATAGCATTGTGTTGTTTTAGAAATTTAATAATATAATTTCAGTTTGAAATTTCTGGGTTCACTATGATTGACTCAACAAAATTTTTTCAAATTCCAACCAAAACTTCCAAAACATCTAGGTTTTAGACAACCCATTAAAAATATTTATAAACATATAAAATAAAGATAATAATACAGTTTTAAGATTAAGATCAACCTATATATCATTATTTTTTTAAAACAATTAAGACATAGACTTAATTGTTTTAGAAACACATTTTTCTTAATGGTTAAGAACATTTAAATTATAATTATTATGATTATTGTATGATTAAACGCTATATTATTAAATAACAAACACTATATTAATAAATATTAAGAAATTCAAATAATTAAAATAAATTATAAATATATAAAATTATGTTGAAAAATCGCACAAACTTAAAACATACTATACTTTTTATTATTCAATTTTCCCAATATTTATTAATTTAACCTCCATATAACCCATAAGCATAATCAAGTGGATAAAGAAATCCAAGTTTGCTACTAATTGATACTATCAAATGTTATGTGTGTGGTGATTGAGGAAATTTTGTTGGATTCAATAAAAGGGTGTGGGGTATAATTATGAATATTTACATGTGTATTGTTGAATAAAACTTTCAACGACTAATGAACAAATATGGATTTTAAATGTAATTGGTTGTCATTAATTACGCCGTAAGGTGTTCCCCTCTGAAATCAACTTCCTAAAATGCCATCGTGTAATCATCTACACCATTTGGTCCGATGTTAGACAATTAGAAATTTTTAGACCCTTGGATTAATAGTTAAAACAAAAAAAACCTAATACTTTGGTTAAAACCGGCATTCTCCAGTGTTTTTACAACATTCACTTCATGGTTCTTTGGTCTTGGTGACCAAGCCCTCGTCGTCTTCAGTTCAGTATCTATAATGACGAGTATACCGAATTCAATTCTATAATTTTTAGGGTAGTTTGGGATTCTTCGTGTCATCCATAACAAATGACGTGGTTCAAGTCTTCTCAAGCTGTTCAGGCTTCTCGTTTTCAACACCACAGGTAAGGGTTTTCTTTATTTGTTTTAGTTTCTCCCAATTGTTTTATGAACTAAAGGAATCTAACCAATCTAATTTCTACTTGTAGGCTGAGTGACTACATAGCGATAGACCTTACTAGCGGAGGAGGAGAACTTGCCAAATTTCCAACCCCTATCGTTGTAGGTTGGTTTCTGAACCTATTTTGAAAACAAGCTTGCTTTGTTTGCCCTTCTAGCCCTGTTGCAGTTTGCTAAGCTCGAATAAGGTTTTCCTCTGTGTTAATCATCATGGGTTTTTTTTCTTTGCAGGCTAAGTTTTTGGTACTGCAGCCTTGAGGTCTTTGAAGGAAATGGCCACAACCTTCCTCCATATGAGTCTTTTTTGCTTTGTTCTTCTTGTCATTACACTTAATGGGTGACACATGTCCACTCTGGATTCCTCAAAGCTTCTCAGGTTAATAGTATATATATATATATATATATATATATATATATATATATATATATATATATATATATATATATATATATATATATATATATATATATATATATATATATATATGTATATATATATATATATATATATATATATATATCTGTGTGTGTGTGTTAGTTATAATGTTTGATATCAATGGCAACGAAGGAAATGAGAGAAGCTACTGCGAGTTCATCCACTAAATCTGATTGGAAATGAGAGAAGCTCTGCTGCCAGTTCATCCACTAAATCTTATTACAAGATTGATGAATTCCAAGAGCTGGTAAAATGTCACCCTCAAGCTGTTCAGGAGAGATATATCAGACCTAAAGAAGAGATCATTTGATATGCAACAGTACTGATAGTTTCCTCTAAATTGCATATCTCTGTCATCAACATGGCCAAACTTTTCTTATGCCAAGGCCCCTCTAGGGAGTATGAGATGGCCGGGTTATTCGCTGCCTACAAAGATTAGGGCTTCTTTCAGGTAATCAGGGAATTACTATAGATTGTGAAATGTTAGTTTAATTAGTTACCAAAGTAATATTATTTATTTTATTTTCTGATTAACTTAAACTATAGGTTTTGAATCATTCAGGAAGTGCCACCTGTGTTGCTTTTTCTTTAGAGTACACAGAGGGAGCAGAATCTACAATCAAAGGACATATGTGTTGTTTGAGGGGAGGGATTTGAGGAACGATTTGGTATTCAAGGCTTGTTTGTTTGCAACACTATGGAATTTTCTTAAGGAAATGTGAATGAGAGTTTGAAAGGAAATACATATGTGCATAAGTCTGATACTTGGGGTCTAAGCTCTGCTTGTTGTCCATGAAATCTTTGAATGCTTTTGTCATTTTAGATTTTCCCTTTTGATTTAATTCCTTGATAATTTAATTGGTATTTTTTATGTACCTCCAAGTGCGATCTGAGCATGATTCTAATTGCGGTTTGTGGAATTTAATATTAAAGTGTATGGTGAAGTAGATTCGTTTTATTGTTTTATGTTTTGGCCACAAAAAAAATGAAGGTTTATTTAGTGTTTTGGGTTCAGGGGTTTTGGATTTCCTTAAGGTGCAAGGATTTCATTGTTGTCTATTGGTTTTCAGCATCAGATATTCAATGGATAATAGTGGATTGTTGCTAACCTCGTTCGATTTTATAGGTTTGTCTTCTATTATTGCTCGAGTATAGAAAAGTTTTGATGTGTATCTAGTGCGAGAATTCTCCACTAATCTATCTTTGTATATGCTTTGTAAGATGTGGGTAGGGTTTGGAAATCTCAGCTTCTGACATGTGGGTGGGTTTGGGGAGATAATTTCTTTATTTTCTCATTTCCAAGTTGGTACAATAAGCACTCTTGAGGTTGGGGTTTGCATTGTATAACACTTTTTGGGCTACTTTCTTTGGCTAAGTTTCCAGGTTTTCCAAGTTTGAGAGAGAAGTGCTGCACTGAAATTGCCCACATAACCCTTCCTGGGATCGTTCATTTTAGTTGCCAGGCTTGAGGGATAACTATTCCTTGCAATTGCCTAGGATTGACATCAATTTTTTTAGACATGCCATGATAGAACTTGCAATGGAATTCTCTGGTCGAACACAATAGAACCCTTGGGAAGCTACAATAAAACTACTCTTGGGTTGGACATACCACAAAACCCAGGTAGGTGGTCTAATATTTCATAAACATCACTAATGAACCAAGGCCCTATAGGGAGGGGCATTTTAAGACTAGTCTAAATCCATCTAAATCTAAGTGGTAACCTAGAATACCATCTGCTTTACAAAGACAATAATGCTCCTCTTCCATGGTTTTCACACATCAGAATCAACCGGGAAGTGCCATCTGCATTGCTTTTTCTTCATAGTACACAGTGGGGGTAGAATCCACAATCAGAGGACATATGTGTTGTTTGGGAGGATGGATTTGGGGAATGATTTGGTATTCAAGGCCTATTTGTTCACAAGTCTATGGAATATTCTTAAGGAAATGTGAATGAGAGTTTGAAATGGAGTATATATCTGCAGAAGTCTGATACTTAGGGTCTAAGCTCTGCCTGTTGTCCATGAAATCTTTGAATGCTTTTGTCATTTTAGATCTTCCCTTTTGATTGAATTCCTTTATAATTTAATTGGCATTTTTTATATCCTTCCAAGTGTGATCTGAGCATGATTATAATTATGGTTTGTGGAATTTGATCTAAACGTGTATGGTGAAATAGATTCACTGTATCGTTTGTGTTTTGGCCACAAAAAAATGAATGGTTTTTTAGTGTTTTGGGTTCATGGGGTTTGGATTTCCTTAAGTTGCAGGGTTTTCATTACTGTCTATTGCTTTTTAGTTTCAGTTGTTCAATGAATGATAGTGGATTGTTTTTGGCCTCGTTTGATTTTATAGGTCTGCCTTCTATTATCGCTCGAGTATAAAAAACTTCTGATGTGTATCTAGTGTGGGAATTCTCTACTAATCTGTTTTTGTATATGCTTTGTAAGATGTGGGTAGGGTTTGGAAATCTCAACTTCGAATATGTGGGTGGGTTTGGGGAGACAACTGCTCTATTTTCTTATTTCCATGTTGATGGAATAAGCACTGTTGAGGTTGGGGGTTGCACTGTATAATACTTTGTGGGCTACTTTCTTTGTCTAAGCAGCCAGATTTCCCAGGTTTGAGGGAGAAGTGTTGCACTAAAATTTCCCACATAACCCTTCCTGGGATTTTTTAGCTTAGTTTCCAAGCTTGAGGGATAACTATTCCTTGTAATTGCCTAGGATTGACATCAATTTTTTAGACATGCCACGATAGAACCTGCAATGGAACTCTCTGGGCGGACACAATAGAACCCTTGGAAACTGCAATAAAACTACTCTTAGGTTGGACATACCACAAAACTCTGGTAGGTGGTCTAATATTTCATTAACATCACTAATGAACCAAGGCCGTATAGGGACGGTTGTTTGATAACTAGTTTAGATCCATCTAAATTTGAGTGATAGCCTAGAAGACCATTTGCTTTCCAAATTGAATAATGTTGTTCTTCCATGGTTTTCACGCATCAGAATCATTCGGGAAGTGCCACCTGCATTACTTTTTCTTCAGAGTACACAGCGGGAGCAGAATCCACAATCAAAGGGAATATGTGTTGTTTGAGGGGAGGGATTTGGGGAACGATTTGGTATTCAAGGCCTGTTTGTTTGCAAGTCTATGGAATATTCTTAAGGAAATGTGAATGAGAGTTTGAAAGGGAGTATATATGTGCAGAATTCTGATACTTGGGGTCTAAGATCTGCCTGTTGTCCATGAAATCTTTGAATGCTTTTGTCATTTTAGATTTGCCCTTTTGATTGAATTCCTTTATAATTTACTTGGTATTTTTTTATGTACTTCCAAGTGTGATCTGAGCATGATTCTAATTATGGTTTGTGGAATTTAATATTAACGAGTATGGTGAAGTAGATTCGTTGTATTGTTTTATGTTTTGGCCACAAAAAATGAAGGTTTATTTATTTTTTTCGGTTTAGGGGTTTTGGATTTCCTTAAGGTGCAGGGATTTCATTGTTGTCTGTTGGTTTTCAGTTTCAGATATTCAATGAATAATAGTGGATTGTTGCTAACCTCGTTCGATTTTATAGGTTTGCCTTCTATTATTACTCGAGCATAGAAAAGTTCTGATGTGTATCTAGTGCGGGAATTCTCCACTAATCTATTTTTGTATATGCTTTGTAAGATGTGGGTAGGGTTTTGAAATCTCAACTTCTGATATGTGGGTGGGTTTGGGGAGATAATAAGCACTCTTGAGGTTGGGGGTTGCACTGTATAACCCTAAACCCTAAACCCTGCACCGAAATTGCCCACATAACCCTTCCTGGGATTTTTCATTTTAGTTGCCAGGATTGAGGGATAACTATTCCTTGTAATTGCCCAGCATTGACATAAATTTTTTCAGACATGCCACGGTAGAACCTGCAATCAAACTCTCTATTTGTACACAATAGAACCCTTGGGAAACTGCAATAAAACTACTCTTGGGTTGGACATACCACAGAACCCAGGTAGGTGGTCTAATATTTCATAAACATCACTAATGAACCAACACCCTATTGGGAGGGGCATTTTAAGAGTAGTCCAGATCCATCTAAATTTGAGTGGTAGCCTAGAAGACCATCTGCTCTGTAAAGACAATAATGCTCCTCTTCCATGGTTTTCACGCATCAGAATCAGTTGGGAAGTGCCACCTGCATTGCTTTTTCTTCAGAGTACACAGCAGGAGCAGAATCCACAATCAGAGGACATATGTGTTGTTTGAGAGGAGGGATTTGGGGAATGATTTGGTATTCAAGGCATATTTGTTTGCAAGTCTATGGAATATTCTTAAGGAAATGTGAATGAGAGTTTGAAACAGAGTATATATCTATAGAAGCCTAATACATAGGGTCTAAACTCTGCCTATTATCCATGAAATCTTTAAATGCTTTTGACATTTTAGATCTGCCCTTTTGATTAAATTCCTTTATAATTTAAATGGAATTTCTTATATACTTCCAATTGCAATCTGAGAATGATTCTAATTGTGGTTTGTGGAATTTGATTTAGACGTGTATGGTGAATTAGATTCGTTGTATTGCTTTTGTTTTGGCTACAAAAAAATGAAGGGTTTTTTAGTGTTTTGGGTTCATGGGGTTTGGTTTTCCTTAAGGTGCAGGTTTTTCATTGTTGTTTGTTGGTTTTCAGTTTTAGTTATTCAATAAATGATAGTGGATTGTTGTTGGCCTTGTTTGATTTTATAGGTCTGCCTTCTATTATTGCTCGAGTATAAAAAAGTTTTGATGTGTATCTAGTGTGGGAATTCTCTACTAATCTGTTTTTGTATATGCTTTGTAAGATGTGGGTAGGGTTTGGAAATCTCAGCTTCTGATATGTGGGTGGGTTTTGGGAGAAAAATGCTCTATTTTTCATTTCCAAGTTACCGCAATAAGAACTCTTAAGGTTGGGGGTTGCACTGTATAACACTTTTTGGGCTACTTTCTTTGGCTAAACACCTAGGTTTGAGGGAGAAGTGTTGCACTAAAATTTCCCACATAACCCTTCCTAGGATTTTTTAGCTTAGTTTCCAAGCTTGAGGGATAACTATTCCTTGTAATTGTCTAGGGTTGACATCAATTTTTTAGACATGCTACAATAGAACCTCCAATGGAACTCTCTGGGCGGACACAATAGAACCCTTGGGAAACTGCAATAAAACTATTCTTAGGTTGGACATACCATAATACCCTGGTAGGTGGTCTAATATTTCATTAACATCACTAATCAACCAAGGCCCTATAGGGAGGGGTGTTTTATAACTAGTCTAGATCCATGTAAATCTGAGTGGTAGCCTAGAAGACCATATGCTTTGCAAAGCCAATAATGCTGCTCTTCCATGGTTTTCACGCATCAGAATCATTTTGGAAGTGCCACCTGCATTTCTTTTTCTTTAGAGTACACAACGGGAGTAGAATCCATAATCAGAGGGAATATGTGTTGCTTGAGGGGAGGGCTTTGGGGAACAATTTGGTATTCAAGGTCTGTTTGTTTGCAAGTCTATGGAATATTCTTAAGGAAATGTGAATGAGAGTTTGAAAGGGAGTATATATGTGCAAAAGTCTGATACTTGGGGTCTAAGCTCTGTCTGTTGTCCATGAAATCTTTGAATGCTTTTATCATTTTAGATCTGCCCTTTTGATTGAATTCCTTTATAATTTAATTGGCATTTTTTGTGTACTTACAAGTACGATCTGAGCATGATTCTAATTACATTTTGTTGAATTTGATCTAAAAGTGTATGGTGATGTAGATTTGTTGTATTGTTTTGTGTTTTGGCCACAAAAAGTGGAGGTTTTTTTAGTGTTTTGGGTTCATGGGTTTTGGATTTCCTTAAGGTGCAGGGTTTTCATTGCTTTCTACTTGGTTTTCAGTTTCAGATATTCAATGAATGATAGTGGATTGTTGTTGACCTCATTCGATTTTATAGGTTTTTATCTAGAATACATGAGATGTTGCACGTATTTTCTGTTTTCATGGTGGTGAGGCTTGTGGATTTTTTTAATATTACTACCTTCTATTATTGCTCGATTATAGAAAAGTTCTGATCTATATCTAGTGTGGGAATTCTATACTAATTTGTTTTTGTATATGCTTTGTAAGATGCGGGTAGGGTTTGGAAATCTCAGCTTCTGATATGTGGGTGGGTTTGGGGAGATAACTGCTCTATTTTCTCATTTCCAAGTTGCTACAATAAGCACTCTTTAGGTTGGGGGTTGCACTGTATAACACTTTTTGGGCTACTTTCTTTGTCTAATCTACCAAGTTTGATGGAGAAGTGTTGCACTGAAATTTCCCACATAACCCTTCTTGGGATTTTTCAGCTTAGTTGCTAAGCTTGAGTGATAACTAGTCCTTGTAATTGCCCAGGGTTGAAATCAATTTTCTAGACATGCCACGATAAAACCTGCAATGGAACTCTCTGGTCGGACACAATAGAACCCATGGGAAACTGCAATAAAACTACTCTTAGGTTGGACATACCACAAAACCCTGGTAGGTGGTCTAATATATCATTAAAATCACTAATTAACCAAGGCCCTATAGGGAGGGGTGTTTTATAACTAGTCCAGATCCATCTAAATCAAAGTCTGATATGTACCTCAAGATTGCAGACTGAAAATCTGATAACAAACAACAAGAATGCTACAAACATTTCAATTTTAAAATAAGGTGGTCATTTCATTAATTGTTTCTATAGGTTCACGAGGCAATCCGTCATTGTTAGATTTGGGAACAAGAATGTAATTAGTTCTGCATGGGGCTAGAGGTCTTGAATACCTTCATGACCATATTAATCCACAAGTGGTACATTGGGATTTTAAGGCAAAAAACATCCTACTTGATAAAAACTACAATGCCAATGTGTCTAATTCTGGGCTAGCAAAGCTTGCTTCTGAAAAGTTGAATGGTGAAATATCCACTAATATTTTAGGAACTATGGATATGTTTCCCCAAAGTAAGTTTCTTAACTTACATCAAATGTTATTCCTTGATATAAGCAGCAACAAATGGCTAAAGGTACAAGTTTACTCCCTGGCATTTGATCACTTGATACAAATTTCACTGCAGGTATGCTTTGACAGGACACCTAACAACAAAACCATCAGATGTTTACAACTTTGATGTTATGATTTTAGAGCTTTTGACAGGTCGTGTACCTGTAGACATGAAGAGACCTCCTAGGAAAGGCATACTCGTCTCTTGGGTATTGATTATTTATCTATCTTCCTCTTTTGTATTATGTATTTTGTTAAGTATCTTTTTTTTGATCTACAAAATTTGAGCCCAAATTGTTCATTTAATGGGAAAATCCTTCATAGTTTAGTTGATCATTAATATAGCTTTTTGAGGCCACTGAATTTTTAATCTAATATTTTATTTTGAGCTAGTGAACCCTACGGATCAAACATAAGCCCATGTCGTTAGGAAATTGTGTTTATTCCTGGGAGGTTGGCAGTGGCAGATAAAAAGTGAAAATAAGATTTTTTCCTCGTAACTGCTACAATGGATGATGGACTAACTACCTTAGCAGCTGCTAGTGCATCTGCATAATAGGGTGGTGGTTTCCTATCTCAAGTTGGGTGGCTTGGAAAGAAAGCATTTTAGTACAAATCAAGCTTCAACTCTCTTGTATTACCTAGACAGTCGGACGGTGACTCTATCCTACCCTACATTAAAATGTAGACCTGTACATCTGAGCAACATTCTCATGTTGTTGGTTGATATATAGGTTGATATATAGGTAGTTTCAGTCATTTTTCCATGTCTTTGTCCTAACTTGAGGTGAAATTCATGTAGGAAAGTGTGTCTAGGTGGTGGTTATTCTCTATCAGCTATACCATAAATCTGTCTAGCTCTGATTAATTTATATTGGTTATTTTTTTTTATTCATACACTAGATAAGTTCCATCATTCTATTTTTTCCTTTTTTCTTTTTTCTGATTATTGTGATTAGTTCTAATACTTAAAATAATCTTGTAATATAATTATTGTATATTTTGACTATTGTATATTTTAACTATGAATCATTTATATAAGAGTTTTGAGATGGGTCTAAGATATAAAACTTTGTACAAAATATTGATATGTACTGTTATGAATTGTTGATATAAATTTTTAGATGGGTCTAACATATAAAATAAATTATTATATGGGTAAGTAAAAAGATTTCATGATTTATTAAATATAATAAATTTATAAAAGCAGATATTATAAACCATTTTTGTTCATTTTAAAAGGTTTTATATATGATAAATTAATTATCACTTAAAAAAAAATTGAATTAAATTATTATATTGTAAAAGGGAAAAGTTGAAAGATAAAATTGTATGAAATACATAATATAATTCAAGGATTTTTAAGTTTGAATTTATTCATTTTTTTTTTAATTTAATAAATTATCATCATAATTACTTGAAAAAAAAAACATTTTTATAAAATGAGAATTTTAATTTATAATTAGTATAATTAATAATAATATTATACAAATATAAATATTTAATGGTGTTTATTGATTTTGATTGTTTTTAGTTTTACAATAAAATTTCAGCATGCAAATATAAATTTCCAAAATTTTTTAAAATTTAACAGACATATCTATCTTAACTTATGATTTGATGTGTCCTCCTAAGCTTGCAAACTAGGAGGGTTGGTCTCAAAAGGCAATTGAGGAGTTGGTCTGGAAAGGAAATTGAGGCTAAGCCTTCAAGTTGTATTTCAAAATTCCCTTTCGTCATACTATACAATCTTGAGGAAGTTGTTAGGAAATCATCATACATGACTATAAGTTGCTACAATCTATCTATGCTCTTTATTTCTTAATGATTGGTGGTTATGTTGGATTTAATTTTACTGGTTTTTGTTGGTTTCTTAAAAGACTGTAATGCTAATTCATATAAAGTTTAATGGTTTCTTAAAAGACTGTAATGTTAATTCATACAAAGTTTAATGTTACAAGTTATAATAACATAGATTTTGTTCTGCAAAATGCTTTCCACCTTGCATTCTTTTTGTGGATATGGGTAAGCAATATGCTCTTTCAGTAAAGAATAAATTCTTGTGTGTAGAGTCATTAGGTTTACTATGGTAATGCCTGTAACATTTTGCAGTCTTTTCTTTGTTGGCTTGTGGTTTAGTGGTTAAGTGGTTGAGACCGGGCATCACCGTATTAATGACCCAAAGTCAAATTTATATCAGAGCCTTAAATTATATGTTGGTTGAATTTTATGAGATTTATATGCAATAATAATTTAATAATTAATAAAAAAAATAGTGTGAAGCACCCTAAATCAACTTATGTTTATACAGCGTTAGAATTTCATTTCAGCTACATATTTGCATCTCATTTAGATTTTCCCATTCCCATGTAGTGATTGTTCCTCAATTTATGCCTTACGGCATTTCTTTTGCAACATTTGGTGCAAATGGTAGTATTATAGGAATTTGGATAATGTATATGTGTAATATGGGTAATGTAATTGGTTATATAACAATGTGTTGTTTTAGAAATTTAATAATATAATTTTAATTTGAAATTTTTGGATTCACTATGATTGACTCGACAAAAATTTGTCAAATTCCAACCAAAACTTCCAAGACAGCCCATTAAAAATAGTTATAAATATATAAAATAAAGATAATAATACAGTTTTGATATTAGGATCAACCTATATATCATTATTTTTTTTAAACAATGAAGACATACATACTTAATTGTTTTAGAAACACATTTTTCTTAATGGTTAAGAACATTTAAATTATAATTATTACGATTATTATATGATTAAATGCTATATTATTAAATAGAAAACACTATATTAATAAATATTAAGGAATTCAAATAATTATAAAAAATTATAAATATATAAAATTATGTTGAACAATCGCACAAACTTAAGACATAATACATTTTTTATTATTCAAATTTCCCAATATTTATTAATTTAACCTCCATATATCCCATAATCATAATCAATTGGATAAAGAAATCCAAGTTTCCTGCTAATTAATACTATCAAATCTTATCTGTGTATGGTTGCCTAACTGAGGAAATTTTGTTGGATTCAATAAAAGGGTGTGAGGTATAATTATGAATATTTACATGTGTATTGTTAAATAAAAATTTCATTGACTAATGAACAAATATGGGTCCTAAATGTAATTAGTTGTCATTAATATTATAGGAATTTGGATAATGTATATGTGTAATATGGGTAATGTAATTGGTTGTTATTAATATTATAGGAATTTGTATAATGTATATGTGTTTAGGTGGAATGTATTAATTTAAATAATTGAATGTATTTAATATGCTATTAGAGAATTATTTAAACATTTTTTTTAATTTTTTTTTGAAAAAAATATAATTATATAATTATATAAGAGTACAATGTGTTGTGGGGAAAAATGCCTATTTAGGACGATCCTATCCACCTAAGGTGTGACAACGCCTTAGCAACAAACGAATACAACTATTATGATTTCTTCCTTTATGAAATGTGAAAGAGGGGAGATCGGCAGACTTACCGTTGTCTTCCGGTTGTCCCTCAAACTAGATCCTCTTCTCTTCGTGTGTCCACAGCTACTTGCCTCCTCGCTTGATCAAGAGAACAACTACTTGAATCCCACGAGATCACAAGAGAACAGCTACCTGTGACAAGAGAACAGCTACTTGCAACAAGAGAAGGACACAATACAAAGGAAAATATACATATTCATAAATGATTCAGGATTAGAAGTAAATCAAATATACTAATGCAATCATACAAAATACACCAGCATATAGGAAAGAATCAAGATAGCTTTATTGAAAGTAACAGGGTTCAGGAAGAGATACAACCCATAGGGCTCCAACCCAGCATCTCCTTCCCAGCAGAATGGAATTCCCTCTTCAGCTCCCTTCAAAGCATAACACACCCAATGTTTCTAACCACAAACCAACAACAATTCTTTGCAAATACCAAATTCCAGCCTCCCTTGACCTCATGGAGAGAGATCTATATATAGGAGTTTTGGAGAGAGGATGAGTCAGCTTTAGGCTGGTATAAAACTGACTAGTGTCCTCTCCCACTTCAGTTCTTGAGTCCACTTGGAGGTTCTTGCTTCCACTTGGAGATTTGGAACCTCTTACTCATCACCAGTCGAATTCCCTGATCCAAGTGTCATTTTGGAAGCTTCCTGGGCATTGACACCTTGAGGAATGACTCTGCCACTTGTCCAAACTCGCTCAGCGCAGGTAGCCTTCTTTCCAGTTGAAATTCAACGCAGGTAGACAGTGGAGCAGTTGACATTCAACGCAGATGCTCAGTGGAGCAGTTGACATGATCCAGAATTGCCTTGTTTTGAGTGTTTTCAGGTGGAGAACTTTTGTGAATTGATGTGGTTTCTTGGCCTTGTTCCTCTAGGGGTAGGAACAACATGTTTAGGGACTTTGGATCCTGTGATTATTGACATTTCATGCTCAGTGATGCCAGGCACAAAAATGTCTATAACAGTTGCCCCCTAAAGTATGAGGCCGTTTATCGAGTGAAATGCTTTATCCAGGAGGGTCCGAAGTTCATCCATCTGCTGGGAGGAGACCTGTAATAAAATACAATACAATACATTATGATTCATACTGCTTTCATGATCTAGCTGAGGCGGGCATTCCCATGCTCAGCTTTATAAATTCATTTTTGTACATAGAACAGACGATCGTCTGATGGTAGACTGATAATTTTGGTGAAAATTATCATCCTTTGAGTAGGATGATCATCTGCTGCAATGATGTACATGTCAAATGTCTTTATTTTTCCTGAATATGTATCGCAGCCCGGATGGATGAAACTAGATCCGGGATCTTCAAACTCGTTCGATCTTCACTCTAAGTACAAGTCGATCCATGTGAGAATTGCGCTGAAGTCGAACATGGAAAGACATTGCTTGATTACCGGTCAATGATGTAAACCGTTAACAAGCGCGAGAGGAATCACCGATAATGATAATGACCCTCAAGGTACTGCAGTACAATTCACGTGGTGTGAATAAAGGACTTGGCGTCGAACACCACTCAAAATCTTCTGGTCGAAGGTCATTGATGTATACCTGTCGCCGGAAGTGAGAAACTTGCCATTGAGGCATGCAAGCTTCAAAGTACTGAAGGGGTTGTTCCTAGATCAACTCCTTGGATAATGAGCTGATGTCGACAAGGAGCGATTCGTCAAAGGAGGGCCTTAATGAATCCCACATCAGTGACACGGAACGGAGCTAATGATTTTAATGGAGGTGAAAACAATATGTGACATATGATTCAGGGTGGCGGTCATGAATGGATGAAGGATAATGTATGGCAGTGGATGGGACCTGGTTGACTCTTTCTGAATGACTTCTCTTGAACATATGGCGACACTGATGCGATGGATCGGTAGCATTAGCCCAAATATGGATGGTATGGCAAGACCATGGTGATGTGACCGGTGAATGAAACAACCCAACCCGATTGTGGTACGGAGGAAAAGTGTCATGTTCAAGAGCGACCTGCTACCATCAAAGTTTTCTTGATTTTTTCCCAATTTTTCCCCAGTCATTGCTGACCAGTACCTCTTTATTTTTGTCAGGCTTGAGGAGGATAACATATACTTGTTCTATAACCTGCCCTTCGGGCAAGCCCATCGCTATGTTTTAACGAGCCTAGCGATAGGGAAACTCGTTCTCGTCTAAAGACAAGTTTGTCGCTATTTAATAATTTTAACGAGTCTAACGACAAGGATAACTCGGTCCTTTTCATTTTTAGAGAGTCTGAAAAGGTACATAAAGTTAACTCCAAAATTCCTTTTTCGTCATCTAATCCCTTAAGTCCGAAAAAGTATAAAACAATACATAAGGGATGAGTTTTCGATAACTTTAACGAGCCGAATAAAACAAGCACTCGACCTTTTTGTGCAATAATCCCTCAGGTCCAAAAAGATTAAAATCTAGAGGAGGGATAGCTCTTCCTATCCTTTAACGAGCTGGAAGGCCAAAACTCGGCAATCTTTTCATATTTTATGAGTCAGTTGAAAAGAGCTTAAAGAAGACTCGTCTTTTGAGGAACGAGTGATAAACAGGGATAACAACTGATTCCAGGTACAGGTTGGAATTTTTCCAATCACGGCAGTGTCACAAGGATGGCTAGGTGAAATCACTCTTCGCAGTTGTTCCTCAAAATGGGTAAACAATCATATGGAGGTGAACGATCGGCCAAATGACAAGCGGAGGTGGCAGGTGCAAACACGACCAAGGCTTTTATGGCTGATAAATTTACGATCACAGTGGTTATTTACCGGGATAGGTTCATTTTTTAGATAAAAATGAGCTTAAACTCTGGAGGAAACATTGCTCACTGCTTATATTTATTTTTTAACGAGCATGAAGACCGCGTTAAAACTGCTCGGATCTTGCGTTTATTTTTTAACGAGCATGAACTTTATGCTAAAACTGCTCGATTTACCCAGTCTTTTGATAAGAGTGTCTCGTCAAGATTTTATTTTTTATGGAGCTTCATCTCACTAAGCTTTGCTCCCCATCCTTTCTTTATACAAGTTAGGAAACGGCTAACCCAAAAAAAAGATAAATAACCGCTCTTTGCTTGCACTCCAAAAGGTTTGCATGCCCCCAGGTATAAAACAGAGTTTCAAGGTTACCTCTACTTACCCTCCGCCAAAACATTTGTTTTAAATCGAGAGAGGCTTACCTGTTTCAGGTTACCCAAAGATTGTCTCGTTACTCTTTCAAACAAGACACTTCCTCGACAATGTCTACCGAAATAGACAAGGGTGAATGACTGGTGCCAAACACTTAACTTTGACAAAAGAATCTTATTCTAGAACAACCCCTCTTCCACCCACGGGCGGGGTACGGACTAGTCATATTCTCCCGCAGAAACCTACCTTATACCCAAAGTTTCCCTACCGAAGCAGGCCAGGATGCATGCCCCCTGGGTTCCAGTCATATCCTCCTGGATTACTCGCGCTCATCAGGAGGACGGACCGTGGGTTGAAACACTTCTTGCGTGAATAGACCATTTAGGGATGGCACATGACTATTTGCGATGTGTGATCCGGGAAACGAAAGTTGGTCCACGAGCTTGACCATTCTTCCTTCATGCGGAAAACACATTACTCTAAAGAGTGAGGAGACTACAGCTCCCATGCAATATATATAGTCTCGTCCAAGGAGTAGGTTATAATCCAAGGGTCCTTGAACGACCATCACGTTCATATGAACGGTCTTCCCTTTCAATGTTATGGGCACATTGGGGAGGATCCCTAAAGGTCGACTGGTTCCTTTATCAAAAACTGATAGATTTCTCATTTCAGGTAAAAGCATCGGTGAACCAAGCGCTTTCCAAGAAATAGAGGAAAGGATACTCACAGATGCCCCCTCATCAATGATAGTGCCAGCCATTACCATTCTATATATTTGACAAATAATTCGGAATGGCACACTGGCTGGCAACCGGGGTCTGCCTAGTTGGTTCCAATCAAAGGACACAACCAGGTTGCTTGGTGGTGGGACCGAATATACGGCCGGATAGTGCTCTGATGAACTTCCTTCCTGCGACAAAGGAATGGTGGCATTGCCCTCTTGATCATCAGAGTCGGTGCTGATGAAGAGAACCTAGACGGTGTCGTCTGCATTCTCCTCTGTGATGGTGTCATTCGAAGATGGAGCCTCTGAAGGCAAAACCGGGTCAACTGCCATATCAACCTTTTGACTTTCGTCAGGCATGGATCTAGACAGTTCTTCTTCAATGACAGGTGCTTCGGCTAACCATCTAAGTGGTTCAGCCGGATTCTCAACTAGTGAGGGACTTGGCAGGAGTCTTTGATATCCAGGAGGAAGATTCGCTCGTAAAATCAGGCGCTCTTCCAGAACTCTTTTTGCCTCGTCTAAGAAGGGACAACGGTGGATGGCGTGATCGCCTTCACAAAGTCTGCAGGGAAATTTAACTCTCCCATTCTGTCCTGGAGCTTCACTCCCACTAGTTGACGGTGAGCAATCAACATGGATATCAGAGGTCGATGCTCCCGAATTGTGCAAGCGGGGGGACCAGTCTCTTAGTATCCGTGGGATACAGGGACAATCTCTATGGAAATGGTCTCCCCTGCATATGACGCATGGCGATTTAGGCCTTACGAGTGCGGTGTGTGGATTTTTGTTAGATGACACTTGCTTGCCCCCAGTCGCCTTAGGCTCCTTCTTCTTCTTTTCCTTCTTCTTCTTCTCCTTCTTCTCCTTAGGAACCCGATTCTTTGATCGACCAGTTCCGTCAAGCGAAGAGGAAGGAGGGGAGGAAGATGAAGTGGAAGGCTGGGAGGCAACTCTTGTCTGATCTAACTGTTGACTCAACTGTTCAGGAGTGGTGGTATTCTGAATGACATTGGTCGAAAAGAGCCAAACTGGTAGGCCAATTGTCAGTCCTGGAAGCGACAATGTGGCCATGTGGGGCGCACCAACATCTCTCCAAGAGGAGAAGGGACTAGGATTTCCACCCAAGGGAACTCCTTGGTTGGTGTGCTCCATCTTTTCAACCTAAAGATCAACGCAGGATTAAAGGGTGATTGTTCCGTTTAAAATAAATTGTTAACGACGCTTTTTAGACACAACTTACTTTTTCAGTTTTAAAGAGTCGAGAAAAAGCTAAAGATGACTCTAGTCTCCTTCGATGTTTCAACAAGCCCGAAGTGACAAATGCTCGGATGGACTTTTTCTGTTATAGAGTCTGAAAAAGGCCAAAAGGAACTGCTCTAGAGATCTAGGCAGAGGGTGTGCCAAACTTTTCGCAAAACCACAGAATACGTTTTACGGTACGGGTGGTCGATCTTCGTGAATGTTGTGTTCACTGCATTGCGATCAGTAGGGCGGCCGACACGGTTTCCTAAGGATAAAAGATATATGCCTATAGGGGTCTCCCAATACATATGCGACGGTACGTGGGAGCACAAATCCGTACTAGCGCTACCGTCTCTCACGAGGAATCACCCACCTTCTTAGAGATCGGCAGTCACTAGGCTTAACGACGCCGGAACACGTCTCTAGCCTAGACCTCTATGTTGTGCGTTATGTTACAAAGCGTTGTTAGGTTCATTCAGTTAATTTTAGGTTGATCTTTTTAAAGTTTGCCTTTCAAGGTTCACCACGAGATGTATGATACAAATTCCTAAATGCAGTCTAAGATGATAAGCAAGCTTTACAATCTTTCAACTTTGAAAATCCTAGCTACTAAGGGAAAAGAGAGCGACTATCTTTTCTCAAAGAGCAATCAGCACACTCTAATGCACTTTCCCTAAATCCAACATGCAAACTATCAAATGCAAAATGCACAATGCAGGTGTTTGTTTTCACTTTCTTATTATAAATGCCTACAAAGAAAGCTTTTTGTACAACTTTGAATTTGCTTTTACAATGATCAAAATAAACAAGTTCACTTTCTTCGAAATCAACAAGGGTAGAAGAGATTACAATCACTTTGCGATTTTCGAAATAAAGACTTGTTTTGATACTTTGAAAGAGACAAATTCAAACCAATAAGCAAAAGTAAAACTATAACACAATCTTTTTGTACAAAAATGGGGCGGAATTCAGGCAAAGGAAAGGGTTATCAAACTAGTACCTATGCTGGTTAAAGGCTGCAAAAACAGAGATCAAAACAGGGCAACAAAGGACAAAGAACCCCAGCTGCTCAAGGCCACACTGGTTCAGCGCAGGTCCAACACTGTCAGTTTTACATTCAGCGCAGGTAGCCCCTTCGGGACCTGCGTTGAAATGCAGACTGCCTTCACAGTGCCTGCGCTGAAGAGAGAAACTCTCGTTTCTCTTGGTTTCTGGGTCACAAAATGCTCAAAAATCAACTGTTTCAGGCCAAATCAGAAACACAAGCAAGGTATAAACAGAGGGATGCTTTGATAGGGTACTAAATACTATCACAAGGATCAATCAAATCATTTGTGGATCTAGTTTAGATCATAGACAAGTCCAACATACTGGATCAAAGCAGCAACTTTTACTTTGCATCCGGGAAAGATGCAGTTCAAGAATTGCTGTCAAGTCTATGAAGTAAACAAATGACGGAAACACAAATGAAATGAATAAACAAGTTCTTCCCCAGCGGAGTCGCCAATTTGTTGTGGGGAAAAATACCTATTTAGGACGATCCTATCCACCTAAGGTGTGACAGCACCTTAGCAACAAACGAATACATCTATTATGATTTCTTCCTTTATGAAATGTGAAAGAGGGGAGATTGGCAGACTTACCGTTGTCTTCCAGTTGTCCCTTGAACTAGATCCTCTTCTCTTCGTGTGTCCACAGCTACTTGCCTCCTCGCTTGATCAAGAGAACAGCTACTTGAATCCCACGAGATCACAAGAGAACAACTACCTGTGACAAGAGAACAGCTACTTGCAACAAGAGAAGGACACAATACAAAGGAAAATATACATATTCATAAATGATTCAAGATTAGAAGTAAATCAAATATACTAATGCAATCATACAAAATACACCAGCATATAGGAAAGAATCAAGATAGCTTTATTGAAAGTAACAGGGTTCAGGAAGAGATACAACCCATAGGGCTCCAACCCAGCATCTCCTTCCCAACAGAATGGAATTCCCTCTTCAGCTCCCTTCAAAGCATAACACACCCAATGTTTCTAACCATAAACCAACAACAATTCTTTGCAAATACCAAATTCCAGCCTCCCTTGACCTCATGGAGAGAGATCTATATATAGGAGTTTTGGAGAGAGGATGAGTCAGCTTTAGGCTGGTATAAAACTGACTAGTGTCCTCTCCCACTTCAGTTCTTGAGTCCACTTGGAGGTTCTTGCTTCCACTTGGAGATTTGGAACCTCTTACTCATCACCAGTCGAATTCCCTGATCCAAGTGTCATTTTGGAAGCTTCCTGGGCATTGACACCTTGAGGAATGACTCTGCCACTTGTCCAAACTCGCTCAGCGCAGGTAGCCTTCTTTCCAGTTGACATTCAACGCAGGTAGACAGTGGAGCAGTTGACATTCAGTGCAGATGCTCAGTGGAGCAGTTGACATGATCCAGAATTGCCTTGTTTTGAGTGTTTTCAGGTGGAGAACTTTTGTGAATTGATGTGGTTTCTTGGCCTTGTTCCTCTAGGGGTAGGAACAACATGTTTAGGGACTTTGGATCCCTTGATTATTGACATTTCATGCTCAGTGATGCCAAGCACAAAAATGTCTATAACACAATGAAAAAAATATTATGCTTATATTACATACATATTACAATATGTTAGCAAAATAAGATATGGATTTTATAAAATTATATTATAAAAGGTTATATTATATATCAACCTGTAACCTTTTTTTTATTTCTTTGATAAATTATAATTACAAAAAAAATATTGTATAATAAAAATATGTATAAGAATAGATTAATTCAATAAAAACATTCTTTTCAATTTTTTTTTAAAGAAAATTTAAACACCTTACTTAATATATGTTTAAATTCATGTGTTGTTAGATTTTCTATTGTTTATAATTTGGCAAAGATTGTTTGGAATTACAAGTAAATTTGAGTAAACAATAAAAATTAAGATTGAGTCAACATAAATGTAGTTAGTTCCAAGCAAAGATTCCTAAACATCTAGGTGTTAGACAACTCATTAAAAATATTTATAAACACATAAAATAAAAATAATAATTTAGTTTTAAGATTAAGATCAAGTGATATATCATTAATTTTTAAAAATAATGGAGACATATAGAATTAATTGTTTTAGAAACACATTTTCTTAGTGGTTAAGAACATTTAAATTATAATTATTATGATTAGTGTATGATTAAAAATTACATTATTAAATAAGAAATACTATTTTAAATAAATATTAAGAAATTCAATTAATTAAAAAAAACTATAAATATATATAATTATGTTGAAAAATCTCACAAACTTAAAACATATTACATTTTTTATTATTTAAATTTCCTAATATTTATTAATTTAACCTCCATATACCACATAATCATAATCATGTAGATATTAATGTAGTCCATTAGAATGATTAAGTTGTGATATTAATGCAGTCCATTACAAGGATTATCTTATGATATTAACAATCTATTGTTTTATTAATAAATAAGTAAAATTATTTTAGATTAATTCTAAATATGAAAAAAATTAATATATACTAATGTGTTGTTTTAGAAATTTAGTAATATAATTTTAATTTGATATTTTTGGATTCATTATGATTGAGTCAATTTTTTTTGTCAAATTCCAACCAGAAATTATTTAGGTGGCTATTACACCTTAAAGACTACTCCTTATTTAGGTGGTTATTACAGCTAATCAAAATTGACAAATAGTTAATTATGATTCACATTACATACATAATTAAAACATATAACTAAAATAAATTCACTACTATACAAAACACGTAGCCATGTGATCTTGAATCTAGAAAAAAAACGAAGTTGTTCCCCAACTATTTTTTATTAGTTAAAATTTCACTTACACAAGCATTAACATTTTTTATCCTCAACAAAATGGAAAATTGTGTATAGTAAATTATGTATGTATGTTTTTTTTTGGCTGGTAAGCACCCAGGGGGATTTGAACTAGTGACCTATGGCAAGGAGTGCCTTAACAATACACCTATTCACCATCAATCCAAAGCCCCATGGGCTAATTATGTATGTATGTTACTTTTAATTTTATTCAACATTAAATTGTTTTGTTGAGATCAAATGTGTTTTCTTTTTCTTTTTAGGTGATTTCATTGTTTTGTCATGGATCCATCTATTTGGAGTTGTCTTCCATTCGAAGTTCTTGAAATTGTCTTCCTGTGGCTCCCTTTATTGGTTGTGATAAAGTTTAGCACTGTTTGTAAAAAATGGAAAAATTCTTTGCAAAACCCTTCTTTATTTTTACATTGCAAGAATGTCTCTATGAACGAATTTGGATTTCTCATTCCTTTCCTTAGTAGTGAAGACAATTATTTTGCTGCTTAATACCTTAATCACAATGGCCACATATCTCAATTTCCTTTGTGATTCATAGATTCAAGATAAAGAGTAGAGTGTATTGTTGGACCAATGGTGGTTTTATCCTTACCAAGAGAATGCTCCCAAACACACAACTATTTTGTATCGAATCCATTTACAAAGGAATTTAAAAACATGGGGCCAATACGAATTGGAGATTGGGGATTCTTTTCATTATTGGAAAATGTATGCAGCAAAAAATATGTTTGGGTTGTTCTCAAACATATGTATCATAGAACGTAGTCTAAATTTTATGTTTGTAGTAGTCGTGATAGGGTACGACAAAGGGTTGTTGTTCCATTTGGTGCACTTCACCCCCTAAGAATGTAGTGTTTTATAAAAGTAAATTGTTTTGGCTGTATCTGGACAAGGAGTATGAAGATTATCCTCGGTACAGGTATACAACCTACTGGTTTGACATAATTAAAAATGAGTGGGGTTTTTCATTTGTTCCAGTCAGCGACATACGGTGTATGTCGTTAGGAATATACATGAATTAGTTGATATGCCTTGTCAACAATGGCTCCACTTCTCTATGGTCAATTGAAGAATTAGATCATTTCCATGTTGGTCAACCATTTGTTGAACTAGGAATTGACTACTTTTAAGATGATTGGGGTTTCAGATGGAAGTTGTTGGAAGCAATTTCTGCAAATATAAACAACAAATTTCTTGGTCATCTTCTATTTCAAACAATCCATGGTCTGGTTCTTATGTGCAACTGCAGTTAAGTTCCTTTCCTATTATATGACATGATGACTCACATTTGTTTTCGAATAGATATTGATAATCCAACTAATGATCAGATGTCTGGGTTTTGGTACCCAACATTGGAGGATTGCAATGATTTGATTGAGTATGGAAATTTTTGGGTTTCTTCATTCTTCAAATTTTTAATATTAATAATTCCTTGGGTTCATAATCCCTTGAGATTTTAGTGTTAATCTCTTCGATTTATTATTCCTTTGTGTTTATTATATCAATCCCTTGGGTTTATTATTCCCTTGGGTTTATATTATTAGTCCCTTTTGTTTAATAGTATTCCCATAGGTTCATAATCCCTTGGGGTTTTAGTATTAATCCCTTGGGTTTATAATATCAATCACTTGGGTTTATTATTCCTGAGTCAAACATGGTTTATTATGATGTTGACCATGGTCCAACATGGAATTATGATAAGGATTTTCTCAATATGAAAATCAATGATGGTCGATCATGTTTATTTAATGTTTACAATATTTTTCTTAGGGTTTATATATGTTGCGTTTATAATATTAATCCCTTGGATTTAATATTATTCGCTTGGGTTCATAATCCATTGGGGTTTTAGTATTAATCCATTTGTTTTATTATTCCTTTGGGTTCCTCATATTAATCCCTTGGGTTTATAATATCAATCACTTCGGTTTATTATTCCCGAGTCAAACATGGTTTATTATGATGTCCACCATGGTCCAACATGGAATTGTGATAAGGATTGTCTCAATATGAAAAATCAATGATGGTCCATCATGTTTACTTTAATGTTAAAATGTTTCTCTTAGGGTTATATATGTTCGGTTTATATTATTAGTCCCTTGGGTTTAATATTATTCCCTTGGGTTCATATTCCCTTGGGGTTTTAGTATTAATCCATTCGTTTTATTATTCCTTTGCGTTTCTCATGTTAATCCCTTGGATTTATTATTCCCTTAGGTTTATAATATCAGTCATGCTAAACCATTGTCAATCATAGCCAACCATGGTCAACCATGTTTGAATGTCACATTGTGACAAGGATTGTCTCACCATGAAAATAAATCATGTTTATTTTAGTGTTTGTAATATTTATATTTGGGTTTACGAATGTTGGGTTTATAATATTACTCCATTGGGTTTAATATTATTCCCTTGGGTTCATAATTGCTTGGGGTTTTAGTATTAATCCCTTGGGTTTATTATTAATTTTGGTTTGTAATATCAATCCCTTGGGTTTATTATTCCCTCATGTTTATAATCAATCATGGTCAACCATGGTTGAATTTCACATTGTCACAAGGATTGTCTCACCATGAATAAATCATGTTTATTTAAATCTTTGTAATATTTAACAAATGGTGGGTTTATAAGAGTAGTCCCGTGGGCTTAATATTATTCCCCTAGGTTTATAATATCAATCATGGTCAACCATTGTCAACCATAGCCAACCATGGTTAGCCATGTTTGAATGTTGCATTGTGACAAGGATTGTCTCACCATCAAAATGAACCATGTTTATTTTAGTGTTTGTAGTATTTATATTTGGGTTTATCAATATTGAGTTTATAATATTAGTCCCAGAAGTTTAATATTATTCCCTTCGGTTCATAATCCCTTGGGGTTTTAGTATTAATCCCTTAGTTTTATTATTCCTTTGCGGGTTATAATATCAATCCCTTCGAGTTGGGCATTCCCTTAGGTTTATAATATCAAGAATGATCAACCATTGTCAATAATAGCCAACCATGGTAAACGATGGCTGAATGTCACATTGTGACAAGGATTGTCTCCCCATGAAAATAAATCATGTTTATTTTAGTCTTTGTAATATTTATATTTTGGTTTACAAATGTTTGGTTTATAATATTAGTCCCTTGGGTTTAATATTATTTTCTTGGGTTCACAATCCCTTAGGATTTTAGTATTAATCCCTTGGGTTTATTATTCATTTGGGTTTATAATATCAAACCCTTGGGTTCATTATTCCCTTAGGTTTATAATATCAATCATGGTCAACCATGGCTGAATGTCGCATTGTGATAAGGATTGTATCACCATAAAAAAATCATGCTTATTTGAGTGTTTGTAGTATTTATATTTGGGTTTACCAATTTTGGGTTTATAATATTAGTCCTATGGTTTAATGTCACATTTTGACAAAGATTGTCTCACCATGAAAATAAACCATGTTTATTTTAGTGTTTGTAATATTTATATTTGGGTTTACCATATTAGTCCCATGGTTGAATGTCCCATTTTGAAAAATATTGTCTCACCATGAAAATAAATCATTTTTGTTTTGGTATTTGTAATATTTACATTTGGGTTTACGAATGTTGGGTCTATAATATTAGTCCCTTGGATTTAATATTATTCCCTTGGGTAGATAATCCCTTGGGGTTCTAGTATTAATCCCTTGGGTTTATTATTCATTTGGATTTTAATATCAATCCCTTGGGTTTATTGTTCCCTTAGGTTTATAATATCAATCATGGTCAACCATGGTTGAATGTCACATTGTGACAAGGAATGTCTCACCATGAAAATAAATCATGTTTATTTTAGACTTTGTAACATTTATATTTGGTTTTACGAATGTTGGGTTTATAATATTAGTCCCTAGGGTTTGATATTATTCCCTTGGGTTCATAATCCCTTAGTTTTTAGTATTACTCTCTTTAATTTATTATTCATTTGAGTTTATACTATAAATTCCTTGGGTTTATTATTCCTTTTGGTTTATAATATCAATCATGGTAAACCATTATCAGTCATAGCCGAACATGGTCAACCATGGTTGAATGTTGCATTGTGACAAGAATTGTCTCACCATCAAAATAAACCATGTTTATTTTAGTGTTTGTAGTATTTATATTTGGGTTTACCAATGTTGTGTTTATAATATTAGTCCCATGGTTGAATGTCGCATTTTGACAAAGATTGTCTCACCATGAAAATAAACCATGTTCATTTTAGTGTTTGTAATATTTATTTTTGGGTTTACAAATGTTGGGTTTATAATATTAGTCCCTTGGGCTTAATATTATTGCCTTGGGATTTTAGTATTAATCCCTTGGGTTTATTATTCATTTGGGTTTATAATATCAAATATTTGGCTTTTTTATTCCCTTAGGTTTATAATATAAATCGTATCCAAACATGGTCAACCATGTTTGAATGTCGCATTGTGACAAGGATTGTCTCACCGTCAAAATAAACTATGTTTATTTAAGTGTTTGTAGTGTTGATATTTGGGTTTACCAATGTTGGGTTTATAATATTAGTCCCATGTGTTTAATATTATTCCCTTCGGTTCATAATCCCTTGGGGTTTTAGTATTAATCCCTTCATTTTATTATTCCTTTTATTTTAGATTATCAATCATGGTCAACCGTTGTCAATCATAGAAAACCATGGTCAACCATGTTTGAATGTCGCATTGTGGCAACGATTGTCTCACCATAAAAAATAGAACATGTTTATTTTAGTCTTTGTAGTGTTTATATTTGGGTTTAACAATGTTGGGTTTATAATATTAGTTCCATGGGTTTAACATTATTCTCTTGGGTTCATAATCCCTTGCGGTTTTAGTATTAATCCCTTAGTTTTATTGTTCCTTTAGGTTTATAATATCAATCCCTTGGGTCTATTATTCCCTTAGGTTTATAATATTGATCATGGTCAACCATTGTCAATCATAGACAACCATGGTCAACCATGGTTGAATGTCACATTGTGACAAGAATGGTCTCACCGTGAAAATAAACAATGTTTATTTTCGTCTTTCTAATATTTATATTAGGCTTTAGCAATGTTGGGTTTATAATATTAGTCCATTGGGTTTAATATTATTTCCTTGGGTTCATTATCCCTTGGGGTTTTAGTATTAATCCTTTGCGTTTATTATTAACATGGGTTTATAATATCAATAATGATCATCTTTACTAATCTCTTGTGTTTGTAATATCAATTCCTTGCGCTTATTGATCCCTTAGTTTTTTAATATTTATCAGTTGGGTTTACTAATTCCTTGGGTTTATAGTATTAAATAGTTGGGTTTATTAGTTCCTTGGGTTTACAATATTAGTCCCTTTTGTTTAATATTATTCGTGTTGGTACATAATCCCTTAGGATTTTAGTATTAATCCCTTGAGTAATAATAAACAAAAGAGACTAATATTATAAACCGAATGTATACAAACCCTAAGATAAATTTTAAAGATACTAAAATAAACATGGTTGAATTAATAAAGTCTAAGAATAATATTAATAATAATAATATTATTATTATTATTATAATAAGTTTATATTATTATAATAATATTTGTATAATAATCATAAATATATAAATATATAAGAATATCATTGTTATTATTTATATAGTTATTAATAATGATAAATAGTTGGTCTTTAAAAAATCACACGTAATAATTCACTTGTCACAATTTTAATTATTATTGGATCATGGTTGTTATTATGAGTTAATATTATTATTATAATAATAATTCAATATAATTGTGATTATTATTATTATTATATATTATTATTATAATATAATAATAATAATATAATATAATAGTAATTATTATTATTATTAATAGTATAATAGCTATTATATTATTATTATTATATGATGTTATAATAATATTAATTATATTATTGTTATAATAATAATTATATTTTTTTAATAATATAATGATAATCTAATATTATTATGAGCTATTATTATTGTTAATTAATATATAATAGGAGTTTAGATTATTATTATAATATTAATATAATAATCATATAATAATATATATAAATAATCTGGGTATTAATATTTATATAGTTATTAATAATCTTAAATAGTTGGTGTTTAAAAAATATTCATGATAATTAATGTGGTTGATATAAATCTATCGAGGTATATCAACCATATTAGAAAATATAGTTATATATATCTATTATAGATATATTGGAAAATATAGTTATATATATGTATTATATACGTTTATTAATATTTATCAATCACATTAGTAAATGTAATTGTGTTAGTGATATTTATTAGAGAAAATCGAAAAAAATAAAAATAAAAAAAATTGTAATTAACCTTCGACATTGAGAAATGCCATTTATTTTCCCTCTTTTAAAAAAGAGGTTAGTTTCTCAAAATAAGTTACCATTTCAGAAAGCGAGTTGCGAAGGTTTTAAAGATGTTTATTAAAAAGTATACAATACTTTTAAGAGAAACAATATTGTGTAATGAATCCTGACTTAGATGGAGGGAAGATGTTGTATACACTATCTAAATGGCCGTATTATGATAGAACATTTTTCAGTATGATTTTATTAATTAATTTTTAATAATTATATGCTTTAAATAAGTTTTAATGTTTTTAAAATGAATAATCATATTTTTAATGAAAGGAGGTGTTATATATATATTACTTAAATTCATAAAATAAAGGTGATTTATTAATATAAAATTTTCAATTAAGTTTTAATAAATATATTTTTTAATCATAATTTTAATAAAATATAATAATTATTAATAAAATAATATAATTTTTAATTAAGTTTTTGTTAAAAACTTAATGATTTCAATATTAATATAATTTTTTCATATTATTAATTCTAATTTCTTTTCAAGGTGTTATTATAAGTGTTATAGCATTAATACAAGTTAGGATGGGGGCTAATTTGTCGCCCTTAACTTAAGCCTTATCAAGGAAGCTATGGAACCATGCTTCACACTTCTGTAAAACTTGCAACCAATATTGTGCCATGTAGTTTGGCACATGTGAGAGAGGATTTGTTGCAAATGCACTACATCATGCAATCAATAATGATCCATAGTGTTATGAGAATTGAGAAACACATGATTAAATAGGGAAATTCACCCATGCTTTCAAGCCATTTGTGTTATATGCTATCGGAGAAATGGAATCCTACTAATTTGGTCATCATCATGCCAGGTCATATTGTTGTTTTCTTCTTCTGATTTCCAGTGGAATGACCATGCCCTCCTGATCTAGCCTCTCCCTTTAATAATCCTCTAGAATTTCTCTATCATGCTCAGTATCAATGCATTGCTTTGGGTTGGTTACAAAATGGTCATGTTGATTGATGCTCACTAGCTGCACCAAAATCGAGGAAAAAGAAGACTTAGGGATGCAGCTTAGTAGATTACCTCTCACCTTTATCTTAGATAATTGTGAGGTTCATGGTAACTCAATCTGACTTTTTACTCAACTCTTAGCTCAATTTCTTGTTGCATTTTTCAGGTGCATTGACTTGTATTAGAATTGTGTCGTTGTCCACCTCTTGAAACACTCTCCCTCAACTTGGTACTCTAGGTTTACCTTTGGTCGATGTGCCTTTACTCATATTCCCTTGTCTACTTATGGTACAGACTTCTTATTTAGTTGTGGGGGTGTTCTAAGCCACTTACTCTTTCATATCTTTCCTTTGTGCCTACATTGTCTCTCTGTTTTGGCTTCTCACAACATTGCTTGCTTGGTCTATCCCACACCGCTTCTTTGCATGCTTCTTCTCTACTATGAATATAATTACCCAACAACAAGCTAGGCATTGACATTGTTTCTCCTCTTACAAGGAAGGTATCTCACAAGATCACCAACGAGCTCATGGCATTGTCTAGTGACTTTGTGACTCCTCTCCAAACCAGATTCAATTTGAAATTCACCAAGCCTCTTTAGAAGCCCAAGAAGAAAGGATTCACAAGTCTTGGAATTCCTGACCAAATGGCATTCTAATCTATAGTATACTTGCAAGAAAAAAACATTTACTTATGCACTATATATCTCTATTGGCATATGAATACACTAATTGGAAAAAATATTTTGGCAAGGAACAAAGGAAAGTGAGATTTTTCTCATCGGATGGAGCACATATAGGAGGACCATAAAACCATGCTTCTAGAACACCAAGACATGGCACTAAGGCTCACAAGAATTGAAGCACTATTTTCTAAAGGAAAGGGGCCAACCTCCCCTAATACTCCTACTACACTCATAGATATCTCAAACTTGACCTAATAGATTTCATTATTTTATTTTTTTTATCATAATTACTCTCATTTATTATATTTTATGTCTTTTTATTTAAAAAACATAAACTTTACATAATATTTATAAGATTTTCAACAAAAACTTTTCTCTTTTTTTTTTTCTAAGTAAATGTAATCTATTAATATGTACAGAAGGTTACAAAGAGGACAAGGCCTCGAACAAGGTATCGAAGAGTGTCAACATAGTCTGGACTGCCCCAACATCGGGGAAACCAGTTCAGTGAGAGTAGAAATTTCAAAAATGGTATCACTTCTCAAGTCTAGACGCCACAGAAAAACAGAAAGATGGTTCCATATAGGAAGCCATAACCCAAGAAACACAAGCAGAGAACAAAGAAACCAGATAATGAACACCTGGGCATCCATAGCTTGTTGGCATTATGATACAAGTGTTGTCCTTGATGGCAACTCACTCAGAGGTTGGTACAGGTGATGGCAACTTAATCAGAGGACAGATCTTAGTACAGCAGACCAAGAAATTTCATACACGTAGGTTCATTAAGCCCAAGTCGCGTATACAAGCAGGTTCACTATATACCAAGTCGCGTATATGCAGGTTCGCTATATACCAAGTCGCGTGTACACGCAGGTTGGCTTCAGTAAAAGAGTGTGTATGTGGAAAACTTATCTTTGGTCCGTGGCGGTTATTCCTTGGAAGTTGTGCCTATAGTTTTGGACCATGGTGTCTCGACGAACGTGTTGATCCCTAGTTTTGAAGCTGATGGTATTGTGTTACTATGGTTTTGGACCGTGGTATTGTAAAGGGCCTAAGGCTATATAAGGAGAAGATCATTAGGCAAGTGGAAGCATGCATTGTGTGTCTGACGAAGTGAGAAGATCTGGTATTACTTTTTATCTGTTCGGGACGCTTGGCAAGGGTCGGATCTGACAGCGAAGGCATAAGTAATTATTTCTAGATCTGCACGCGGGTTGCCTTTGGAGAAAGCGCGTATACACGCGTTTTTGGTACAGTGAAGTAGCGTATGCATAATAAGATTTGATATTTCAGGTTGCTGTTGATTCTGGTGGTCGTTGCAGAGTTCTGGGCTCTGGTTTGGGTTCTGTGTTCTTGATGACAGGGTTTCAGTGATTCAGTATTGGGTTTTTTAATGAATTATGATGCAAGTATAAGTTGATGATTGTGTTGCAATAATGTTTGTTTTTTACTCTTGGATCCAGTCTGAAAATTGAGGAAACGTGGTCCCCGAAGGAAAGAAGGTTGTAGGGTCAGCACCTACATACTATTAAATGGATCGGCTAGTACAAGAGCTGAGGGGGTTGTAGCTCCCTTCCAGAAGTAGTTGGAAAACGAGAGAGGGTTGTAGCCCTCTGCAGGTTGTAGCCTGCGTACTGGTAAAGGACTGCACCAGTACATTGTAAAAGAAGTTTCTTATTAAAGAAGAAAGAGACAAATTGCAGCAGGTGGTTTTCACCCACATTGGGTTTCCACCTTATATCATGGTGTTCATGTGTGTGGCTCTTGTATGATGTTCTGTTCTGTTATACTGCACTTGTTTACTGTTAATATGCTTAATAATGTTCTGATGCATTTACTGAAGATTAAGCTAACTGAATTATAAGATCTCTAGATATACGCTAGTTGCATTAGACACAGTAGCGTGTACACGCGGGTTCACTTAATTGAAGTAGCGTATATGTTTCTGAGTATGAAATTGGAAAGGTTTTACTGATCTGATAATACTGATTCACCCCCCCCTCTCAGTATTATTTCCAACAATTGGTATCAGAGCAGGTCCTTTAGAGGAAGCTTGATCGCTTGAAGGAAAAGATCCATCATAATGGCTAATCCAGAAAGAGAGGCAGACATCAGGCCACCAGTCTTTGACGGGAACAATTTTACTCACTGGAAGATAAGAACCAATGCATATCTACAATCACTTGGAGCAGAAATTTGGGGAATCGTAGAAGGAGGATACAAATTCCCATCAGCAACTCCTACAGATCCAGCAGAGAAAAAGCAATATGAGCTCAATGCCAAAGTTGTTACTGTCCTATTGAGTAGTTTGACACAATCAGAATTTATGAAGATCATGCATTTCAAATCAGCTAAGGAAATATGGGACAAAATCGTCACAAGCTACGAAGGAGATGATCAGGTAAAAAGAGCAAAGCTTCAAACTCTCAGAATCTGGTATGAAACTCTTAAGATGCATAGTAATGAAAGCATAGCTAATTATTTCCTGCGTATGGATGAGATTGTGAATTGTATGAGGGATCTGGGTGAAGAATTTGAGGAAGTTGTCTTAGTTGAAAAGGTTTTGAGATCTCTGTCTGCTAAATTTGATTCTAAAGTATCTGCCATAGAAGAAAAGGAGAATGTGCAGAAAATCACCATGTCACAGCTTCACGGGATCTTAACTGCTTTTGAAATGCGACAAGAGGTACCACCAGAAGCCGCATTCGAAGTGTCAGAGGAAGAAGATGAGGTAAATTTTGTCAAGAATCTTGAACGGGGAACTGGACGGTTCAAAGGTAAGCTACCTTTCAAATGTTTTCTATGTGGTAGAGTTGGTCACTATGCTGCTAGATGCCCTCATAACAAAGGAAAGATATCTGAAGAAGATGGTAGAAGCTATTATACCCATATTACAAGTTCATTCAATGATAGTGAAGATATTAGAAGTCTCATGGCACATGAAAAGAAGAATGCTTCATCCAATAATAGCAAAGATATTAAAAGTCTCATGGCACATGAAAAGAAGAATGCAGAAAATGAAGAAGTTACCAAATTAAATGAACAATTGGAGACAGTAACCAGGGTAAGGGAGCAATTGCAGGATGTAGTAAAGGATTAGAGCATAACTATTCAAAGGCTTGAATCAAAGATCCTCTCTCTAAAAGAAGATCTTAAAAAATCAAGAGAACAGAACAGAGAAGCTCTTGAAGATCAAGAACATGAAGTGATCAAACTAAAGCGACAAGTGGAAGAAGGAAGAAAAGATGAAGAATACCTAAGGAATCAGTATCTGAAAAAGGAAGAACAACATCAAGTTGAGGTAAATATCTTGAAAGGTAAACTAGAAGAAAAGGATAAGCTTTTACGATTTCAAGATAGTACTAAAGTCTTGGATGATATTCTTAATAGCCAAAGGTCTCCTGCTATCAAGACTGGTCTTGGTTTTCACGAATATGTTGAAGGTGAATCTAGTTCACAAGGTGAGGCAAGAAACTCTAATGAGAAATCTGAAATGCTCAACAAGGAACAACCAAGGAAAGAAATTGCTCAAGGAAGATCCTTTACTCCTAACTATGGACGTGATAGACGATCATTTTCTCCACTGCATAATGTTGAATGTTATGTATGTCATAATTTTGGACATGTTGCAGCCAGATGTAGAAGTAGAATGGTTCAAGACCATTACAAAAGATCATCGCATCCCAGGTATTTCAGAGGATATTGCTTTTCCTGCAATGCATATGGACACAAAGAAATTGATTGCGATAGAAGGAACATGAAATATGTAAGATGTTATACATGCAACAAATATGGACATATAGCAAGGGAATGCAGAAGCAGATTTTAAAATTCAAAACAAGAGGACCATACATCATCACAGTTCCAGGAATTGAAGAAGACAGAGACAGAAAAGTGTGGCATAACTCAGTCAGCTGATATAACAGACACAGGGGAATCTGAAAGTGATGAAATTCAGTATTCCATCTTGCATACGCTGATATAATGAAGACAAGTCGCGTATATACGCGAGTTACAGGCTGCAAAGTCGCATATATATAGAAAGGGCAGCAGAACAGACCCAGGAAATGGTTCAGTCATGGTTGAATCAGGCTCAGGGGGAGCATAAAGGGCAGCAGAACAGACTCAGGAAACGGTTCAGTCATGGTTGGCTCACACTCAGGGGGAGCATATTCTTCAAATAATTCATTATTGGCATTATGGTTAGAAGTTGATGATGAAACTAAATGATACATCTTATTGTTTGATCAAAGGAATGGTTTTGCAGGCTTATGATAAATAGTTATTGCTGGACTTAGAACCTGCATCTGCTCAGGGGGAGCATGGATGGATTGATACAATTTGGCATATACAAAGGGGGAGCCAAATCAGAAACTTCAGCATGTACTCAGGGGAAGTATGGACAGCAGTATGGATAGCAGAAGGTATACCAAAGAAGAGAATATCTTGGTCCGCCCTTTGCCCTTGATGTCAAAGGGGGAGAGTGACTTGGTGTGGTGGTTGCCATCAAGTCCAAAGGGGGAGATTGTTGGCATTATGATACAAGTGTTGTCCTTGATGGCAACTCACTCAGAGGTTGGTACAGGTGATGGCAACTTAATCAGAGGACAGATCTTAGTACAACAGGCCAAGAAAGTTCATACACGCAGGTTCATTAAGCCCAAGTCGCGTATACAAGCAGGTTCACTATATACCAAGTCGCGTATACGCAGGTTCGCTATATACCAAGTCGCGTGTACACGCAGGTTGGCTTCAGTAAAAGAGCATGTATGTGGAAAACTTATCTTTGGTCCGTGGCGGTTATTCCTTGGAAGTTGTGCCTATAGTTTTGGACCATGGTGTCTCGACGGACGTGTTGATCCCTAGTTTTGAAGCTGATGGTATTGTGTTAATATGGTTTTGGACCATGGTATTGTAAAGGGCCTAAGGCTATATAAGGAGAAGATCATTAGGCAAGTGGAAGCATGCATTGTGTCTGACGAAGTGAGAAGATTTGGTATTACTGTTTATCTGTTCGGGACGCTTGGCAAGGGTCGGATCTGACAGCGAAGGCATAAGTAATTATTTCTAGATCTGGACGTGGGTTGCCTTTGGAGAAAGCACGTATACATGCGGTTTTGGTACAGTGAAGTAGCGTATGCATAATAAGATTTGATATTTCAGGTTGCTGTTGATTCTGGTGGTTGTTGCAGAGTTCTGGGCTCTGGTTTGGGTTCTGTGTTCTTGATGACAGGGTTTCAGTGATTCAATATTGGGTTGTTTAATGAATTATGATGCAAGTATAAGTTGATGATTGTGTTGCAGTAATGTTTGTTTTGTACTCTTGGGTCCAGTCTAAAAATTGATGAAACGTGGTCCCTGAAGGAAAGAAGGTTGTAGGGTCAGCACCTACATACTAGTAAATGGATCGGCTAGTACAAGAGCTGAGGGGGTTGTAGCTCCCTTCCAGAAGTAGTTTGAAAATGAGAGAGGGTTGTAGCCCTCTGCAGGTTGTAGCCTGCGTACTGGTAAAGGACTGCACCAGTACATTGTAAAAGAAGTTTCTTATTAAAGAAGAAAGAGACGAATTGCAGCAGGTGGTTTTCACCCACATTGGGTTTCCACCTTATATCATGGTGTTCATGTGTGTGGCTCTTGTGTGATGTCCTGTTCTGTTATACTGCACCTGTTTACTATTAATATGCTTAATAATGTTCTGATGCATTTACTGAAGATTAAGCTAACTAAATTATAAGATCTCTAGATATACGCTAGTTGCATTAGACACAGTAGCGTGTACACGCGGGTTCACTTAATTGAAGTAGTGTATATGTTTCTGAGTATGAAATTGGAAAGGTTTTACTGATCTGATAATACTGATTCAACCCCCCCCTCTCAGTATTATTTCCAACATAGCTGGCCTCGTACTATCATCAAGCATCCCCTGCCTGCTCTCCATCTTTTTGTTTCCACTCCTTGGATTCCACCGATGCGAAATTGCAATGCAATCTGAACGCAATCACATATCGCTGGAAGTAATGGACTTTCCCTTTGGTCTGCCCATACTGCGATCTTCTGACGAGTCCACGACATCGCATCGTACAGGAGAGAGTGTGTTGGCTCCGCCTCTTGGAAATAGCCCGACGCAATATTGTGATGTGATCTGATCGCAATTGCATATCGCTGGAAATAAAGGCATTTCCTTTTGGTCTACCCAAACTACGATCCACTGTCAGGTCGTCACCCTTGCATCGCACATGAGAAAGTGAGTAGGCTCTGCCCCTTGGAAACCGCCGATGCGATATTGCGATGCGATCTGATCGCAATCACATATCGCTATTAGCTAAGGCCCTGCCCTTAGGTCTCCCTATTCTGCGATCTGCCAAGATAGTGATGCGATCAAATTGCAATCGCATATTTCTGGTTATCGATATGCGACCCGCCATTATTGTTGTATTGAAGAGAGCCGAAGTCTGAGATATGCTGGAGCAAGCAGAGGCATGAACCGGAGTTGAGGATAGGATATGATGTCCGGAACGACTTAAAACAAATCCAATGAACCCTTCTCTTCTCAAATGCAGAGGTCCATTGATCAAAATCCAAATATTTGGCTTGTCCTGGGTAGGCTGGTGTCGCCCCATCTCGCCCCACCCCTGGCCCGTCATATTTAATGCCCGCCTATATATCCGCATCTAGGAGAGTTGCATCCCTTTGAACCAGTATTTTTCATTCCTGATTTTGATCATGATTCTAAATTGTGTCTAGAGCACCAACGAGAAGAGTGTGCCCAGTTTCCACCTCCAAATTGGCAAGCAAATCAGCAAACTTGTTTCCTTCCCATTTAATGTGATTGAATATGATGGAACGATAGGTATGAAGAAATTGTTCTATTACATCCAATCGGCTTCAAGTCTCCAACTATTGGCAATTTTATGTGCATGTGCCCCATTGAGGAGTTGATTGGCTAGGTTGATGAGGATTAGGGAATCACCTTCGAGCTTCAGAGGTTGGAAGCCATGACGTTGGGAAAGGAGTAATCCTTGCCAGAGACCCTCCAGTTCAATCGAGTTGTTTGTGTCCCAGCCAAGGTTTCCGAAGTAGATTAGAAGAGGTGAACCCTTATGATCTCTAAATATGCCACCAAATCCTGTTTTGTCGGGATTGCCCTTTGAAGCTCCATCAAAGTTGAGTTTGAAAGTATGCTTTGGAGGGGGGGTCCATAAGTGCTTTTTGATGTTGTTTCCTTCTGAAGGTCTGTGATTGTGAGTACCTTGTGGGAGTTGTATGTTCCAATTTTCCTAGATGGCTTTTTCATTCGCAAGAGTGGGAAAATCTTCTGTGTGCCAAGTTTGAAGCACCAAGGTCTCTTTAAGATTGAGACAGAAGTTGCCCCAAATGATTTCTATAGGAGTGTTTTGATATTTGAATATGTGCTTGTTTCATTCTTTCCATATTGTCCATAGTAGAAGGCCAGGAATCAATCTCCATAATTGGTTGAGAAGTTCAATTTTATAAGGGTTCTGGTGCCAATGGCGAATGGAGTTGATTATATCTTCAGACACTTTGCATCTTTTTTGACAACGGAAGCTAGCTTTCTCCCACAGTTGGTTGGCAAGAGTACAAGAGTCCAAGAGGTGTTGGAGCAATTCCTCTTGAGAATTACAATTGAGACATATGGAGGGCCCGTGAAAGTTTCTTTTCCTAAGATTGTCCCAAGTGAGGATTTTCCGGTGCCCAACAAGCCAAAGGAAAAGGGAGACTTTGGGCCACATACTCGGTGACCAGATTCTGCCCCAGATAGGATCCAGGGGCATTGGATCATTGTAAATAATTTTATAAGCCTCTTTGGTGGTGAAGGAACCTTTTGGGGTATATCCCCATCTTAAGTTATCCCTGCCTATGGATGATCTAATACGTCGATTCTGGAGCTCACTCTCCATGACCTCCTTAGTCTGGTTATCTGCATTCCTGATCAGCCTGTCGATCTGTTTCCATTGCATATACCCCTGTTCTGTCTCTAGAATCCATTGTTGCTGGACGGATTACTTTTGTTGCTCCTCCCACTCTTGGCAAGGAGGTAGTCTATAGATCCTATTGAGCTTTGGTAATTGGTTCCAGGCATCCGTCCATAACCGAGCAGTGTTGCCATTCCTTATTTCCCAAAAGCTATGTTGTTGGATCAACAAGAAGTGTTGGCTGGCTGCGTTCCATATTAATGATCCCTTTTTAGTTGGAGTGAATCTGATTAGCTCCTCTGTTGGTCTGTGATTGGCATATTTGGTTGTCCAGATGGCTTCCCATGGCTTATTGGGAGCAGAGAGCCATTTCCACCATATTTTTTCACCCATGATAACATTGTTGTGATGAGGATCTCTTAGGCCTATACCCCCTTGTTTTTTGGGCTTGCATGCTGTCATCCATTTTGCCAAGGCCCATTTGTGATTTGTGCTAGTTGCACCCCAGAGAAAATTGCGCTGTAGAGCTTTTATTTTTTTAAGGACACATTTAGGCACTGCCAAGATAGAGAAAAGGTAGAGAGGCATTTCCTGTAGCACAGCTTTGATTAGCACTAATCTGCTAGCTATGTTCAAAGTTCTTTGAGTCCATAAAGTGAGATGAGATTCAAGTTTCTCAAGGAGCATATGCCAGGAGGTGTGCTTGATGGCAAAATCTATTAAGGGAGCTCCAAGGTATTTGGAAGGTAAGGAGGCTATGGAGAATCCAAAAATGCGGGTAATAGCATGATTAGTAACATGGGGGGTGTGAAAAAAGAAGATCTGCGATTTGGCCATGTTTATGCTCATCCCTGAAGCATCAAAGAAATCATTCAGAAGGGATTTAAAAAGGGAGGCTTCCTGAAGAGAAGGGTATCCAAACAACATGTTGTCATCCATGAACTGTTGATGAGTGATGGCTAGAGAATTGTGTATGGATAGACCTTTGAGATGCTGGGAGAGGAGGGCATGTTTGATATGGCGACCCAGACCTTCCGCCATTAGAACGAAAAGGAATGGGGAAAGTGGATCTCCTTGTCTGATGCCTCTAGAGGGGCTGAAAGGTCGAGAGGGTATGCCATTAATGAGGATAGAGAAAAAAGTTGTGGAAATTAAACTTAGAATCCATCGAACCCACATTGGGGAAAAACCAAAGGCTGTTAGCATTTTTTGAATATAGGTCCAACTCAACTTATCAAAGGCTTTAGAGAGGTCAATCTTGAGAATCATACCTACCTGTTTGGAGTGCTTGAGGGAGTGTATGATTTCATGCATGAGGATGATGTCATCCAATATTTGTCTACCTTCTACGTATCCAGCTTGTTCAGGCGATATGAGCAAGGGCAGAAGCGGCTTCAACCTGTTGGCAATGACTTTAGATATCACCTTGTAAATGACATTGAAAAGTGCGATTGGACGAAATTTTTCTGGAGTGCTGATGTTCTCTTCTTTTGGGATGAGAGCGATGAAAGTTGAGTTTAGGGAGGGAAAAATCCAATGAAGAGTATGTGATTCCTCCAGCACTTGCCACACCTCTTCTTTTATAAGGTCCCATAAGGTGTGGAGGAATGTAGTAGTGAAGCCATCCGAGCTAGGAGATTTTCCCTCCTTGAGATGGTTCATAGCCAAATCCACCTTCTGAGGCATGACTGGTCACAAAAGGAGTTGGTTGTGTTCTTCTGTGAAGATTTTTGGCACATTTTGAGTGATCCTTTCTATAGCAAGTCGTCTATCAATTTGGGGTTCTTGATGGACTTCCTACAAGTGACTGATGAACTCCTGTTTGATCTCTGCATGGTTTTCCACTCTTTCCCCTCCTTGCGTTTGTATGAAAGAGATGGTATTGTGCATTCTTCTCTATATTGTTGTTCTGTGGAAGAATTTAGTGTTCCTTTCTCCTTCTTTCAGCCATCTAATCCTTGATTTCTACTTCCAAATAATTTCTTCTTGCTTTCTTCTCTCCTCCAATTGATTGTGAATGTGATTTTCCTATTCCAAAGTCCCTTCCTTGTATCCCTCTATGATTATCTATTGCTGGAGTTCTCCCATTTCTTTGTTAAGTTCTTGTTGATCCTGGAAGATGTTGCCAAAAGCCTCTTGATTCCATCATTTGATTTGGCTTTTCAAGAATTTGAGTTTTTGTTGAAACTGAAACATTTTTTAGCCTTCTAGCACAGGGAATTTGTTCCAAATGGATTTGATGAAGTCTTTGAAAGCGGGATGTGTGAGCCAAAAAGCTTCAAAACAGAATGGACACCTGATCGAGTTTCCTAGTCTTTTCCATTGGAGAGAGATAGGCCAATGATCAGAGCCTGAAAAAGGAAGAATTGAAGTCGAGATGTCGCCTCCAAGATGCACTGCGTTATCAGAGATGAGGTATCTATCTAGTTTGGACACGATTTGTTGCCTTCTAGCCCTGCGATTGCTCCAAGTGTGCATTCCATTGCAGAATTGCATATCAATAAGCAGATTGTTTTGGATAAATTCTTTGAAGTGGCCATTTTCCAATTCGAGCTTAGCGCGACCTCCCTGCTTTTCCTCTAACTTGGTGATCATATTGAAGTCGCCTCCGATGATCCACAGTGGATGGACTTTGTTGAAGTTAAGCGCTTGTATTGTGTCTAGAAGAGCAATTTTGTTACCTGCCTCTTGTGGGAAGTAAACAATGGTGAGATGGCCATGAATGTTGGTGCCGATTATATGAAAAGTATCTTGTATAATGTGATGGGAAGCATGAAAGTCTGAAAGCGTTATGGCTTGCATGTTCCAAGCAATAGCCAGTCCCCCGAAGGCACTCGAAGCATCCACTGCAACCGAATGACAACCCGACCATGCTCTTGAGAGGATGTTTCCAAGAGTGTTACTATTACATTTTGTTTCCTGCAAAAATAAAATCTGAGGCTGCTCCTGTTTTATCATGTTTTTTATCATCCTGAATTTCCTAGGGTGATTGAGCCCTCTTATATTCCGTGAGGTGAGCTTCATGGTTCACTGTTAGTGGCAGACTTGTAATACTTAGTTAGCTTAGCATATCTGCCTGAGTCTGCAAGGATTTTCCCTATTGCAATAGTTCTTTGAAGATCCGTCTTTCTTCTACATTTTATAGAGTCTTTAGGAAGGAAGCTACCATCCCATTGACTACCTGGCTGTATGCCCAGTTGTTGTTCCGGGTAAGCCTTGGAGATGATGACTTCCAGTTTACGGAGCTGATGTTCTTGAATCTTTTCGTAGTATTTCTTTCTGCATGCTTGCTAAAGCTCGAAAATGTCAAGTCCTCCCAAACCAATACTTTCCGGTTCTTATTCCATGTGTTGCGTTTGACTGCTTTCTGCTGAGGTGATTGCTAGGGGCAGAGATTGACCGGGGAGACCATCAACATCCATTTCATTATGTTTTCGATCAGGGTCCTTTTGGGCCACCTCAGGGATTCAAAAGTTGTCTTTTAGGGGGACGGGAGTGGGAGAGGAGCCAGAGAGGGGCGGGGGGGGAGAGGATGAGATAATTAGCGGTGGGATTGGCATCGAGATCTGAGGTGGATATTCTAAGGTTTTAGCAAGAACCTCAAAGCTGTTGCTTGTGGAGGGAATGGAGGTAGCGTCCTGCAGCGGATTTTTCCCGGTGGAAGGTTTTTTATGTGATCCCTTGCGGTTGGTGATCTTGGTGAAGCCATCATGGGTTGACTTGTCTGAGAGGTCAGAGGCTTGGGGTTTTGCATTTAGAGGACAATCCCGGAAAAGATGCCCATGGGCATGACACTTACGACAGTGAAAGGGAACATGTTCAAAATCCAAGGGCTGGATCCATTCAAAGTCATCATGGAAGAGACTTACCGAGTCTGGGAAGGCTTTGTCTAGGCGCATGAAGACACAAATACGAGCATAGGAGGTGTATCTGCGTAGCTTTGTTTCTTCAGCAATTTTTATAAATTCCCCCAGCCCCTTGCCTATGTCTCTAAGCGATTCTTCGTCCCAATATTCTGACGGGAGCGAGTACATCCTGATCCATACTGGTGCCCAGCTGAAATCCTCCTTGTCAGGGTTAAATCTCTCTACCCAGTCCCTTAAGTACAAACCAGCTGAGTTGAAGAAGTAGGGACCTTCATCCATGACCCTGTTCTGATCTTCGATGCAAATGAATATTGCACTGAAAAACCCTTTAGGTCCTAGCTGTAGGGTGACATGTCCCTTGGGTTTCCATTTGGTAGAGATCCATCCTTGCAAAGCTTTTTCAGTCGGCCAGAATCCAATAAATTTTCCAATGAGCGCATGGTCTTTCATGTACTGGATGTGTCCATTGATTCTTTGGCTGGGAAGTTCTATCTTGGGTCTTTCAGCCGCTATGGGTTTGAATGTCACTAATGTAATCTTGGGCGGTTCTTGTTGCCCATTCTTTTCTTCCTGTACTTCACTGCACTTGTCTGACTGATCAATGGAAGCATTTGTCATTTCTTGCATTGGGGAGTCTCTATTATCTGAGTCTTCATGTTCTGGACCCAATGGCTTTGTCGAGTTCTTCGTTGGAGGAGCTTTTGCGGTTGAAAGGGAAGGTTTTGAGCCCCCCCCCCGAGGGAAAACTGTTGCAGAGTGGACTATGCCTGCAGTCTGTTGTCACAGTGAGGAGGGCAGACGAAGGGCGATGGCAGAGAGGGTTCAGACTGCGCCATTGTAGGGGTGTTCAGAAACCCTAGGTTGTAGAGTGCTTGCCTTGGTAAAAACATTTCTCTTTTACAACTAGTTGATTTTCCAATTAGAAAACTAAAACAAAATAGTTATTGATATAATTGTATGTGCTATAAATTCTTAAACTAGTAATAAAATTTGAAACTTAAAGAAAATACTACTAAATCCAATCCAGTGAAAATTCTAATTTCTTTTCTATATATTATAGTTGTGAAATCTATTTTTAATTGAAAATGTGCTTCCCTCAATTTTAATTATGTATCTTAAACTCTTAAATTTTAACTAAATATTATACCTTATTATTAATATTTTTTCTTTAAACAATTATTATAATAAGAAAAACAAAACTTATAAAAAAACAAAACTTGAGTTTCTATTACTCCCAAATGAGGGATTAAAGAGGAAATGAAAATATCAAGAATATAATTCCCTTCAAATATATTATATAGTTAATTTACTAGTTAAAGTTTTAGTTGTATGTTTTTGTTTTTGAAATATATATATACATATATATATGTATATTCATTCTAGTCAATTTTAGTTTAGAAATGCTTGGGTGAGCAAAGCATTAGCACAACCTATGTGTTTTGTTGGTATGCAAGTAATATGATAGCCATTCAATTTCACAAGCCCTTAGGATAAGGAAATCTCACATCAAGGTTTGTAAATAATAATACGATATTACATAATAAGATACGGAACAAACTCACGAGAATAACTCCCGAGAATACGTAAAATTAGAAACCATTAATCTTGATATGAGGAAAAAGCCATATTAGAGACAAAGAAGAATAAAGGCTTTTAATTGGTGTCTTTTCCAAAATGGATTTTTATGGCTATAGATACCAAGGGAGATCCAAGTTATCTCAATATTGTCATTAAATTTTCACAATGAAAAACATCACAATTATATAGAAGAAATATATAAAAGAAATAAATAATAGAGGGGAAAAATGATATTAAAATAGTTTAATTATTTTTATTAAATGGTAAAAATGTTATGAAATTGTATAATGAGAAATTTATAGATTTTACAATGGTGAAGTTTATATTTATATTATTTAATGAGAAATTTATAGATTTTACAATGGTGAAGTTTATATTTATATTATTTAATGTTGTTTTTTATATATCAAGTATTATGGGTAAATATTATGGTTTGTAAAAAAACATGAGTGAATATCAAAATTCTTATCTTAAGAACTAATAAATGGTTGTATATGATAAAAGCTATGTTTATGATATTATATTTTTGATTTTATCTTTCAAATACCATGGTTTAACAAAACCTTGGAAATAGTAAGAGGGGGTGAATCATTATTTCTTTTCAATTGTTAATTTTATTAGTTGAGATACCAAAAATAAACAATGATAGAATAATAATTTTATTAATCAATGACGAAGACTCCAATCCTATTTACAATGAATAAAGTACAATAGTAATTAGGTCTCCAACCCTAGATGATACCAGTCTCCAATCCACCGCGCTCCAAACTTTATTTTCCCAACCGCCGACTTGGACTTCACGAGGCTCCAACCTCTAGGGTTCCAACCCGATCTTCCCAAGGCTCCAACCTTGTCACTTTGAGGTACCAACCTCTAGGGCTCCAACCCACTGCTTCAACTCATCAAGATATGTCTAATGATCCTTCACAGCTCCCAATATCTTCTGCAATGAGCCCTGGAAATATCTACATATTTAGCACTGCCCTTAAACGATCTCCAAAGAAGTCAACTCATCAATGAAAACTTTATCTTCTCATGAAGGTGTCACTATTTCTCTTCATGTTACCAAAATTAAATCTCTAAGGTGACCTCATGATGACTTCAATGCATCATGATCTCAATAATGCCTCCAAGATCAACTTCTATAAGTGTCTTTGGATGTCTTATGTTGGAAATACTGAGACGGGGGGTGAATCAATATTCCTTAGCAATTAGCACTTTTAAATATTTCAAAGCATTAGTTAATCTTCAATTATTATTAAAATTTATGTAGGAATAATAGTAAATAAAATAACACAGTAGGCACAAGAATTTTAGGTGGAAAATCCCCTCTGGATCAAAAACCACTGAACTATTTTCTAATAAATTATTTAATCTTCATCTCAAACTAAAATAAAAGCAACAACTTCCTAGAATTCTAGAAAATCTTTCTTCTCCGGCTCTCACTGGAAGGACACCCCAATACCCTAGTTTCTTTAGTAATCAATTGAATGGATGCCCCAACACCATAGTGAGCCATGACTCCTCCTAGCACCACCCTACCACCCTGAAGTGTTCACAAACCCTAACCTATAGACGACTTCATACACTTTCCTAACACCTCGTTGCCACCCTATAATGACTGAAATAAGACAAGACTATGGATTTCAAAACTAGGGACAACAATCCACGATACAATAAGATGTACAATGATATTTTTGTACTTAACCAAATACCCAATCACTCTATGACCTACAACCCAATCATGACATCATCCCAACAGTGACTCCTATACCTTCCAACACTACCTCTTCGACTCTAGGCAGAATGAATCTTTTACGAATGACTCTTTTACAATATTTACAATGATGAATCTTTTACAACTTTATAATGATCACTCTTTTACAATGATGACTCTTTTATAAATGATTCTCTTACAACCTTTCAATGATGACTCTTGGCCTTAACAATACTTCATGATATCTAGATGTATGTCATGTCTTCAAGGATGTCCCACTACAATGCTTCCTTTGATTTGATACTTCTTCTCTTGAATTCTTTCTTGATGTTGTACTTGGATCTTCTTCTACCTGCATGCAAAATTTTTCCGACGAAACCAATCCCAAAACAAAACAAAAATACCCTTCAACTTACCTTTGACTGCAAAACAAATGTAAGTGCATAATAATGAATAAATACAAATTAAAATTACAATGCGTACCTGAAGTGTGCTTGTCACTTTTGTTGTTGACTTGTTTCAAAAGTAGACAAAGACCCCCACTCTTGATATAGGTCTAGACTCTATGCAAGACTATGTCCAAAACTAACCTAAACATATATACAATAAAAACTGATCCTAGACTTGTGATGGATGAAGTTCTAAGTACAACAACATAGACCATTATGTCAACGATGACAAGACAAGTAACATGAACTTACAACGTCATATAGATTTATCAGGATTGGTGTAGCTTCAAGAATATGTAGCATTAAATGTGTAGTATCAAGAATAAGACATCCGAAATGTGGTATCAAAACTAACTGTGACATATAGAGACATAGAGATATAACCGAGACACTATATACTTGCGATGTCCTACAAAAACATATGTCAGAGATGATACTCAAAATTCAAATGTTAGCACTAATCATACATACCTTTTTGTAGGAGACCTACCCTTGATTGTCGACGTGTGGTCCTTACTGAAATGATCCTTGAATGCATGATTTTTCTTGCCTTATAAGAGCTCGATATTGAACTTGTTGTATCTATGTAATTTTGGATCTCTAGAGACTAAAATTGCATCTTGTGGTAGCCCTATCAGTCCTCTTTCCAACCTGATAAGTTAGATTAATATTGGATTCTTCAAGAAAGAGTTATGGCCAATCTCCTGTGATGTCCTGATTATTGATTGGTTCAATAGAGAACTTGTACAAAGTTCCATGTGCCATTGTTGCAAACTTTGGACCTGAAAATTATATCCAATAAACTTTTGTCCTATTTTTGTCACTATTTACGAAATTTGAATCAAATTCTCAGAGAAATGTTTATGACAATTTTCCCAATGTCACCTATTTGACATGGAATTCGGGAGCCTGCAAAAACCCTACCTTCCTTAGATCATATCCCCGAAAATATAGAGAACAAAGATCTGAAATTCGATCATGCGGTTCATCAAGATTTTGGCTCAAATGGGTTTTAATTTTAGCTTCCGAAGCTTTGCAGAAAAAAATTATAGAAAAAATTCCACGATGACTTGTTTGGAGCCACAAAATCCTTACTATAGGAGGATATGAGGGTCACTGTTAATATGAATGTCTTGAGTTGAGAGGGTCCTCAAAAAGTGAACGTTGGAGGGATTTTAGGAGAAAAGAAATTAATAATTATTTACTATTCAATTACCATAACTAATTATGAGTTCCATGCCACAACCCCATAGGGTTTTAGCCCACTAACTCGGGTTACTAATTTCAAACACAAATATCTCTGAAACCGAGATGAATTATGTGTCATGCCATATATCAATGGAAACATATTGATGATTAGAATCCATCTAGAAGATCTTTGTCTCAGAATATAGTAAGTTGTCAAGTCAAAATTCCCATGAAATATCACGGTAGCCCGTGGTGATGCTTAGGTTGACATCAATGACAACCATTGATCAACAATATCCCCCTTTGGCATTGATGGCAACACAGGTACTCCCCCTACAATCATGACACCTGCTCCTACTACCTTCTCTTCCCCTTTTCCATCAATGGAAGAAGGTAACTCCCCCTAACAAATTGTCATCCTGTGGACCTGTACACACCTCCAATCCCCCTTTCTACATAGTTAGATAAGAGAAATATTCTAATTAGAATTTGGGAGAATCCCAAGATTTTGGCTGAGATACTCAAATTGTTTGCGAGGTAATGGTTTGGTAAATATGTCAACAATTTGTTCCTTTGTGCCAACATATTCAAGCTTGATATTCTTTTTGGTGACCTACTCTCTAACGAAATGATATTTGATTGGAATGTGCTTTGTTTTGGAATCCATCATAGGATTTTTGTAGATACTTATGGCACTGGTGCTATCGTAGAAGATGGGAAAAGTCTCATCAAACTTAACTTGAATTTATTTCAAGGTTTTCTTCATCCAGATAACTTGAATACAAAAAGCTACTATTGCGATGTATTCTACTTCTATTGTGGATAACAAGATCGAAGACTAATTTTTACTTAACCATTAGACAAGGAAACCACCTAGGTAGAATGTTTCTCTAGTGGTACTCTTACAATTATCAACACTTCCTGCCCAATCTACATCTGTATAAGATTGGATGATCGAATCATTTCCTTTGGGATACTACAGACCATATTCTGTTGTGTCCTTAAGATATTGAAGAATTATTTTGCGACAATGATATGAGATTATCCTGGTGCTGCTTGGAATCATGCTACTTGTCCAACTTCCTGCATCACATCTAGCTGAGAGGCTATCACATATAGGAAATTACCAATCATGGATCCATAAAACGTTTTGTCGACATCCTTTTTTGAGACATCTAAGTTTAACTTGCAGCTTTTTACCATGGGGGTAAGGACTGGCTTGCAATCTTCCATTTGGAATTTCTTAATAATTTCTTTGATGTACTTTGTTTGATATATGAATATTCCTTTATCCTGCTGAGAAATATGAAGCCCTAAAAGGTATCTCAGTTCATCAAGCATAGAAATTTCAAACTCACTTTTCATTTTGGTGGCAAAGTCTTTACTTAATCTGTCATCACCACTTCCAAAGATTATATCATCCACATATACTTTGATAATTGTTAGGGTATCTCGATCCACTTTCAGATAAATATTGATGTCAACACTTCCTTTCTTGAATCCATGTTGATCTATATACCCTTCAAGATGAGCATACCAAGCCCTAGGAGCTTGCTTGAGACCATATATAGCCTTCTTTAATATGCAGATGTAGTCTTCTTTGTCAGAGAGCAGAAAACCTTCAGGTTGTTCAATGTAAACTTCTTCCTCCAATTCACCATTTAGAAAAGCTGACTTAACATCCATTTGGTAGACCTTGATTTTCTCGAGCAAGAATAAGTGAGAAAAATCATGATAGCTTCCATTATGTCAATGGGAGAAAATGTTTCTTCAAAATTGATTCCTTCAAATTATGCATATCCTTTGCAGATTAATCTTGCCTTGTTCCTGGTAACCTGTTTGTCCTCATTTAATTTGTTTCTGAAGACCCATTTAGTTCCAATAACACTTTATCCTTTAGTCGTGGAACCAATTCCCAAGTGTCTCCCTTCTCAATTTGACATAGTTCTTCATTCATAGCTGCTATCTAGTGTTCATTTCGACTAGCTTCCTCAAAATTGTTAGGCTCAAAAAGTCACTAATAGAGAAATATGGGCTTGTTGTGATGAAAGAAGTTGTCGACTTCTTCTGGTTCTAATTTCTTCATTTATGTTGCTGATGATTTGATTTGATGGATGATTGCACCATTCTTTTAAAACTTTTGGCGAAGTTTATTGTACATCATGCTGATCATTTATTATTTCCTCTTGGTTGACTATTGTTTCCTTATTTGATTGGTCTTGTTCTGGAGCTTCTTCTTCACCCTTCACAGATTCTACCTCAAGCCCCTAAGATTTACTTGCAGAGATGATCTCATTTTTATCCTTTAGAACACCATTTTCGTAGAAAGTAACATTTATGCTTTCAACTATTTGTTTTTGCCTTAGACTGTAGCATCTATACGCCTTTATTTTGCGTGAATAACTAACAAAAATACCTTCGTCGACATGGGAATCAAATTTTCCTAATTTTTGGTCTTCTCTTTTGATTTGATATTTACTTCCAAATATTTTGAAGTACTTGATGTTAGTCGATCATCGTTTCCGTAGTTCGTACAGAGTCATGTTACAGTTGTTTCTAAGTAGGCCTCTGTTTAAGATGAATATGACAGTATCAATTGCTTGAAACTAGAATTTATCCTCTAATTTTGAGTGCTTTGACATTGTTCTAGCAATTTCCTGTACGATTATGTTTTTCCTTTCAGCAACTCCATTCTGTTGTGGTGTTCCAGCTATTGAGAATTTCCATTTTATTCCATTTTTGTCATAGTATTACTAAAATTATTTGGATTTGAATTCTACACCATTATCTGATCTTAGACATTTGATCTTCAAATCAGTTTCATTTTTGACCAATTCCTTGTATATTTTGAAATGCTCGAATGCCTCGTAATTTTTCTTCAGGAAATCGATAGTTTTCATTCTAGTGTAATCATCTATCTAGCATAAAGTATAATTCATCGTCTAAGCCTTTTTCTCTCATAGGACTATATAGATCAATATGTATTAATTCTAGTGGACATGACATAAAGTGTCCCTTTGTCTTGAATTCGACTTTTGTCTATATTTTTTGTTGACAAGATTCACATGTCATATTAGAAGGTTTCAAAATTTTTGGTATTTCTCTAACTGCTTCCTTTTTGCTGATCTTGACCAAATTGTCAAAATTTATGTCCCATTCATTTTTTCCATAGCCAACTCTAATATTATTTTTCCAAGAAACACCGTTTAGGTGTCTCATCCAAAATGTATATGTCATTTTGAGCTTTGCTTGTTGTAGCCACAATTTTACCAAACTTGCCCTTCTTAATTTCACATTTATTCGAGTTGAATAACATCGTGTGCCCTTGATCACACGTCTGTCCAAAACTGAGAAAATTGTGACTCGTATTTTCAACTAATAGCACATCCTTTTCTAATGCGTCCTTTCTTCCAAGAGTGACCATACCTGTTCTTATGACATTTTAAGCCCTCTCATTTCCAAAAGATAATGTTCCATCCATATTTTCTTTCAAGGATATGAATTTATTTTTATCTCCAACCATATGTGTTGAGAAACCTCTATCAACAAACCACACGTTTCTGTTTCTTTGAGCCTTGAGAGCGAGAGAGAACCTTTCATTATTCTTTCTCCATATTTGTTCATTTTTATTTTGCGTGAACTCCTTTGGAGATCTTCCAAGTCTGTAATCTTTAGCCAGGTGTCCGAAATTGTTAAATTTATATCATTTGACATCATCTCAGATAATGATTCTGGAATATCCATTTCTGAAAGATCTCCTAGAATAATTTTGATACATGCGACATTCTACAACTCTATGTCCAAACCTTCCACATGAATGATAGTGACCATAAAAGATAGGTTGATACCTAGGAGGAAATATTCTTCGAGGACATGTCTTCCAAGGTTCTTCTTGCAGGTCTTGATCTCTTGATCTAGCTGGGGGATCTACACTTTTTTCGTATCCATCTTCTTTAGTTATCATAGAAGGACTTGAATCCTTTTCAAACTTTTCTTTGTAACCAAGACCAGTCTTATCATTGTATGATTGCTGGTTTCTGATGACTTCGTCCAAAGCCTTTGAACTGTTGGCATAGTCTTGATGATTTTTTCCACTTTTTACTTCCTTTCGTAGAGAAACTATTTCAGCTTCCAATGCTTCTCTCTCTTTGTTGGTTTCCTTCACTTCTTTCCTCAGTGATTCTTCAATTCATGTGTATTCTTCAACCCTGATTTTAAGATTGAGAACATGTTCCCTTTATGTCCTCAATTCATCTTCAAGAGTGTTAACCTTCTTCATTTCGGCCTTGAGCTCTTTGATAACTCTGATTACTTCATTTTGAAGTTCAACTTCAATCATTTCTTCTTCTTTGTCTCCTTCTTCTTCAGGTGCCTCTTGTTTATTGTGCTTGGACATAAATAATACTCTTCTATTGAATTCTTATTTGTTATCATTGTCTTCTCTAGATGAGGAACTAACTTCTTTGGGAAGAAACTTTTCTTAAACCATTTCGTCTTGCCTTGCTTGTTGAATTTCTTAGGACTTTTATTCCCTTTCGTAACACCCTCATTTTTGGGAGGACGTTTGGATGCAAAGGCCCGACCTCACCACAATCAAAACATATTAATGGAAGTTTCCCTTTGAATTTTCGTGTACCTACTGTAATTTTCCATGTGAAGTAGGCAAATACTTTATCTGAGAATTCTTCTTGATCTTCTTCCTTTTCCTCCTCCTTACAATTGTAAGTTTTTTTCTTTTATAGTCTCCTTGTCCTTACTATTCTTCTTGTATGTGGAAAATTATATTTCTAAGTGAGATGTGCCATCCTCTTCTTCAATCCTCATTTAATATGCCATAAGAGTTCCATGCACTTCATCTATGCTGAGATTGGTCAGATTCAATCTATCTTTCCAGACAGATACCTTAGGGTTAAATCTTATTGGCAAGGTTTTGAGGATCTTTCAAACAACAATTTTTATTTCAACGTGTTCTCCCAAACCTTCCAATGTATTTATTTTTTCATCAACACGCTGAAATTATGCAGCAATATTTTCATCTTCCCTCATTTTGAGTTTATCAAATTTTTCCAAGAAAATTTGAAGCTTTTCTTTTTTCACCTTTGAGTTACCTGCATATAAATTTTCAAGCTTTCCCCATACCTTTTAGTAGTTTTGCAACTCAATACCTTAAGATAGACATATTCGATAAGCCCATTGATAATAAGATATTTAGCCTATGCATCATATACCATATTTTTCTTACCTTGTTCATTCTGGTTCAGCCTGAAGCCTTTGTCAACGATTTCCCATACTTCGTATCCTTGCGCTAGCAAATAAACCTGCATTATTCCACTCCAAGTTGCATAGTTATTTCCATTGAACAAAGGAAATATATTCTTAGTGTACTCCATGATCTCCTTCCAGTTGTTAGACTGTTATTGAAGGAACCAAGATTTGATACCAATTTTTGGAAATATTGAGGGGGGGGGAAGGAACCAAGATTTGATACCAATTTTTGGAAATATTGAGGGGGGGGGGGTGAATCAATATTCCTTAACAATTAGCACTTTTAAATATTTTCAGAGAATTAGTTAATATTCAATTATTATTAATGTTTATGCAGTAATAATAGTAAATAAAAAAACATAGTAGGCACAAGATTTTTAGGTGGAAATCCCCCTCCCAGTCAAAAACCACCAAACGATTTTCTAATAAATTCTTTAATCTTTAGCCCCAACTGAAATGAAAGTAACAACTTCCTAGAATTCTAGAAAATCATTCTTCTCCAACTCCCACTAGCCCTGGTTTCAAGGATAATTTTAGGGTTGAATGTTCGCCCTTTGGCGAAATTAAGGGGTTTTAAATTTTTAGTGGGCGAATATTTTGTATCATAGTACATTTTTACAAATCACCTCAAATAGCCCACCTTATTTTAAGGGAGAGGGTAAAAAAGGTAAATTTAGCCCTTGAAATTAGGACTTACAACCTTCCATTCGCCCATTTTCAAGAATAGGTTTTATTTAAGTGAATCCTATGGGCCAAATACCATATTTATAAAAGAGGTATGGTAAATTAATAAAAATATAAATAAATGAGAGGTATGGTAAATAAATAAAACATTTTCTATATTTACTCCATAAGTCACCTTATATACATGTAAGGGTGTAAACAAATAAAAATATAAGTAAAGTGGAGGTATGGTAAATAAATAAAACGTCTTTTTATACTTACTCAAAAGGTATGGTAAATAAATAAAAATATAAATAAACTAGACGTATCGTAAATAAATAAAACCTCTTTTTATATTTAGTCCATAACCCTCGTTCTATTTATGAAGGCTCAAGAAAGAGGTTTTATTTAAGTGAATCCTATGGGCCAAATACCATATTTGTAAAAGAGGTGTGGTAAATTAATAAAAATATAAATAAACGAGAGGTATGGTAAACAAATAAAACATTTTTTTATATTTACTCCATAAGTCACCTTATATTTACGAACACTCAAAAAATGGGTTATATTTAGGTGAAACCTATGGCCAAAATACTATGGGACAAATACCATGGACTAGATTGTTATTATTACCATGCAAAAAACCATTATTAACCCTAATATTAGAATTAATAAAAATAAAAATGGCACATGGTATTGACCCATGGTATTCACCTGGAATGTAGCTTATTTAAATGGGGGAATTAAACCAGCATGTAGCCTATGCTAAGATTCACTAGGACTTTACAAAGTTTTATTATTTAGTGAAAGACTCGCCAACATCTTACAAGATTTTATAATTGAGTAAAATATTCACCATGCCTGGTGAGAGATTCGCCAAAAAATTATATATACATATTATATTATTGATAAAATCGTCTTTCATTTTTCCTATATACCATGGAGATTCGCCCATTTATTATATTTATAAATTTAGGGGGGGTTCTTAAAATCTTCCCTGCCTGGTTTCTTCAGTAATTGACTAAATGGATTCCCTAAAACCCTATCGAGAAACAACTCACCCTAGCACCACCCTAGCACCCTAAAGTTTTCACAGGCCCCATCCTATAGGCAACTTCGTATACCTGCATAGCACCTCCCTGTCACCCTATAATGATTGAAATAAGACAAGACTGTGGGTTCCAAAACCAAGGACAGCAATCCAAGATACAATATGATGAAAAATGATTTTCGTGTACTTGAACAAATACCCATTCACTCTATGACCTGCAACCCAACCATGACATCATCCCAATAGTGACTCCTATAACTACCAACACTACCTCTTTGACTCTAGGTAGAATGACTCTTTTACAAATGACCCTTTTACAACTTTGCAATAATGACTCTTTTACAAATGACTCTTTTACAGTGATGATTCTTTTATAAATTACTCTTTTACAGCTTTGCAATGATGACTCTCGGCCTTAACAATACTTCACGATATTTGGATGGATGTCATGTCTTCAAGGATGTCCCATTGCAATTCTTCCTTCGATTTGATATGTCTTCTCTTGAATTCTAGTTTGATGTTGTACTTGAATTTTCTTCTACCCGCATGCAAAATTTTCCCAGCAAAACGAATCCCAAAAAAAACCAAAATACCCTTCAACTTACCTCTACTAGAAAAACACACGTAAGTGCATAATAATGAAGAAATAAAAATAAAAATTACAATGCATACCTGAAGTGTGTTTGTCACTTTTCTTCTTGACTTGTTGCAACAATGTAGACAAAGACTCCCACTCTTGATATAGGCCTCAAATCTATGCAAGACTATATCTAAAACTAACGTAAAGATATTTACAATAAAAACTGATGACAAACCCTAAACTTGTGATGAACCAAGTTCTATGTACAAAAATAGAGACCATTCTATCAACTATGACAAGACAAGTAACATGAACATACAACATCCTAAAGATTTAGTAGACTTGGTGTCACATCAAGAATATGTAGCATAAAATACGTAGTATCAAGAATAGGACATCCAAAATGTGGTAACAAAACTAATTATGACATATAGAGACATAGAGATATAACCGAGACCCTGCATATACTTATGTTGTCCTGTAAAACATATGTCAGAGATGATACTCAAAATTCAAATGCAAACAGTAATCATACATACCTTGGTGTAGGAGGCTTACCCTTGACTCTTGATACGTGGTCCTTACTACAGTGATCCTTGAATGCATTCTTTTTCTTGCCTTCTAGGAGCTCGATATTGAATCTATTGTATTTATGTAATTTTAGATTGTGAGGGTCTGCAATTGCATCTCTTGGTAGCCCTTTGAGTCTTATTTCCAACCCCACAGGTAGAATCAAGATTGGAGTCTTGAAGAAAGAGTTATTCCCAATCTCCCACGATGACCTGATTATAGAATGGTTCAGTAGAGCAAACTTGTAAGAAGTTCCATGTGTCACAGTTGTTGTGGGGGAAAGTATCCAACTCGGAATGACCCTAACCCACTCTAAGGGTGACAGTTCCTTAGCAACTGCTGAAAGCAAAGCTATCTAAAGTTTCTTCTTTATGACATGCAAGAGATAGAAGGAAGAGATCCACTTACCGATGTCTTGCGCAAATGGTCGATCCAATCTCCTTCGTTTGCCGCTTGCTCCCAGATCCAAGTCTTTTCATGGGCCCAGCTACACGAGATCCTGCAAATAAGACAAGAAAAGGAAACTACAAGAGGCATGCATTCATAATCGATTCAAGGATTAGCATAAATCAAAGACGCAAGTAAGACAATACACCATTGAAACACATGCGAATAGAAGAACCTCAAATGCTTTATTAATATATGGAAGTAAGGTTCAGGCGGTGATACAACCATGAGAGGTCCAATCCAGCATCACCTTCCCGACGGAGAGAAATATCTTCTTCACCTCCCTCAAGCAATCACCCAATGCTCACAACTGTAAACCAACAGCAATTCTTTGCACAAAATTCCGGCCTTTTAGATCCCATGGGATGAGATCCTTATATAGAGTTTTGGAGTGAAGATAAGTCAGCTTGATGTGTGACTTGTTGTCCTCTTCAACTCCAGTTGTTCTTTAGTTCTTCACTCGGAGTTTCTTTCTTCCACTTGGAGTTTTAGAAGCTCTTAACTCATCATTAGGCGAATCTTATCATCAAGTGTCTTTTTAGAAGCTTCCTGGGCACTGGCACTTTGAGAAAAAGATTCCTCCACATGTCCAAGTACGCCCAACGCAGGTAGCCTTTGTTCTACTTGCTATGCAACGCAGGTAGCCTTTGTTATACCTGCTATGCAGCGCAGATGCCTAGTGGAGCAGCTGCAATGATCCAAAACTGACCTGTTTTTGAGTGTTTTTCAGTGGAGAACTGATTTGCAGTGCTGTGGTTTGCTGACCTTGTTCCTCTAAGGGTAAGAACAACATGTTTAGGGACTTTGGATCCCTTAGATTATTGACATTTCATGCTCTATGCTGTAAGGCACAAAAATGTCTATAACAACAGTTGTGACCTTTGGCCCTAAAATCGATATCCAACAAACTAAATTTCGTGCTCGTTCTATCACTATTGACAAAATTTTAGTCCAATTCTCAAATAGAAAGTTATGATGATTTTCCCAATGTTATCTGTTTGACATGGAATTCAGGAGCCTACAAAAACCCTAACTTCCTCAGATCATATCTTCAAAAATGTAGCAAACCAAGACATGAAATTAGGTAACAAGGTTCATCAAGATTTCATCTCAATCTAGTTTTAATTTTAGCTTTTGAAGCTTCGCAAAAAAAAAATATATCGAAAATTCCACGATGACCTGTTTGAAGACACAAACGCCTTACTAGAGGAGAATATGAGGGCCACTATTTATATGAATGTCTTGGGTTGAGAGGGTCCTCAATAAGTGAAAGTTGGAGGGATTTTAGGAGAATTTTTAATATTAATAATAATTATTGACTATTCATTGACCACAACCAATTACGAGTGCCATGCCACAACCCCATAGGATTTTATCCCACCATTTGGGGTTACCAAATTCAAACCCGAATATCTCTCAAACCGTGAACAATTACGTGGTGTTCCATATATCAACAAAAACATCTCGATGAGTAGAATCCATCTAGAATATCCTTGACACAGAATAGAGTATTCTTTCAAGTCAAAATTCCCATGCAAGATCGAGGTTGCCCCTGGTGCTGCTTGAGTTGACATCAATGACAACCACTGATCAAAATCTTCAATAATCCTTCAAGATGTCAACAATAGGATGCCCCAAGAATTCGCCAAGGTGTTCTAGGATGATATTTGAAGGTCTACTCAAGAATATCCGTAAAACATTTCGAAGGAATACTTTAGAATGCTCCAAAGAAACCTTCAAAGTTAACTGCAATGGAAAGGATGTATGCTTTAAGATAGCTCTAGAAATGTCTTCACAAACAAATCTTCAAGGTTACTTCACAAATGGTCCAAGTGTTTCCAAAAAACTAATCTTCAAAGTTTGAGGTTCCAAGATAGAAATAGCACCAATTCTGAGTCAATTTTCACTTTTCTTAAGCCTTCAATTCTTCAATCCATTACTCATGGGTTCTGATGGTCTAGAATAATATCTCTACCATAGATCCAAGCCTCTTGCAATTGTAATCCCTTGTCCAAAAATTTATCCACAAGTCTGAGCTTCAGATCTCCATAGAACTGTCTCCACTAGTCTGAAAGTATGGAATAATATCTTTACCACAGATCTTCAAAGCTACCAAAATCATTGAATTAACTGCTCCATATAGGCCACAAAATAGTCCGAAGTGTAGTCTTGAGGTGGTTTCCCACAGGGCCGAAATTACAGGCCTAAGGTGGTGTTGTGGCCACCAACAATCCCCCTCTTTGTTTGGTATTAGCAATAACACCAAGCAAATGGGGACCCTTAATAAAAAATCCAAAAAACATTTTATGAAAATTTTTGTATTCAACTCCCTAAAATTGTATCGCATCGCGAGAAGAGAATGAAACGTTTTCCTATGAGCATAATAAGCTGTGAAGAAGCGACGCAAAATTCATCGCATCGCATACATTATGAAGCGCTCTTAGATGAAAAATCTTAAGAAATTTCTGACGGCTGATATGGGACGTCGCATATCGCAACATCGGGTAAGCAGCACACAATGATTGAATGATTAAGCGCGATCTGTGATCTGCGATGAATGCGATTTGCGATAAATGTGATCATGAATTTCTGTGATGACACATCTTGATGACGCAATCTGCGATGCTGCAATGCGAGTCACATAAATCACCCATCACAAATTTTCCTCGGTGCAGTATTCAAGAAAAGTTGTCCGTAAACCAAAATTGGGTGCGCGCTTTAAAAGAAATTAATGAATGTACGCCAAAGTATTCAAGAACGACAGTTTTGTGTTTTTCGAAGAGTCAGTTCGTTATGGGTGTCATGATTATGCATTCATAAGAGCTTAAAGCTTTCATGTCAATCTTTATTATCATTACTCTTTTCCTTTGCGTAAACTGTAAGATAGGAAATAACATGAAGCAATGTGCAGGAAACATCTAAGGAAAAGAAGAAAGCGTCAATGCTCGGAGAATAGAGAAGAGATCCCTTCATAAACGGATGCCGCATGCAACGGGACCACAGATTCCAGAGTATCACTCAACAGATGCCGATGTCAATAGGCCATCCAATGCTCGGAGTCAAAAGCGCACAAAAGCAGCATGTTTACAAAAGATCCTGAAGCTTATGCCGGTAAAGAAAAAGGAAAAAAGGCGCTAAAGAAGAAAAATGCACCAGAAAAGCCCGGAACAAAGAACGGAGGCAGTTTTCGATGCAAAAAATTGTTCAGAGAGAAAAGTCCCTAACTTATTCAGTCATTCGCAAGGCCGGAAACTGAAATAGAAAAAGCAGAATCAGTTTGAGAGAAATTTGGGTTATTACCAAGTATACACGCAGTGAATACACCCAACCCGAGGAAGATTCTCGAAAATATCTCCTAGTTTACCAGAAAGTGGTGCCAGCGCTTGTTATTTCTATTTTCATAGCTCAAACGAAAGCAGAAGGCGATCGACCGACTCTTCCCAGGCGAATGTTGCATGCTTGCAGCACTAAGGAGAAAATACAGAAATGGTTAGGAATTAGATTCAATTTTTAGAAATATTTTTGCTTTAGCAGAAGGGTGGTCATTTAAAACCGTATCCTAAATTTATGTAATTAAGTTAATTAGTTAGCAGTATTTAAACCCTTCTCAGGCATTAGGAGAAGGGTTCAGAAATTTGTCAAAAAACGTGTCCTCAGAACATGCACTTTTGCACCCTTGGAGGGGGTTTTGATGAATGGATGGATCAAGGTTTATTAATGTTTGTATTTAATATCTGCTACTGATGTTGCACTTCTGTACTCTTAGTAGATGTTAGAGCAAGGAGAGATAAATCATTGTTTCTTGAAGCTTATGAGTGGAACCAGTCATAAATGGTACTTTTATCTCTTGACCGTTTCTGTTTGTATTCTTAAAGTGATATACAGTTTTTAGTTGTTTATATGTTACTGCATGAATGTATGAGTTACCATTTGGCACTTTTGTACGGTGGAGTCATTTATTTATGTTTGATATATGAATAACTTATTATGCGATATGTTGTTCACAACTGTTTTGCCTAACTTTTTATCCAAAGTGATTTATCTTAATTGATTTCTATTCTTATGATAGCTGAATGATCTTTATTACCAGTTATTGTTTGAAATCTCTTTAGATCACATAATAGAAGAAATACACCCCGGTTTAGCGTAGATTAGATGTGTTGTTTCTCATTAGATTACAATAGCATAGAGTTAGTTTAAAAGTCTGAATTAAATTAGCTTTAAGTACTCTTAGATCAACATCATCCAACTCTGTACACACACACACCCTTAGATTGGGAAACTGGTCCCATTATCCCCAGTCGGACCCGCTATACCAAACGGATAAGGAGCTGCCAACCAAGGTCCGGACCGGGTGGGTATCCCCCTTGTTGCCGACCCGATTTTTGGGGCTTCAACAGGTGGCTTCCCACAGGGCCAAAATTGCAAGCTTGAAGTGTTGTTCAAAATTTTAGGTTGTAACAGGGCTATAACCTGAGCTAAAAAGGTCACAGATATGATTTTTTAAGTGTATTCTCTACAATCTGAGTTGTTATAGGGTAGACACCTATCCGAGCCACAATTTGGTCACTATTCTAATGTCTGAGTTACAGAGGTGACAATCCATGAGTTTCTATAATTCTATCCACAAGCTATAATCTGAACTTGAGAAGGGTAGCCAAAAGAATTTCCAACAATTATGTCTTCAACAAATCCAAGCATTGATCTCCCTTCTGTCCAATGGTTTAAGGACTATAACTATATATTGTTACTGAGATATAAGAGTAAATGAAAATTTGGCCCAAACTATAATTTTTAGTCCTCCACAGCCTCTGTCTTGCTCCTGTGATTTCTTTCTAAAATGATCACTGAATTTTTGGATGGTGAAATGAAGTCTTTAATGTCATATTTATACGTATTTTTTCTCACGTCTATTGTCTAAGGGACATGAACCTACAAGTCAGCTTAGGGTGAATAGGATAATATGTATATTTTATCGTCTTAAAAAAAATCTCACAAACTAGGAAGAGTTAGAGGGTGAGTGATAGCTCGCTCGAAAGAGTAAAAAGTCCCTTACAAGCTTATGTCAAGTTCATCCTTGAATAAAGTCATTTTATCGTCAATAAAATTATTTTTTTGAATTGTCATCATTATTTTTCAAGGGAAACCTTTAGCATTTTATCTTTATGTTTTATGCATTCAATTTTTAGGGTTCTTCGTCATAAAATTAATCCATTAATCTTATTAGGATCAGGTATTCTTCATCACCTTCAACAATCATCATTATCATGAGTCAAGGCATTTAGGCTTTGGGCTTCGTCTTCAAGAACGAGTATATCATATAGGTATGGTTTCATTAGTGAATAAGGTTAATTCTATGGCATACAAGGTAAAAGATCTTTTACATGGGTTCTTTATTTGTGAGGGTGATGGCATTCTCACCTAGGCTAGAACATCATATAGCAAGAATTAGTTCTATGGATTGAAACAAGAACTCAGGAATAGGGAATTATGATCAATAATCAAGAGTTATCTAGAGTTAGGGTTTCATGGACATCTAGGCAAATTTCACACATCACAAGAATATTTTCCATCTCCAACAATGCCATATTGACATCATTGAAAACCTTGACCAATAGTCTCCCCCTTTGTTATTGTTGTCAATATTCTTTCCCTTCCAACAATTTCTCCCCCTTTCACATCAATGGCAAATGGGGTGCCTAAGAACTCCCCCTATCAAGTTGCTTCTCTTCATCATATTTTTTTCACCAATGATAGTTCTTTAGAGATATGTTTCTCCTGCTATCATGGTGCACTTACTTCAATGATATTTCTCCCCCCTAAACCTATGCATGCCTTCATGGAAATTGTTGAGGTAGATGATCAACTGACTGCTCCTGCTTGCATAAAATCCTCTAGCTCTTTTTTTTCTTTAGACAAGAAAACTTGTTTCCTTGTGATCAAATGAAAGACATCTTCACAATTTCATGATTTTCTTCAAAGGATTTACTCCTGAGAGATGGTCTATCAAGATTGTCCATGTATGACTCATCAAGGGTTTCATAGGGCTCTTCTCAAATAACTTCTGCAAGAATATTTAAGAATCACAAGCTCCCCCTAACTATATGTGTGGTCTCCTTTTCGGTAGTGTCTCATCATCAAAACTTGGCATTTCATATCTTCCAAAGATGTCTTCATCAAATCAACACCATGTGCTGTTCGCTTGAGTGTTCAAGATACTTTCAGATGAAATTTGCTTCCTTTTCCATACTTGTGTAACTTTATTTTACAGATTGGTGGTCATGGTTTTAGCTTGTGTAGGGACCCAATTCAAGTTACAATTACAAGCCATATGTCCAATTTTATGGAGTTTGAAGAACTCCATAGTGTTCATGAATGAGGAATCATGAATTCTTCGTGAAAAAATTATTCTAAGGAGTTGATGGGGGCCATAATATTTTTTCTTGTGGTATGCCCTGCAATCCTTTATCATGTGCCCAAAATTTGTACAAGAATATAAATAAGCAAAAAATATAGTTTGGTACCTAGACGATGGAGATTTCCTTGATGTACTTTCAAATTCATTTTGTCTTGGGATCCTTTGATCAAATTTATTGTCTCTTTCATTCTTGAAACCATCTGCATATCTTCTTGGAGTAGGGTTTCTTGTGGTGTGTAACCCAACATGGCCTATATTTTGGAAAATACTTCGCATTTTGTAGAGCAGAGCACAATGGAGCATGCAACGGAGTGTGCAGTAAAGTAGTGGAATGTGAAGTGGACCACACAGTGGAGCACCTGGAATATATCACATGGTGTAAGGGCTTCATGATGGGTTGAAGGCCCTCCTTTTTTTAAAAGTGGACTATTTTTTAAAGGGTCAATGGTTTTGGACCATAGATTCTTGTTTTAGGGAGTCCATGGTATGTGGACCATGGTATTGTAATGATGTAACATGTCGATGTAATAGTACATATAGGATGAAATAATAAGAAGAGAATCATCTTTATGATCTAGATTAGAATTATGGTTGTATTATTGTGATCTGTAGTTTTATATCAAAGGAGAGCCTTTGCAGCTGAGTGTGCAGACAGCCCGCATCTTAGTGCGCAGGTGAAGAACTGTTTTTTGTACAAGTTCTATTATATTAAGAAGCAATTCTTGTGGACATAGCCCCACATTGGGGTGAACCACAGTAATTTGGTGTCTTCATGTGTATATTTTCTTATTATCTGTTTTAGAGTTGCAGTTATTACACTTTCATTTGATTTCAACACAATGATGGTTTATGGTTTTATATGGTATGCTTAAGTGATTAATGTAATGTGATAGAGTGATTTATGAATGCTAAGAATAAAAGAAAATAATAATACCAAATCTCCATATCCTTCAAGGCTGTAGAAACTACGTTCTGTATTCTCCCATAATCACTTTGGGTGAAACTATGATCTTCTTGCAGGTCGTTGCCGAAAGGGCCAATGATTGAGGGATTTGTTTGTGTGTGGTATAGATTGAACCTGGTTTAGCCCAAACCAAGCCAACAAATGGTTCTGTTTCTGGGACCAGGATCTATTTGAAGGATATATGGATGTGGCACCCGTCGAAGAAGGAGCTTCAATACTCGATAGAACTGAAAGAGTGAGAGTTTGCATATCAAGAAAATATAAGCCCTTGTCTGACACCTAAAGCTTGGTTACAGAAGTATATTTTTACAAATCAATATGAAATTTTATTTGCTTAATTTCCCACTTAGTTGTACGAGTGGATATCAAGGTTGATCGAAAGAAATAATTGTTTTAAAGGTGAATAACCTATGGTGTGGACTCCTAATCTGATACAGAAACCCAAGAGCATTGAAAATAGGATTTCAAGGGTTGTTTATTTCTGGATTGATAACATCTTGGGAGGATTCATTACTGAGTTCACGGTAGACTCAACTGTGTCCTATAACAAAGCGGAATGACAATTTTTTAAAGGATCGTAAGACAACTATTTTAAATCTCTAAAACTTTGGATTACGATGCTTCTGTGTGGAAAGGGAGTTTTATAGATGTAGTCAGATTGCTAGTTTACTTATGTACGGAAGAAGAGGGAATAAATCTAAGCAAGAAATTAGAACAACGTGAATTGAAAAGAGATATATAGTAGATACCAGAAAGGGATCTTGTGGAAAATATCCGAAGAATTTCATAGAGACTTATTATAGCTCTCTTTTGAGTGAATATGAAAGTGAAGAAAGCCTCCCTGATAACCATGAGGTATGTCTGCAATACTCACCCTTCTAGCCTAAAAATTCTCGGAAGCTATAATCCAGTAATAACCAGGGTGTTTTTGGCTCTCCCCCTCTCCCTTCCCCTCCCTCTACCCCTCCTATACTACATCCCCCTCCCCTTACTTCTCCCTCTCCCCTCCCCCTCCCCCTCCTCCTCCAAGAAGAAGTATGGTTGATGGTATTAAGCTACATTTTTTGAAGGAAATGGATTGAAGGATCCAAAACAATTTTGGTTTTTATGAATAGTATGGACAACAAAGCAGACCAATGATGACAATGTAGAAAAATGCAACTCATTATGACATTCTGAGATAGATTATTGACATGGTATATGAAGTATTCAAATAATTAGAACAAAACATGTGCAGATATTAAAACAATACTAATAAGGGAGTTTAAGAAACTGAAGTTTGAGTTGTAGTGCATCACGAAGTTGAAAGAGATGAGACAGAAACCTACTGAATCTGTTTGGGAGTTTAAGTAGATATTTAAGGTCTTATTGGATCAAGTAAACTTTGAAATAGCTTTGTAGAAACATCAAGAATGGTTTATAGTTGTGTTGCTACCATATATAAGATTTCCATGAACGCAACAAAATATAGAATCTCAAGCCGAAGCTCTAGAAATTGTGATGAAATTGGAAGCTTTTCCTATAGGAGATACTAATGCAAGCATGCAACAAATTCAGAGTTAGTTGGAAAACCTAACCCTACAGTTACAATACATCAAGAAAATAAAAGTAGAGAAGAAGTATGGTGTACGAAGTGCATATCGAAGGGCCATTCTAATGAGCAATGCCCTATCTTCAGAAATTATATGGCTAGCGGGGCACCAAATCCCTTGAATGTAGGATCTAGCTTGTGGTGCGAAATATGTAAGACTAGAGGCAAGCATTGTTCAGAAGATTGTTATTTGTTACATAAATATGTATAGACATTGAGGAATCTATAATTCAAATTTTGCAAATCAGTATGACATGATGAGAATAATTGTTAAGCTTATGAACTAATGATGGAGAACAATGCTAACAATTATAGAATGAACATAGAAGAGCATGGAAAAGAGGACAATGGACAATGTGGTGGTCGAGGAGGTTACCAAGGAAGGGGTCGAGGTGGTGGAGCTAGTCGAGGACATGGACAGATCATTTGCTATAACTGTAGCTGGGTAGGTCATTTTGCGAGAGATTGTCCAAATCCCATAATGACATGTAATAATTTTAAATCATTTAACCATGTAATTAAAGAATTTCCTATACTTATGACGAAGATGCAAGAAAAAGGAAATTAAGAGGCAACACAAAATATCCAAATGATGACTATTGAAAGGAGGACCAATGAACCTCGAATTAGTATTGTCAATAGAAGTGGAGATACTCCCAGTAGTGATAAAATGAATGAAAAGAAATAATTTGAAAGTACATGGGCGAGAAAGACAGCTGAGAAAGTTCCTTTCTTTTATACTAAGAAAGAAAATGAACTACTTCTAGAAGAAAAGTGATTTTTTATGGATGTTGGAGCTTCAAAATATAGTGCACAACCAAATCTCGATTAGAAAAGTAACTGTGACATGACATCAACTTTGACACAAGATTGAGCTCCATCACAAGACCATGATTCAACAAATCAAGCAGGTATTCTAAAGTCTTTTCTGCATACTTGTATGAAATTGTTAAGAGATCAAAAGGTTGTAGAAGGGCTTCGGGAGTTGATAGATTCCTGTGCATCTAAAGAAAAACTACGCAGTGAGATAATCGAACTCAATAATTTGCATCAAAAAAAGAGAACCAAAAGGGAAATGAGGCTTAGTGCATGTTGAGGCAAATTAATTACCTATCATTTAATTGTCAACCCGGGGGTTTTGTAAAACTTGCGAAGCATGCGTGCACTATATATGCTAGAAATTAACTTTCAATTTAGATCAATCTAACTACGAAACTTAAATAACGACAAACCAAATTCACCTATTCTAATTCTATCAATCAATGCAAAAGAAATTATAGTATAGTTATAGTACAGTGCATGGAATTGAAATCTTAATCTATCACAATTGGTGGAATGAAATTACATGAAATTAAATCTACTCTAAGGGATCATGTATGCATTATAAAATCAAGATCCTATGAAATGAATAACCAAAACCACATGACATGAAATGAAAGCAAAAACAATCATTCTTAACCTCTCACATAGGAAAAGATATGAAAGAAAATAATAAAAATCACTCTTAACCTCTAGATATGTAAGAAAATAAAAACAATCGCTCTTAACATCTAGATATGAAAGCAACTAAAAACAATCACTCTTAACCTCTCACACAGGAAAATATATGAAAGAAATAAATCTTAATCTATGAAAGAAATAAATCTTAATCTATGAAAAACAATAAATCTCACACATTGTAGGTTTCCAATCCAAAAGCATGAGATATGGAAATTTGAGAGGCTCCAAAAGCAAGCATAACCAAATCAAAGTGAACATCACTCATGAGCATGGTGCCAAATACAAATTCTATATTCAAAACATGAGAATTTCCCAAACTTTACACATGGCTTTGAAAGGAGAAGGCTCTCCTATTTATACAAAAACATAAGAAGCTGCCTCATTAATAGAGGTCCATTATTCTCTCCTTGGATCCCTAGAAAATCTCATAGTTACAACTCAAATAGGTAATGATGAGACACATATCCTCTTTGACCTTTATCCGAATATTCTTCGATATCTTGAAGGGAATTCGAATTTTCACATTGGAGGCCACATAAGGGTGCTTGGGAGGCTTCCAAATGACCTACACATGTCATGAAACTCAAGCCACTTTTAAGTATTAGCAAGTATAGGTCGTTTTTCTAAGTTTTAACCATAAATTCACTTAAAATACTAGAAATCATTAGCTTTTGGAAAACACAAAGGTAACCCCATGTAATCATGAAAATTAAAGCTAATGAAAGGTTATATGGTCATGGAATTGCGACATGTGAGTGAAATGGTGGCGATAAGGGTGAAAGTGGATGATATTTTCAATACATTTTGGAGGCTCTACAATGTGAAAATAGGAGTATATGAGATGGATCAAGTTATTTTGGATCTGGGATTTGATGCTAATTTCTTGACCAAGAAAACATGGGAATTAATGAGTAAGCTGAAGTTATAGTGGTCACCTATTCAGTTAAGGATGGAAAATCAACAAAAGATCTTCCCTCTAGGAAGACTACCAGGTGTCACAGTGGATATTGAAGGAGTTCACACTATTGTTGATTTTGAGGTAATAGAGATCCTTGATGACAGTAACCCTTATCTTGCATTGCTTGGAATTGACTAGGCATTTGAAAATATGACCATAATTAACCTAAAGAATAGACAAATGATATTTGAAGGAAATAATGTGAGAATAAGTGTTCCTTTGGATCCATCAGAAGGAGTAAGATACACAAAATCAGTCAAAGAAGAATACACCATGCCTGACATAGACAATATCTATCAAATGGAAACAAAGGAACATGATTTTGTTAACCCTACTATAGAGGCCAAGTTGAGTTGGGAGCGTGATAGTTCTTGTACCTCAGACTTAGAAGAAGAATTGGAAAACTGGCAAAATAGGTTGCATGAAGTATCCGCAAGGCATTGTGCAAGAATTACCAAATTAGTTTGTTATATGATATCTGAGGTATGTAACTTGCCTTCTTATGGTGGATTAGGTGATGTAAATACTTTTCTTATTGATTATGAAGATCAAGTTCTAGAAAATCAAAGGTTTCCAATATTGGATATAACCCTGAAAGCTACTCTTGCTAGATGGTGGAATGCACACAAGAAGAATATAGGAGGCTGGCAGGAATGTCGAAGATTGATGTGGATAAGGTTTGGACAAATAGATATAGAGATAAAGATAAAATATGATGGTGAAACTAATCCTAGGAAGCATATTGAGCTATGCACTACAACATAGAAGGAGATTCCACAACAATAATGGGTACATGGATTCATTCATACATTAGAGACAATCTCTAAGAATTGGTACCTAGAAACAAAGCTTTGACATGGTACAATAAACTGGGCAATCATGGTTGATGGTTTCATATTAACATTCGGTTTGAGGATGATTGTTCGTACATAGATTTGGCCCTTCAGAAAGTTAAGAATAAGAATTTTAACAATGTAACTCCACTGACAGGGCAGCAACCTGATTGGGTTGTACAGATAGAATATGCACTAGAATGTTATAACCTCATTGTATATGAAGAAGAAGATATTCACAACTTCGACATAGCAGAATCAAAAGGATATCGCGAAGTAACTGGACCTAAGCCATAAATACCATATATAATGAAGCTGCTGAATACCAAGAAGGTGAACCTAGGATCCGAGAAGGAACCCAAGTTTGAAACAACAAGAGACTATTGGGATGAAGATAGAGTCAGTAAAGTTACAGAGTAACTTCATGAATATTAAGAACTATTTCCCAATAATTTTTCAGAGATGAAGGTTATAATAGGAGATCTAGGAGTCATGAAGATTCCCCTTAAGCCTAATGTGAAGCCATTCAAACAAAGACCTTACAAGTTGAACCTGGAGTATAAGGAGAAAGTAAAGATAGAACTTGATAAGATGATGGCAGCAAGAATTATTGAACTTGTAGAAGAATTAGAAAAGGTGAGTCCTATGGTAGTGCAAGAGAAGAAGACTCAAGGAGAGATTAGGATCTGTGTTGATCTGAGAAAGTTGAATGATGCATGTTTACATGTTTACATTATCCCTTCCCTACCACTTCCAAAAATGAAGTGATATAAAATATAGGAGGTCAAGAAGATTACTCATTTAGAGATGGATTTTCAAGTTATCATTGGCATAAGACCCCATTTACTACAAAATGGGGTTCATATCACTACATAGTAATGACTTTTGGATTGAAAAATTCTCCTGTTATACTTTCTAGGGTGGTGGTTGTAGCATTTAAGGAATACATCCACAAGTTTTTAGAGGTATGTTTTGATGATTGGACAGTGTTTGGACTTTTGAGCAAACATGTTGGAAGTTTAAGACTTATGCTCGACACATGTAGACAATATCATATCTCTTTGAACTTAAAGAAATGCATATTTTGTGTACCTATTGGCATGTTATTGGGACATATTGTTCTAAACAAGGAATAGTGGTGGACCTTGCTAAGATTTCTATCATTGTGAACTTGCTTCCACCTAACAAAGTAAGACAACTTTGCACTATGTTGGGACATACTGGGTATTATAGGAAGTTCATCAAGGGGTGTGCTCAAATCACTGTGCCTATGGAGAAATTGTCGAAGAAGGATGTAAATTTTTAGTGGAATGAATAATGTCAAAAGGGCCTCTACATATTGAAAGAAAAATGATAGTTGCACCTATACTAGTGTTCCCTTATTGGAATAAGGAATTCCATGTCCATGTGGATGCCTCTTGTATAGTTTTGGGAGTAGTACTGACACAACCTAGTGTAGGAGAGATTGATCATCCTATATCTTTTGCAGGTAGAAAGTTATCTAAAGCGGAAAAGAATTACACCACTACAGAAAGCAAAGGACTAGCTATGGTATATGCTTTGCAGAAGTTTAGACACTATTTATTGGGATCACACTTTAAAATGTTTACAAATCATTATGCACTGAAGTACTTGGTTAATAAGCCTGTATTGGAATGGAATATTTGTTAATGGTTATTGTTATTTCAGGAATATGACTTTGAGATCATTATTAAACTTGGGGGACTGAATCCAGGAGCTAACCATCTATCAAGATTGGAAACAGTGAAAGAATCAACCAGCATAGAAGATAATCTCCATGATGCACAACTATTTTCAATCAGAGTTGCAGATGACCATTTCGTAGATATCATTTATTTTTTTACCATAACAATGGATCTTAAAATGTATACTATGCAACAAAAGAGGGAATTAGTGGTTAAGGAAGATGACTTTTCATTAATAGAAAGACATATATATAATATGGGACTAGATGAGATACTGCACAGATATATTCCTGAACATGAAAGACAGATGATTCTAGCATAGGCTCATGGACAAGCAACTAGTGGATACTATGCAGGAAAAGCTACAATATAGAAGATTTTGAGAGCAGGATTATGGTGGCCTACACTACATAAAGATGCAAATGAATACTACCGAGCATGTGATGTGTGTCAAAGAATAGGACAGCCTCCAAGAAGAGATGAAATTCAATTGGTACTACAAGTTACATTACAGGCCTTTGACAAATGGGTTATTGATTTTGTTGGATCCATCAACCTACCTAGAAGGAAGACTGGTGCAAGGTACATAATTACAATGACTGATTATCTGAGAAGATGGACTGAAGCACAACTAGTAAGGGGCTACAATGCAGAGACTGCTACGAACTTTATTTTTGATAAATTATTCTCTAGATTTGGATGTCCAAAGATTTTGATGAGCGACCAAGGTTCACATTTCCTAAATAAGACTATTGAAGCATTGACTGAAGAGTTCAAAGTTTATCATCAGAAGAGTATCCCTTATCACCGTTAGGCCAGTGGAACAGTAGAAGCATTTGATAATATTTTGGAGGTTGCATATATTTTGATAATATATGCAATGTGAATAGAGATGACTAGGACCTTGAATTCTAGAAGTTTTATGGGCTTATAGGACCACATGTAAAAAGTTGACAAATTAGACACCCTTCAGGTTAGTTTATGGGAAAGAATTGTGATGCCCATGGAGTACATCAGGCCTAGTTTAAGGATTACAACTTTTACAAAGATGGAAGACCCTAACATAATCAAGGAAAGAATGGCTTAGCTGCTTTCTTTGGAGGAAGACAAATTTATAACATAATTTCATTAGCAGGTACAGAAAGTAAGAGAAAAATCATGGCATGACATACATACTTAAGAAGAAGTTCAAGATAGGACACCTTGTTCTCCTCTATGACAGTAAGTTTGTAAAATTTCTAGGAAAATTCAAGATGCGTTAGTTGGGCCCATATATTATCAAGCATATTACTAACGGAGGCACAATTCAATTAGCGAATTTAAATGGAGAATTGATTTAGGGAACAGTAAATGGTAGCAGGTTAAATATGTACAAGGACAATATTTCCCCTACAACTTTTCTCTAAAGAAGAAATCAGAAAAATCTTAGTGCCACCTATAGTTGAAAGTGGGCACTAGAGTATAAACTATGCTATAGAGAGCTTCGACATAGGAAGTTACTTTGATACAGTCTAGATTATGTCGAAGTTCATAGGATCCTCAACATAAGAAGGGTTTTTCACTATAATATGGACGCGTTGAAGTTTGCAGGAAAAATATGACCATTAAAAGGGAAAGTTAACATTAAAAACATGCGGAAAGTTTGCATTTATGAGGATAGATTGACAAGATCTAAGGATAGATATGCAATTAATGAGCATAATCTGAAAAAAATATGAGATAATGATGGGGTTAGAAATTCAAAATTGTTATAAAAAGCTACCTCCCACCCAGATTTGACACTTTTCTGAATTGATAATTTGAGTGTTGTTATTGTAGAGAAGTTGCAGAAATTTTCATTATTATATGTTGTCTGAGCATTATTGGGAAGAAATTGTTCATATATTTCCTGAGAATAGCTTGCTTGGAATCATGAAAGCAGCATCACCTATAGCAACATCACTCGCAGTACCATCATTACCCACATAGTGGAAATCTCCATGAAAGAAACCGACCAAAGAGGAGAGAATGAAGAAGGAACAGGATAAGAAACCTGTCGAGCCTCAACAAGAAACCAAAGCAATAAGAGACATTGAGGAATAAGTAGAGAAAGTTGAAATGGAAATGGATGGCACAACATTTCCATCGCCTCTACTACCATATATCCCACCTAGAAAACCAAATGCAAAAATAGTAAAATAATCAAAGGATGCGAAGTATGGCAGCTTCACATCCCTATTTCCAGATTCAGTACGATGTACTGAGAAATCCTTGGGAAAAGTCAACAGATGAATTCGCGAACTACAATTTCAATAATAGGAAGAAATATCCACAGTTTTCACCATATAGATACTTAAAGAAAGGGTACTACTCTGAAAGTGGTGTGACAAGGTTAGAGGCACAAAAGTGGGTGACTGGGTTAGCATAATCGGGGTTATTGAACATGTTGAATGTGCCACACTTCAACAAAATTCCAGGGAGCACAAGCTATGTGAGGTGCCGACTCGTGTTGGTGCGTGATGGATGCCTATGGATGGGGAAGAGCATCCCTATGGACTAAATTCTCATATGGACAATCATAAGGCTATCATGTCGAGGGTAGAACCCACAAAAGAATTTGTTAGAAAAGATCAAATTGTGCCATATCCAAAATCATGAAGAAAAAGTTTAGATTGACAAAAAGGAAGTGAGGGTATCACATAAACTCAATCAACGACCAAGGAGTTCATTTCACAACAAAAATATTGGCCAGGAAGATCATGAGAAAGTGTCAGGCTAATAAAGTCCCTACATTAGTGGTTTCATTAGCTGTGAATGCGCTAATGTGATTTAGTACAAGTGGGTCACATATCTATTCCAAGAGTTTCTAAATGATTGCCGCGAGGTTCAGGAGAGAGGTACCACATTTCATTATGAATGATTGATTTTCATAATTGCAATATCAACACGAAGAGAGCTGGAGGATTCACAGTTCCCTCTGGTGGCTTCATATGTTTGTGATGTCGCACGATATGCCTTGCTATGGTATACCACTAAAGAATCACAAGCATAGGAGAATGGGATGTTATTTGTATTATATCATATGGACTTACATATGTTAGTGAACCAGCATCCTTACCTTTTGTCAAGCTTATACGAGTAGTATATCTGTATTGCAAAGTTTAATGGTCAATTTCCACAGTGTATATATAGGCTCGTAGGGACACAAAGAAGAAGTGGCATCCCTTGCCATATTTGGTAACAGGAGATTATCTCCTTGAAAAAATAGAATAGTGGTCAGCGAATGGATGACAGTGCAAGAGACTGAGGCAGAAGATAGTGCGATAGATGATGACACATCGCAGCATGGAGAGGAATGTGGAAAGGAAAAAGACAAGGATGAGCATGATTCAGAAGAAGAGGAGCAACATGATGAGGGCCACTAAGATCTTCCTGAAGGTGACAAAAAAAATAAAGAGTCTAAAAGGAAAGAAATAGAACAATTTGTCATAGAAAAGAGGAAGGAATAGGGTGAAGCTACCATGAAGAGAAAGAAGAAGAAGAAGCTAGATAAGACAAGGATATCACATCAATGGTCCTTATTGGTGATCCATGGATCAAATTGGGGATAGGATTCAGAGGTGACAAAAAATTGTGAAATAAGTTGGAATATCACTATAGCACACTTCTAACAGTTGTGCAGTATTCCATTGCAAAACTCAAAATGTTGGCCCAGATAGTTTGACAACCGGCGTAGGTAGTTGAGAAGATAGAAAAAGAAAGGTAAATAGAGGCTACACTTGCAGCACAGATAGCATCGATACCTACCGGAGCCTTGCAGTTTGACTCTGTTGAGGTTCAACAATAACCTAAAGAATGGAGGAATTTCAACATGAACATCACAGCATTACAATTGCAGATATTACACAAGCTGCACCTAGAGATAATAGAGGATTTGAAGCTACGGGAATACACACCTCATAGCTGATCATTCAGGTAGAAAGAGAGTGAGCTTCGATGTAGCAGAAGCTTGCCCATGAAATCCAAGAGAGGGATCAAGCAGTTCAACAACAATAGAAGATCAAGGAGGTGGTTGAAGCAACATGTCAAGAGATTATAGACCTTGTTGTCCTAGAAGAAGAGCCAATAGAGGGAAAGGTCGTGAAGCTCGTCCTTACAGTAAAAGGGTACAGGAAGAAAATTGCAGAAGTTCAATTCTCATATGAGATGAATATCACTGAACTGTAGATGAAGAAGCATCCAAGCACAACACATGAAGTAAGAGCGAAAAGGGAGACTAACCTAAAGGCTACAATGTTCTACATCTTCACAATAGTGGCAGACTATCAGAAACTTTTTGACAAGAGTTTACAGATTTGAAATTTACTACAGGAAGATCCAAATGTGTAGAAACTATAGGAAGACATTCAGAAAAAGAAGCAACAGCTAGAACAGATTCAAACAACTACAAAAAATTACCAATCTCGTAGAAGCTCACCAAGATCAATGAGGGAAATGCCCTCTAGAAGAAGATTGAGAAGCATAGGAAGGAAGAGCAGACTTTGACATAGAGAACTCATCCATTCTAGTATGAGGCTCTCGAGCTGTCTCAAGAAGTAGATGGGAAGCTTCAAGAGCTTCCACAAAGGGAGACAAAATTGGTTCAGAAGTCTACAAAACATGTGACAAAAGTAGTGTTGGAGGAAGTGCGTAGCGAATAGAAGCAATTCACAGAGATTTTGTAGAAGTTCAATAATGTCTACAACAACATTGTAGTAAATATCAAAGAAAAATAGCTGAGTGTCTTAGGACATCACATGTGAGTGTTGGGGGCTTGTTGGGTGCAACCCAACTTGGCCTAAATTTTGGCAAAGACCATAACACGAAGTGGACCACACAATGGAGCTCTTGGAATAAACTGCGTGATGTAAGGAATTCAGGATGGGTCAAAGCCCCTCCTTTTTGTAAATGTGCACTATTCTTGTAAAGGGTCAATGGTTTTGGACCATAGTTGATTGTTTTAGGGATCCCATGGTATTTGGACCATAGTATTGTAATGATGTAATCTGTCTATGTAATAGTATATATAGGGTGAAATAATAAGAAGATAATCATTTTTATGATCCAGATTAGTGTTATGGTCCTATTATTATGATATCTAGTTTTATAGGAATGAGAGGCTCTACAGTTGAGTGTTCAAAGGCACGAGTTTGCATCTGAGTGTGCTGGCAACCTGTAGCTTAGTGCGTAGGCTAAGCATTGTTTCTTGTACAAGATTTATTATATTAAGAAATAGTTCTTGTGGACATAGCCCCACATTGGGTTGAACCATGGTAATTTGGTGTGTTCATGTGTATATTTTCCTATTATCTATTTTAGAGTTGCAGATATTACAATTGTGTTTGATTTAAGCACAATGATGGTTTATGATTTTATATGGTATTATTAAGTGATTAATGTAATTTCTAAAAGTTATTTATGAATGTAAAGAATAAAAGAACATAATAATACCACATATCCACATCCTTCAAGGCTGCAAAAACTTGGTTCTGCATCCTCCCATAGTCACTTTGGGTGAGACTGTGATCTACTTGCAAGTCTTTTCCAAAAGGGCTAGTGATTGAGGGTTTTGTCAAACCAATCCTGGGTTGGGAACCTATTGGATGCAACCCAACTTGGCCTATATTTTGGAAAAAACTCTACATTTTATGGAATGGAGTGTGTATTGGAGCATGCAGCGGAGAACGTAGTAGAGTTGCAGAACACGAAGTGGACCATGCAGTGGAGCAATTGGAGTATATCGTGTGGTGTAAGGAATTCGGGATGGGTTGAAGCCCCTCATTTTTGTAAAAGTGCACTATGTCAATGGTTTTGGACCATAATTTGTTGTTTTAGGGATTCCATGGTATTTGGACCATGGTATTGGAATGATGTAACTCGTCAATGTAATAATATATATAAGGTGAAATAATAGGAAGATAATCATCTCTATGATCGAAATTAGTGCTATGGTTGTATTATTGTGATCTCTAGTTTTACAGCAAAGGAGAGGCTCTGCAGCTGAGTGCGCAGAGGCTTGAGTCTACAGCTGACTGCGCAGGCAACCTGCAACTTAGTGCGCATGCCAATAACTATTTTTTTTACAATATTTATTATATTAAGCAAAAGTTCTTGTGTACATAGCCCTACATTAGGGTGAACCACAGTAATTAGGTGTCTTCATGTGTATATTTGGTTATTATCTGTTTTAGAGTTGTTGTTATTACAATTGTGTTTGATTTGAGCGGAATGTTGTTTTATGGTTTTATATGGTATTATTAAGTGATTAATGTAATGTGGTGAAGTGATTTATGAATGTTAAGAATAAAATAACATAATAATACCACATCTCCACATCCTTCAAGGCAGTGGAAATCTATTTTTTCATCCTCCGATAGACACTTCAGGAGAGACTACTATTTGGTTGTAGGTCATTTTTGAAAGAGCCAGTGATTGAGGGTTTTCTTGGTGCATAGTATAGATCAAACTTGGGTCAGCCCAAGCCAAGCTTGGGTTGGGGGCTTGTGGGGTGTAGCCTAACTTGGCCTAGATTTTGGCAAAGAGTCCACATTTTGTGGGGTGGAGCACGTAGTGGAGCATGCAACAGAGTGCAGAGTAGAGAAGTGAAACATGAAGTGGATTGCACAGTGGAATTCTTGGAATATATCAAGTGGTATAAGGACTTCAGATGGGTCAAATCCCATGTAAAGCACACTATTTTTGTAAAGGGTCAATGGTTTTGGCCATAGTTTCTTTTTTTAGGGAGTCCATGGTATTTGGAACATGGTACTACAATTATGTAACCCATCAATGTAATAATATATATAAGGCGAAACAATGAGAAGAGAATCATATTTATTATCCATATCAGTGTTATGGTTGTATTATTGTGATCTATAGTTTTATAGTGAAGGAGAGGCTTTGTAGTTGAGTGCGCAAAGGCCTGAGTTTGTAGCTGAGTGTGCAGGTAGCATGCAACTTAGTGCACAGGACAAGAACTACTTGTTGTAGAAGATTTATTATATTTAGCAACAGTACTTATGGACGTAGCCCCACATTGTGTGAACCACGACAATTTGGTGCCTTCATGTGTATATTATCTTATTATCTATTTTAGATTTACAGTTAATACAGTTGTGTTTGATTTCAATACAATGATAGTTTATGGTTTTATATTGTATGCTTAAGTGATTAGTGTAATGTGGTGAAGTGATTTTTGAATGTGTTGAAGCCTTGATTGTTGCTACAACATGGGGGAAAGCCACCTAGTCCGGACCTTGGTTAGCAGCTCCTTTTCTGTTTGATGTAGTGGCTCTAACTGGGGATAATGTGACCAGTTTCCCAAAAGATATTTTGATAGTGTTGATGGGGTGATATATAATGTAATGGGGGAATGATTAAGCTAAGTGCAATCTAATATAAACTACTAAACACATACATATATCCTAGTTTAAATACTATTTGAATATAAATACACCCGAGAATTAAATAAAGTATGTGATCTACAATAATGTCCTATAGCAAAATATCATTCAACTGCAATAAGAAATGAAATCGTTTAACAATAATCGTTTTGGATAAATAGTTAGCCAAAATGATTGTGAAAGATATATCGCATATAAATCATTCATGTATTAAGAATAAAGTCAAAGCCAACATCATACAAAAGTGCAATAATGCTAACTGTAATTCAAACTTTCAAACATAAAACAATTGAAAAAGAATTATCGACTGATACATAAATAAAACAAGATCATAAGATAAAATTACCATATATGACAAATCCTTCTCATGTGCTTCAACAATATTGACCTAATTCCAATCAATCCAACATATTCTAGGAGTACAAAAGTGAATTTCAGCAGAGCATGATATACATTTAAGAGAAAATAGATCTTGTTCCATTCATTCCATCAAAACCTCCTCAAAGGTACAACAATGCATATTTTGAAGAATGTTTGTGATAAGAATTTTGGACCCCTCTCTAAATGCATGAGAGGGGTTTAAATACTAAACTATAGGTCCTAAAATAGATCATTACAAAAATAGCTAAGGAGGTTTAAAAAACCTACCTTATATTATGAAAAAATAAAAATAAAATAAAAATAAACTAAGTGACCAACTCCTTTGCATTCAATCTTTGAGATCGCAAATATATGTCAGAGGCTTGAGATGTGTCGGTTGACTAATCACATATTTCAACTTCCCAACAAATATAGTGTCTATCAATGCTGGCACCATTTTCTGTGTGGAGGTAGTTAAGAATCGCAAGGTCATCCACTGGATTATGATTTCACTAAGAACTGCCAGTGTGCTTCCCAGTTTAGCTTGCCCATTTGTCTAATCACCTCCTCTTTTCTTTTGCTACCTACCTCCACTGTTGCTCTAACTTTTTGGCATTTAGAAGAAATCCTGGTATAGACTCAACAACCAGGTTGGCACCATGCATATTTTCTTTGATGGCTTCTATGATTTTGTTTTTGCTGCTACCACGTCCATCGTTGGCCTTCTACTTGCTTGAGTCATGAATCCCAATCTGTGAACAAGATGTCTTTATGTGATTCCTCCATCTTTGGAAAATCAACCTTTCCCTTATTTAGATTCTTTCTAGGTGATAAAGTCATAAACCATTTTATGGATTTCATCATACTCAAGTCTTGTGTCGACAACTTGGCTTGTTAGCTTATCACTGATCTTGCAATAAGGTCTTATTTGCGAGATTTTCTGGCATAGAACTTCTTTTTGTTGCATTAATTCAGAGTTAAGACTGAGTGCTTCCTTTATGAAATCATCGATTTGCAGATTATCTTTATACTTATCTGTCATGGCTTGTATCCATGCATATCTTTCCACTAGGCTAGCCTGATGTTGTATTTGCATCTGTTCAAATTCCTACTAGAGTTGGGCTACTTGTAATTCTCCTTGTCAATTAGATTTCTCCTGAGCTAATTGTTGTTCCAAGAACATAATATTTTGTTCTTTTCTATTAGCAGCATTTGGATCTCTATTGCTTTGTCAATAGTGGTCGTAGCATAGGCTCCTACAAATTTTGACAGTCTTTTGAGGTTTTCAGATGGGTCCATGGGTGAGTCTTTCCATACAATGTCTGTTGGTTCATTGTTGGGGTTGTAATAGCTGCAACATCTAGCTTCATATTCTTCCTCTGTATCTTAACAATATATTTGTGATAAGGACTATAAAACACATCTAATGGCAATTTCCTCAATTCTCCAAATAATTTCTGAAGTGGGGGTGGGAGGAATGAGCTCAACATCCTTAGTGCCTACAGTTTTCTCCACTGTTATTTCTTAATTTTACATGTGTTGTGGAGTTTGTATCTCAGATGTTTGTTCATCTGTATGAAGCTTCTTGTTGAAATGCTCCTTTTCCTTTTACAAACTAATAACTGGGGGTTTTTCTAACTAAGTGGAATTAGAGTGAATTTCTACCGATTTCTTTGCCTAGTTTTGCTCAATTGTTTCTTCTGTAGTTCTGGTTGTGTCCCTTTCATACTCTTTATTTTTATTGCCACCCCATTTTGACACTACTGCTCTGAGTGATCTGACTCATGAGTAGATCTCTCCTAGGTCTTTGCTTCAAAACTTTCTTTGGAGCTTTCTTTGGAGCTGTCCTCCAAGCTTACACTAGGAGTTGGCTCCCTTATTGATTCAGTATGTAGAGGTCCAATCGGACCTTTAATAGTCTCCTCTTTTTGTACACATGAAAATATTCAACATCATCTAGGGCAAAAAGTAGTGATGCCATATGTGTGACATCTGAAAATGTTTCTTTTGTAGGAAGAGGTCATCGAGGGTGTCTTCCTCATGGGTGAATGGTTTCACTTTAACCATAGTAGTGAAGTCCTTAACATTGCCATTTGGGTCATATTTCCTTCCTGGGAATGTAGCTAATTTCAAATATTTCATAATCTCTGCCTCTTTGCATGCATTTCCAAAATCATGTAGTGCAAATGCACCACATTACAATGGAAATGTAGGCCAAATGGCCTTCTTCTATTCTTTCAACCCTTTGGTCATCCCACCTTCCCTTGTCATTTGGTAGGCTATCTCCCTAGCCATTAACTTGTCGGGGACATAGTATGGGAGGACATGTGGTGAATAAATTCCCAAAACACTCTAATATAGGTAAATCTCTCCTCCCCAAACCATCTATCTACAAGTAAAATATCCACTTCATCTTCTTTGGAAAACCTAGGGGCGTTTGCATTGTAGACTTGTTTATGGATGGGCAACATAGCTATTGGAAAAATCTTGTAAAAATGGGGGTGAAACTGAAACTCCCACAAACTCTTAGGTACACATGGTTGGGAAGCAGGTCTTGCATAGTCCACTTCCATCCCATAGTAGGAAATCTAGAGCTAAAACAGATTGTGTCCATTACAAAGGCACTCATGAAAAATGAGGGATAAACCCTTAAAGAGGGACTCCTCTTTCTCCTATACTCCATAATGGCTTTCACCAAATTATCAGAAAAAAATTGATCCCAATTCATTATTGTTGTGTTCACAACTGCTTCAATTAATGGTAGCCACTCCAGGGAAAATTTGGTATGATCGAGCTTATCGAACAATCTACATAGTATGGCTACTACAAAACTATAAGGGGGCGAAATAGATGTCGTAGAATACATACCTGTCTTATCCTGTTTGATCTTTCTTTCATTTTCTGTCTAGGCCTATGTAACATCTACTGGGTCTTCAGTATCCTTCGCAAATTTCTTGAGGAGTTGTTTATTGTAGAGCTTCTATTGCTCTGGTAGATTATACATAAGCCGTAGGATGTCTGCTGAAAAAGATCCCATAACCTCCTACCTACCATTCTTGAACTCTCTATCCAAGATTTCCCCACATCAATTATCTACTTGACCATATATGTGTATGGTATTATCTTCAGCCTTGCGGCTATGTGGTGTAGAAATGAGTATGTTGTCTCAAAATAAGTCACGTCGAAGGAAACATGTTCATCGGTTGTGGCCTTTGCTACCAGAGGCCCTGGTTTCTCTTCTAATAAAAATCATACATGGCTTCCCATGTTGAAGTTCCTTTGTCTCTACTATACATAGTATCAGAGAATAGAGGGGTCATTTCTAATTTTTCAGATGTGATTCCCTTTCCCTTCTTCACCATTGCTCCCAATGATTCTTGTTGTATATTTTTCCTGAAATGGAGCAAAGTAGAAGCTATGAAATAGACACAAGCGAGAATGAAAATAAGAATGAATGATATAGATAACCTTGAAAAGGTTATAAGAAAGGAGTTTTAATAAACGTAGATGAAAATATATCGTATCACATCAAGCCGCTTTTCAAACATAAAAGCCATTAACCCATGTTAAATGCCCACTAATGATTTTTTATCGCTACCTTTATTTCTCATTAATGTTCCACGTCATAAAATGGGAAGAAAACGTTTTAAGGTTACAAGCTTTGATTTGCAAAAATGTCGATTTTGCGCTTGTGACGCAGTATCGCAAATCACATTATCGCGTATTTATTGCGTGTTTTCTTTAACGTTCCTTAGTTTTCTATGGGATGCGAGATGTGGGACGTTATTTATTCTTTTTTAAAGTGTATCTTATTTAATCGGATTTAACCCTACAAAGAATTTTTCATTTGCGTAGTGGACTTAAGTGTTACTTTATAACATAGGTTTCAATCGGGTCTGAGCTTTTATCACATTTCACAACATCACATGGTTTGTAATATTTCAACCTTTATTAAGTATTTCTGACGTGATGTGATAAGGTTAACCGTTGCATCACAATATCACATTTCAAATGTTTAAACATTCTTTGTGAGGGTGCGCCCTTTGTGAATTGCGATATGTGATACAGGCTTTATTTCGAGAGGAAATGCCTTAGGACCTAGATTTTAATGAAAATCCTAATGATATCTAGGTTAAGCATGGTGATTCCTTTAGATCACATTTCATGTGTTTTTCTTGTTAATAAGGATTTTGACACACTCGGTCTAGCGATATGCGAAAAGATGAGTATTGCTAGATTTTAAAGGGTTTTGACTTGATATCTTGTTTTATTCCAAAAATTTAAAAGTTTCTAAATGCTAAATTTGTTTTCTGGAACAATCTTTTAAGGGTCCCCATTTTTAATACAATATTAACTATTATATTAATAAATGGGGGGGTTGTTGAATAGCACAACAATTGGCGATTCGGTGGAAGAACCTGTTATCTCTGATAGTTTTTTGAAATTTCTAAAAACTTCCAAACTAAAAGGTAGTCCAGAAAATAAAATACATGAAATATAAGATAAGTAACATTTATCTAAATAATAAAAACAAAATTTACTTAATTATCATCCATTTGATTATTCTCTTCAATATGAAAATTACTTTATGTACATCAGCCATTACTGGGTTTTAAAGATAAAAATGGGGGACTCTCACAAATCAGCTTTTAGATGTACTTAGTTGTCATAGGTAGAGCCTCTGCTGCTAGTAGGTGTCAATAGCCTCGACAAGGTTACATTTTAACTAGCAATGACTTAGTATCCCATCTAGATAAGGATAAAAAAATTTAAAGATAAGTTTAGATTCATATACTTACTTTCTTTTTCTTTTTCCTAAGCAATTCTCTTTTCTTCAAAATTTTCATTTTTCTCCTTAAAGGCCATTGTCTTGGTTTGGTGACCAAAATTGACAACGCTACTCACTAGTTGTAACTTAACTGAACAAGTTGGCTCTTAATGAGACCCCTTGTCTTTTGATTGATATAATCTCAAGCCATTACCCTGTTTTGATATGTAGTATTGGTAATGTCAAGGAGTTATTTCCCTACGAACATGGTAAGTCAACTCTTGATGAGACCTCCTATCCTTTAAGTTTAAGCATATTTTAGAATTACACTCTAAAAAAATGAAATCTTACTAGATGGTGAGAACTATTGACTTCTTAAGATATTCTAGATGACAATTATAGAGTTAAAGATGCTTTTCTGTAGAGATTCCTTGATTTGTTATAGATACTTTTATTAACTGATGTTAGAACAAAGATTCTTTTACAAAGTTGAGTTTCATCAAAGGATAACTAAGTTTGGTAGAGGAAAAACAATTTCAAAGAGATAGAACTTAGCTTATGTTTCGAATGTAAAAATTGTTTTCTTAACAATGTCTACTTATACAAACGAAAAGTCAAAATATAAAAGAGACTATTATTATAAGAGACAAAAGTAAATGCCACTAAACTTTTATTTTCCTAAAAAGTAAACACAATAATATACAATGAATAGAAGAGGTTATCTTCTATGAAAAATATTTTTTTAGGTTTTTCCCATTAACAGGCAGAGAATCTCTCTTGCTTGATAGATCTTGCAATAAAAAGGTTGATGGGCCTACTTGTTCCAAAATATGAAATGGTCCAAGCCACATTCTTTGGAACTTTGTTACGCTTACATTTTTCCTCGTGTGCTTTATCCCATTTCATTACCAAGTCTCCAAGTTGGAAGGATTTTGAACGTATATGATTTGCATCAAAAGAATATTTGACTAACTATTGATGATGTGCATGTGTGATTTTGGCCTTTTCCCTTTCTTCTTTGAGCTTAAGGATTTTTTATTGTCTTACTTGCATAGAAGAGGAAGGGGTTTCTTCAATAAATTAAACTAGGGCTAGAGAGGGAATAGCTACATTTGTAGGGAGGACGACCTCTTTCCCATAGGCCAAATTGAATGGAAAAGTGCCTATTGAGTCCTTCTATGTTACTCGATCTGCCCATAGAGAAAATATTAAAGATTTGTGCCAATTTTTTTGACTTTGATCAACACTTCATCTAATAATTCTTATGACATTTTTGTTTGTAGATTCGGCAAAGCCATCTCTGTGGGATAATATTTAGAAGAGTATTTAAGTTTAAAACCTCTTTTAAGAGAAAAGTCTGTCTTCGCATTGCCTAAAAAATAAGATGCATTATCAAACATGAGGGCAGATGGTATACTAAATCTGGTAATAATAAACTCGTCAATAAATTCAATGATGTTTCAGAATTTGCTACCTTAAGTGGAATTGCTTCCAACCATTTTGTGCAGTAATAAGTTGTTGTATGGATATATTTGTGCTGCTTTGAGGAGTGAGGAACGATCTCACCTATTATGTTGAGTCCCCATTGTTCAAATGGTTGTTCAATGTTGACTGGTCGTAATGGTAATGCAGGTTTCCTCTATCTCCCAGGAGTTGTTTGACAAAATTTACATTTCCTTACATAATCGTGTGCATCTTTACATATGGTTGGCCAATAATAGCCAGCATGCAGGATTTTATGTGTGGTTGTGTCCCCTCCAAAATTTCCACCAGCTTGTCCATTTTGGAATTCTTGAAAAACCTTTTATGACTCATATTTTTTCAATACATCTAAGAAAAATAGAATCATAATTTATTCTAAACAACACATCATTGATGATTTGGTACTATCTAGCTTTTAACCTCAAAGCCCTTTCTCTTTTGTAACTTAGTTGCATAGGGGCATATCCATTTCTCAAATAAAAAATGATATCAGCATATCTGGATTTAGTGTCGTTGAGGGTTACCTCATATACTTGTATATCATCACTTGAATCTTGTAGTACTGGTAAGTTGGATGCTCCTACTAACGTTCTGCAAAAACCTTAACCTTTTACAGTTTTTGTTGGTATAATCTCTATGTCATATTCTTGCAGTGTTGCTACCCAATTTTCCCTTTCCTCTCCTACATCCCTTTGTATTAACAAATTTCTCATTGCTGAGAATGGGACTATTACCTTGGTGTGGGTTTTAAGGAGAAAGGGTCTGAAATGCTTTATTGATTTGAAAATAGTGAAAGCTTGATTTTCAACATCTAAATATTTTAACTCAGCCCCCTGCAAATTGTAGCTAAAAAATGAAATCAGTGCTTCGACTTTATCATCATTGACCTACGTTAATATAATTGCATATGATTTCTTCGAAGCAAAGGTATATAAAATGAAATGATTAGAAATATTTGGGGTTGCTAGTGAGGGAGAATTCAAGATTGTTTGTTTGATCAGATCAAAGGCTTCATGCTTTGTATTTCCCCATTTAAAAAGAGAATTTTTCTTAATCATGGATTGAAGAGGTAAAAAAATTCGTGAAAATTCAAGGACAAATCTTTTAACAAAATTTATCTGACCTAGGAAAGATTGCATTGATTTTTGTTATGACATAAAGGAATTTTAGAAATTTCTCTTATCCTATCATGGTCAATGTGAATCCCTTCTTTGGATACAATAAATCCAAGGATCTTTCCTTCACTTAGAGAAAAGAAATATTTCTTTGGATTGAGAGAAATTCCATACCTCTGACAATGCTCAAAGATTTGTTTTAAATCCTTTAAATGATTACCATGCCTTTTTGAGTACACAACTATATCATCTAATAGATTACCACTCATTTATTAACCAAGCCTTTGAAAGCTATGTCCACGGCTCTCTCAAATGTGGCACTAGCATTGATTAACCCAAATGGCATATTTTGATAGGCATAGGTGCCCCATTTGGTTCAAAAGGTAGTCTTCAGCCGGTCATCCTGATGTACTAGAATTTGTTTGTAACTTGACAATCCATCTAGAAAAGACATCAGTTCTGAGCCTACAACTAATAGCAGTATCTGCTCCATAGGAGGTAATGGAAAGTTATCCTTCTGAAAAGCTTTGTTGATATTACAAATCTATACATATTCGAATATCACCATTATTTTATATGATAGGAACAAGTTCAGAAACCCACCTTGAGTGCCTCACAGGAAAGATAATTTTGGCCTTCAGCAGTTTATTCAATTCAGATTTGATCTGATTTTCTAGATTTGGGTGAATCTTTCTTAGCTTATGTTGTACGGGTTTTTCATCAGATATCATGGGGATGGTATTTTGAATTATATAAGTGCCATATATCTTCAGATCTTCATAGTTCCAAGCAAATATATTCTTGTATTTTTTCAACAAATGAATGAAGGTTAATTTTTCATCCTGTGTAAGACCTAGACCTTTCATATTTTGAGGTTTAATGTCAGTTCCAAGATTAAATAATTTAAACATTAAAGTTGAACTTTGAAGTTTTGAGTTGGTGGGCTCCTTGGATTTGTCGTTTATATCATATAAGTCTTCCAGCTTAACCACAAACTTAGGTATGGCATTTATAGTTGTTTCTTGCTTAAGATGGTTGTCATGCTAACCTTCATCAATTATCTAGTCATCATATGAGCCTTTAGATGTCTGAAAACTTATGATATCCAGATTTTTAATAAAGACTCGCCAATTTGTGATATTGTCAGGAATGGAAGGCCTAAAAATCAATTCAATAGAAAGTGATCAGGACTATAATCTCCTAGTGGAATAAGCTTGGATGCAACATTATCCAGCAGTTCGACACTCACATTTTGGAGTCTTTGGATAGGGGAAATATTAAATGTTGTAAAGTGAGAAGTAAGGTCCTGGACTAATGATTGATAATGTTTCAAATGTCCACACAAACAATATATAGTATTTCTTATCTGTTTTATCACAATTTCAGAATCTCCAAAAATTTGCAGATGTTTTATCTTAAGGTCGATAGCCTTATATAGCCCTTGAACTAATGCTTCATATTCGGCAGCGTTGTTTGTGCATTCAAATTCAAGTCTGCATGCTAAGATTGTTTTTTACCCTTTTGGGTTAAATAATATGCATCCTACTTCGGCTCCATCATTAGATTTGGATCTGTTAAAAAATAATTTCCAAAATAAAGAGCTAACTACAGGCTTATCTACAAATTTTACACACTTAGAAGTATCTGTTTGAGAAATAATTTCAACTTCGGAACAACAGAATTTTCCAAGAAAGGTGAAGCATTCGCATTAGAATTTCCTAGAAATGATTCAACTGAGTAGTTTTCGATGATATTTCTACTATATGTGACTGGCTCGTTCTCTCCTTCAAGTTCTGGAATAATGTACTTTTGATGTTTTTTGCAGTCAACCCTTATTTGATTTGGCTTTCCATTATAGGGAAGCCACATATGGGACCAATTAGTTGAAAAATAGCCATGAAGCTTTTCTGGCTAGTCTCTGCTAAGGATTAAACAATAGAACATGGGGATATCAGCCACAAGAATTTCAATGACTTGACATACTTAAGTATTTGATGAGTGTGTCATAGTGACTTGATTGATCTCTCCTATAACTTCAAATTGGGATCGGTCTAACTATACAATTCGCAAAGTAGAATTTTGGGGTTCAACATTTAATTTGGAACCAACTGTTCATGGTAGAATGTTAGATGAGGCTCCAGAGTCAACTAAACAGTTGTGTAGATTTTTGTTGAAGACTTAAAAGTCAAAAGAAATGGAGGAGTGCGATTTAGATATTCCTTCAATCAGAGCAATGTTGGTAGGATCAATTCTATTTAATGAGGTGTTAGTAGGCCTTTCCATCTCTTGGTTAGCTTGTGAGATGACAGTAGCAAGAAGAGGAAGTAGGGACTGCTTTTAGTTCTTTGAGTAATAGTTTTTGTTGATGTTTCAGCTTGCTAAGCTCGTGAAAGATAATGTTTGCCCTAGTCTTTTTCATATATTCCACTATGTTTTATTCCATTTCATCGGAGACTATCAAAGTTTTAGCTAGAGATGGAGCATTTGATTGAGGAGTAGTTTGAGTGGATTTAGATGAAAATTTCTTACCTATTGTTTTGTCTTTGGGAGCTGGAGTTGATAGCTTCTTCTTTGAATTTGTTTATGGCAAATCAATGGGGCTTCTACTCCTCGTTGCAACAAGTAATGATTCTTGTGCTTTCTTCATTGGGGAGGATAAAATCCCACATTCCTTGTAACTCGACTACCTCTTCATCATCTGTTTTATCTTCAGGTGTGAAGACTTAATCTTCCTCCACAGTCGATTCAACATTTGATATGGTGCTTAGAGGCTTAGTATCAGAGGGGCAATTCATTTTGTATGGCTTGAAAGATTTCTTTGAGGAAGTCTTTACTACTTGTTTCATGATATCAACCATTTCATTGGACATGGTTTTAAGGACCTTTTGTAAACGTACAAGATCAAAAGGATATTTAGGTGGTTTTTTCTTGGATTCGTCCCTAAAACTCACCTTCTTGGATTTTCGTTCTTCTAATTATTTTTTCTTATCTAAGGCTAGAATTTGTTTTTCTACAACTATGGCTTCTTTCATGTCTTCTACCAAAGTTGGTTTCGCATCTCTATCAACGAAAATAGCTATGTTTGAAGGGAGAGTAGAAATTTACCATTCATTTTTGACTTCATCATTAGGCTTATATGTTGTTAGTATTTTATTCAATAACTTATTGAAACGAGAATTGAAGTCTTTAATCGATTCCCTAGGTTTAGCTTTCAAGTTGGAGAGATCATTGATAAGAGTAGTCGTTGATCTATCATCTTCGAACTTGGTTAGGAACTTCTCTTGAAAGGCATCCCAACTACTAAAAGAACATGATGGTAATGAAAAGTACCATGATCATATTGATTCTTGTAAGGTATAAGGGAATAATATTACAACTACATCTTCTTCCACCACTTCGTTTAGGTTTATGGACAACATAAAATTGGTTATGTGTTCCTTAGCTGGTAGACCATCATCAGGATTGAAATTTGGTAACCAATTTTTCGAATGGGCTGGCAATTGATGTAAGGGTCTTGACATCCATACAGCTCCTGGATTGGTCCATGGACTTTGATGGTTTTGATAGGTATCTATGTAGAGGAAGATGTTCCAGAAGTTGAAGGTGATTGGGCAGAGGAGGCTTGTGCTCTAGTACCTATGTAAACCACGTCTGGAGTTGTGAGGTGGATGGATTGAATGAATGAAGATGTTTGAGGTGATGATGAGAGAACCTCACTATGCGATTCAGATTGTGTCTTCTTAGCTCTCTTACGATTTGGTAGAGGAAAATAAAATGGGGGGATCCCAAGCTTTTCTCTTTGTGCGCTAGTCAACCTTTGAGATGAGGGGAACTCAGAAGTAACACTAGCTTGGGATAACTCAGACTATTCTTGAGATATTGAAATCCCATATAACTTATGGATGAAAGACAAGACTTTAGGGGTTTCTATAGAAGAATATTGATTTGAATTTTTTGAAATCACAATAGTGGATTCGAAAGGGTTCTTTACAACTTCTGGTTTAGGATTCATATATTTGCAATGGGATTGAGAAGTTGGAGGTGAGGATGAGGGGGTTTTACTCTTAGAATGGCCTGTTGATTTGAATTTACTTGCCATTCATAGTTAGGCCCTCCTTCTAGCACCAAAATGTTGAAGCCTCGAAAATAATTGCTACAACATGGGGGAAAACCACCCAGTGTAGACCTTGGTTAGAAACTCCTTTTCTATTTGGTGTAGTGGCTCCGATTGGGGATAATGGGACCAGTTTCCCAAAAGAGATTTTGATGGTGTTGATTGGATGATATATGATGTAACGAGGGAATGATTAAGCTAAGTGTAATCTAATATAAACTACTAAACACATGCATATATCTTAGTTTAAACACTATTTGAATATAAATACACCCATGAATTAAATAGAGTATGTGATCTACAATAATGTCCTATAGCAAAAGATCATTCAACTGCAATAATAAGTGAAATCCTTTAACAATAATCGTTTTGGATAAATAGTTAGCCAAAACGATTTTGAAAGTGTGTCACATATAAAGCGTTCATGTATTCAGAATAAAGTCAAATCCGACATCATATAATAGTGCAATAATGCTAACTGTAATTCGAACTTTCATACATAAAACAATTGAAAGAACAATTATTGCCTGGTACATAAATAAAACAAGATCATAAGATAAAATTACCATATATGACGAGTCCTGCTCTTGTGATTCAACAATATTGACCTAATTCCAATAAATCCAACATATTCTAAGAGTACAAAAGTGCATTTTAGTAGAGCATGCTAGACATTTAAGAGAAAATAGATCTTGTTCCATTCATTCCATCAGAACCTCCTCAAAGGTATAGAAGTGTGTGTTTTGAAGAATGTTTCTGATGAAATTTCTGGACCCATGTCTAAATGTACGAGAGGGGTTTAAATACTAAACTATAGGTCATAAAATCGATTATTACGAAAATAGCTGAGAAGGTTTAAACACCTACCTCAGATTATGAAAAAATAAAAATAAACTAAGTGACTAACTCCTTTGCATTGATCTTTGAGATTGCAAATATCTATCATGGGCTTGAGCTATGTCATTTGGCCAATCACAGATTTCAACTGCCCAGCAAACATAGTGTCTATCAGTGTTGGCACCATTTTTTGTGTGGAGGTAGTTAAGCATTACAAGGTCATCCACTGGCTATATGGTTTCACTAAGAACTACCAGTATGCTTCCTAGTTTAGCTTGAACATTTGTCTGATCACCTCCTCCTTTTCTTTTTCTGCCTGCCTCCACTGCTGCTCTAACTATTTGGCATTTGGAAGAAATCTTAGTATCGACTCTGCAATCAGGTTGGCACCATGCATATTTTCGTTGATAGTTTCTATGATGTGGTTTTCTTGTTATCCCGCGACCATCGTTTCACTTTCTTCTTGCTTGAACCCTGAATCCCAATCTATGAACAAGATGTATTTATGTGATTCCTCCAGCTTTGGAAAATTAGACTTTCTCCCTTCTTCTGATTCTTGCCATGTGATAAAGTCATAAACCCTTATATGGATTTTGTCATACTCAAGTCTCATGATGACAACATGGCTTGTTAGCTTATCACTGATCTCACCATAAGGAATTATTTGCGAGATTTTTTGGCATAGAAATTCTTTTTTCTGCTTAGTTGGGAGTTAAGATTGAGTGCTTCCTTTGTGAACTCATAGATTTGTGGATTGTCTTTATACTTATCTGCCATGGCTTGTATCTGCACATCTCTTTCCACAAGGCTGGCCTGATGTTGTATTTTCATCTATTCAAA